>JAUYWG010000028.1:727021-738602 GCA_034779775.1 Enteromius afrohamiltoni
TAATGACTATTAATGTTGGAACAATGCTTTATAAAGAAAGAACTGACTATTTATTAATGCTAAACTAATGATTCATATATATTGATATTATGTCATGTATCTGGGTGATTCATTCAGTTCATTAATTGTTCCTTGGAGAAGTCTCAGTAATGTTGATATTACAAGCGAGGTCAAAATATACTGATGAATAAAACCTGAACTTGAAGATAATGTGATATTAATTAACTGAGAGGCCACTTAAATATACTTAAAGAGAGTACACTTGCATGATACACACAGTTTAGTACACTTGTACTGTAAAAATGTACTTTGAAGCATCCTATTTTAAATGTCCTAACATAATCATTATATTTCATTACAAATTGGCCTGTATTTAAGGTTCATATAAGGTTCTCTAGAAATTACATTAATGTACATTCAGTCACAATTAAAAAATGTATCTTTTATATTATTTCTGTAATATGTAGCCTAGGCCTACTTTCTTTCTTTTTTTTAAGTACCCCTTTGCTACTTCTAATATTGCCTTTTGTGTAATGTAGCTGTCTGTGAATGTAAAAGATATACAATTGTAAATCTGCAAAGTGCACTATTGTTATCTCTCAAAATAAAGAATCAGCCTATAGTTGGTATCACTGTACCAATCACAAAAGACTGGGCCATCTGACCAATCAAAGCAGAGTAGACTTACATGAAGGGTTAAAAGACTCAATCTAATGCCGAGTTCAGACTGCACGATTTTCAAAGTAGACGCATCACACAGATCTTTTCACACTATGACTATCTGGGGTAGCGTTCAGTTGCTGCTGTGTTCACACTTCCTGATCAATTAGCGACAGGTAGTTTCACACTGCGTGACTTTACTATGGAAAGAATCGCCAACAACTTTGTCTCACTGCCAAACACACGCGAGAAGTGACATGGAAACAACGCGAGGAAGCAAAAGAAGATTGCAATAAAAATTGCATGTGTGCTCATTTGCAATGAAAATAAGATCATAGAGGAGGATATTTACCTTCTATACCTTTATAACTCCTCCCCCAACATCCCACTGCCATGGATGTTGGCTGTAAGTAATCGATGATGTTATTTTCAGTCAGAACACATTTCACATGGCATGATTTTGAATCGCAGGCAGGTCCAGATATTTAAGCATGCCAGATATCTCACGGGTGTCCGTGACACATCGACAATTCTCTCAGATCGTGTCTTTGATAGTTCACACTGTGTGATTGCCACTCACATGAACGAGCACCAATTTGCCTGTGATTTCAGGCATTTGTCGGCGATTTCTCAAAACCTGTCGACGAGTCAAAATCGTGGCTAAAATCATGCAGTCTGAACTCGGAACAATTAGGAACAACTCCAAATGAATTGTCTGAAAATCACTGGAAAATGAGGTGATATAAAAACGCATATTTTGAGAAAACTAAAGCCCCGCATGCCTCGCATGCATGTAAATCTATCATAGGACAATAAAACAATATTATGAGCTTTAAAAATGGCATAATGGGGCACTTTAAATACTCTGAAGCAGGGGTTCCCAAACATGTTCCTGGAGCCTCCCCAACACTTCACATTTTGCATGTCTATAATAAAATCAAGTAAATCCCCTGCCTTCAGCTTCTGATAGTGTTGTCTTAGCTGTTTAACACGATTCCTCGCCTCGGCGGCTTTTAATTGTGCTGTGAGTTGATTTTGACGCTCTGCAGCAGCGGTGAGTTTGCAGACTTGGCGGGATTTTTCATTATTCAGGTGTGCGCACACACGCTGTCCCGCCGCTACCATCCAGCTCTGTGCCTCTTTAGATGGCTTGCTGTAGGCTTCATGACGAGCTCTCTGCTGAGGGCACATCTTCACACAAGCACTGCTCTGAGATTCTTGTCCTGCCATCATTCATTTCCACAAGTGGGTGTAACCTTGACCTGCACAACAAATTATTATTATTTTTAAATTACCTTTCCAAGTTGACAAGAAAACAAGTTTGTTTATTTTTTTCACACAGAGATTTTTTACGCACACCAAATTGTTAACTTTTAACATTAACAATACTGGAAGAATGTACGTTTATAGTTTGAGAGAGTACAAGTCAAAGTTCAGAGAATGTTCTATGTCAGCTTGATAACGTTAAGGCCAAAACGAAGACGAAAGATTGGCATCATGAAAGAAGAATACACTAGTGGTAAACCCAAAGAGCATGAGAAATCACACTTCAGCAACTGTAGTTTTTATAGCTAGCGCACACACACATCATAAAAATATCTATTTGACATCTGTATTTACATCTGGAAGACATATTTTCTCACATTTTCATATTTTCTTATCTGCAATAGCCTACATTTAGGGCTATAGGAGGTTTCCTATTTGATGTCAAATTAGATGTCCTTAAGATGTTTGTACAGCCGATGCTTTCTGTATCAAGTGATCTTGCAGATGTATGTGTGCTATTTGGGATGTGTGCTACAAAAAGTGTAGGCAGCAGAAATCATGCAGTGTGTTTCAGGTCCCTGTTGAAAAATACAGCATTTGCTGGCTAGCAAGGGCGCTGCTAAGGATTTTGGGCCCCATGAAAAGAATCTCGACAGGGCCCCCAACACAGCTGAGACTTTTTTTCATATTAATGAATGTAAATCATGTGCGTTTATGGTATTTAGACTATCATTTATTCATCACTCATATATTTAAGTCAATCAGACAACTGAACTCCATCCCATGCCCACACCCGTAATTTGTCCTCTGTAATACTGCGCTACTTCAGTACTGTATAATGTATATACTGTGCATAGCTGTATATGTCACATAGTGTATTCACATATATTTATATTTGTATGTATGTACTGTACATATTTGTACTGTGCAATGACAGTTAATCTAAATCTAAAGTTAATCTAATCTAACCTAATATTTTTAACAGTTGAAATGTAACAGAAACACTGAGCACTATTAATACAATGAAATGTATACTGAACACTGATACTGAAATTTCAAAATAAAACTTCAATTTAAAAAAACGGAATTACAATCTTTGGTGAAAAAAAATCTCAGCAAGAAAACACCACCATAAAACGAAATGGCCATATAAAATTTTGAATAATTTAAGCAGAACTTGCATAATATACTATATCAAAGAATGGCCATGGTATAACATGGATGAGTCTGAGTTACTCTTTCCACTAGAATGGCCACCAGCAGTCATTTTAACCGCAACATTTAAACTTATTGGGCCGGTTGCACCAGCTGGACGTACACCTGGTCGTAAGACTAGTCTGGACGTAAAATGCATAGAGTTTATACCCGTTGCACCATCTAGGCGTAGTGCTACGTCTGAGACTAAATCTTACACCCAGCCAGAGGTAGGTGTAAAGTAAAATTTGCATTGTTAGTTTTTGGGATTCATGTCGGTTTGTTAATTATTACTGCAGACAATCACAAATTTTGTGTTGGCTATCTCCATCTCCAAAACAATTATTTTTCAGGAAATAAAAAAGGCATATTTTTTGAGTTATTAAACATTGTATAGTGAAAGTTGGTATTATAACTTATATTGCTATCATATGCAGTTGTGTACCAACACTGACACAACATTTCCCCAAAAATCATGTTTTATCGGAGATACAAGATTTATAACTTTGGGAGCAGAGAGATTATAAGATGTCATTGGTATGAACATGAATGCCAGTGTGCGGTTTTGTGTTTAATGTCAAAATTATGTCGGTTTGCACTTCCACTGCAGTTTACTGGATTATTCACATGTCGTTATAGTTGCGCCGCCTCTACTGTCGTGACATACTCGTAAACGCGCAACAAACAAACACACAACAATGGAGCATTTTTCATTTCCCGTTGCCCCATCAAGTTCTCGCTGGATCCACTCCTCGGCTATCAATGAGAGGAACGTCTGTACTTCCTAAATAGAACATGAAACAGCCATTTTTGGTTGATACAAAAAGGTGCATTTCTTCAAACAAAACAGTTGCGTCCGATCCTTCGCTGGCTGTGCTGATTTAAGTCTAGCGGGTCCGTTGTGTCTCGTGTGGCAAGTTCAGTGACGCAGTAATGGTGATTTTCTCCGGCTTATCAGTGACCAGCAGAGTTTACTCGTCATGTTTGGGTAACGGTACGGCTCGCTTGGAACCTCGACTGAGGTGGTACTAAAAAAAAGGACCAGGTACTGTTCCCAGTGGAAAAACCCCCAAAAGTGAGCTGTACTGAACCGTACCGTACTACAAAACATGGTCATTTTATAGGCTAAATTTAAAAAAAAAAAATCTTAACCTACCGACTTCATTTTTAATGTTTTTATTTGAAGAAATCTGTCATGGAATGTATAGGGAGACTTCAGATAGAAAAACGGACTTATTAGTAAATGTTTCCTCAATGAAATCATGGTGCGGTGGCTTCACTTGTTGAAGCGCGAGCTCGTCTCAGCTGTAGCCATAACTGCGAGAGAACGTGTCCGCGAGGATACACATCATCTACGCCTGGTCATATTTTTTGATGGTGCAACTGGTGTAAATATTGAGCGGAAAGCTGGACGTAACTAAGTCCGACTTACACCCAGCTTTTTTACGTCCAGCTGGTGCAACCGATTGTTGAGGCATTTTCACTTCCTCTTCCGTCAAGTTGATATTCTGCAGGCGCTATAAGTGAAGTCAAACTGTTTGTGTTGCCTGGATACAATTTGGGCAGACAGAACCATTTTATGATAATCGAGAGGGGGAGAGGAGCCCACAGACATTTGTGTTTCCTAAACAAATACATTTTTTGACACCAGGAAACAGCAAATAGAATAATTTAAAGTTAATAATATTTACTATAAAAAATTTTTTTTTTGCACCACAATTTAATTGGGGGCTTCTCTGGGCCCCCTCTCAGTCATGGGCCCCGATAATTGTCATCGTTTACCCCCCCTTTACAGCGCCCCAGCTGGCTAGGTAGGTTTTGAAACTTGAATGCTAATGCTGTTTTTTTTCCAACAGGCATGCTTTACTTAGCTAAAATAAAACAAGTAGCTAATGTATGTTTTATAAAGAAATACCATTTTAGACTTTCTACTTCAAAATGTCACACTTGCCATTTCTTTGTAACTATTTATGAACACATTATTGAGTGAAAGCTATTCATGCAGTTTACATCTACTGTACTTTGAAGTGTACTTTTCCTTCACTTCTCTCTTGCACACTTTGGAGACTAGATTTGTAAATGCTGTTAATGTTTAAAATTAACATTTATTAATAACAAATAATATGGTTGAAGAAGAAAACAATTGATGAGTCAGTCATTCATAATAACGTTCAAAAGATACTCCTGCCGCCACCTACTGGCAAAACGAATATAATTTGCAGAAAGATTCAGCAACTGAATAATCAATCAATCAATAAGTAATAATAAAAACACCTAATCGTTAGATTTAAGGAAACATTTTCAGATGCATCTCTGCTCATTTCTGTATTATTATAAACATCTCACGTGAAACGCATTTAAGACTTAAAAAAAATTACCTCAGAAAATGCAAACGTGTTCCTCCCTTCTGTCACCAAGGACGCAAATATGCGGTGTTTACTAAAGTCGTCATGGTGACATGATCTTTGTTTTGTAGACAAAAGCAATGAACCAGTTCTGTACAATGAAAGTATAGGTCAGTATCCCATTACAGTCTGAAACATGTGCTGACCTAATATTGTAATGCTTGGAAGGCTTTTTGAACATGCAAAATATTGTTATTCTTTTACATATTGGGATATGTGAATATGGTAATCAGTCATTCAGTTCCATGCGATTTTTCAAAGAATTTAAGTGATCTTATGAGTTATGAAACAAGTGAATAATAACTACATCAAAGCATTACAAAAAAAAAAAAAAAAAAAAAAAGTTAGGCACTTGGACTGGTTAAACTTTATGTTCCTGTAGAGAGAGGAGCAGGCGATTGGCACGAATCCCAGCTCCTTCTCATGACAGGTGCTGAGAAGAAAAGAGACAAGATACACACTGTCTGTTTGCATCCTGTTCTGCAATGAGTAAACAAATGAGAACAGGAATTCAAACATACACACTTCCTAAAAAAAAAAAAGAACTTCTGTACACACACCTGCACCTCTTTTTTTCTCACCTCCCTCTGTTGGCTTATAATTGGTGCACTGCAGGCGCTGCTTGAGGGAAATTGGACTGGCTGCTCATGTCACTATGCGATTAACATTGATTGAGTGCTGTGCAAAGTTCAATGTTCTCCATCACTATGGATTCCACAGTAGCACACTGAACTACGGCTGTGATCTGTGAACTATATGATGTATGGAAAAAAACAGTAAAAACACATGGTGGAACATTACACACCATTGTACCACTGTCATGAATGAATGAGTGTGAAGTTAATATGCAAACAGTGTATTAAAAGCTCAGGGTCAGGACAGGCAGCATTGAACGCCGACAGACTGAAACAGCGTAGGCAGATACAAAATTGTAAACGTATATCCAAAGCAAGGGTCGATTACCGGTAAACAGAGTCTGAAGGAAGAAGCTAGTTGAAGGTCCGTGGAGAAGCAAAGGTCGGCAATGGGTAGATCCAAAAACGAGACAAACTAAGAACAAGACAAGAAGGAATTCCAGTGAATAATGAACCGTAAAGACACACAAACACATCCAGGGATTTATATACACAAAACTAGGTCAATGGGAGGAGACTTGCAATTAAAAACCATGACAGCAAATGAGTGGGCGGAGACATGCATACTGAATGAGGGTCCATTAATGAAAACAGACACAAACACACACAGTTCGTGTCATGTTCTGATTGGTTGTCCAGGTCATGTGTCTTGTTCCTATTGGTTGATTCTTGTCATGTGATCCTCAGTGTTTGCTATAAGTAGCATGTTTCCATTGTCGTTTTATTGTCTATTAATATTGTAACCCACTGTTGGTGAGTGTAATTTGTTCATGCCATAGTCAAGTCAAGTCATTTGTTTGCATTTTTGATAAACTGCATTTGGGTTCTTTTAGGCTATTTTAATTTAAAATTGCCCTTTTTATTAATTTAATTTTATTTATTTAATTTACTAAACTTAACTAGAACCCAGAGTATTTGTTTATTAATCAAATGATCACATGCTTTGTTTGTTCAGGGAAGAAAAACTGTCCATCTCTTGCAGAACTTAATTTTTGTGTTTATAAGAGCTTTCTCAGTTTGTCTCTCAGCCCATTAAGTCCCTGAAAGCTCTTGAAAGGAATAATTCACAGTCTCTGGAAACCCACCATTCCATGCTGGAAAAGCAAAAAGTTAACTTTCAGTAATTGTAGAAATGTTTGTATGTGTGTGTTTCCAGCAATAATATTTGACTTAAAAATATTTGACTCAATCTTTAATTATAATTCATGCTGCTTAGAACTTCTGTATATCTTTAAAAAAAAAAAAAAAAAAAAAAAATATAAATTACTATATATTAATCTTTAGTATGCAGCAGAATATTTATTTAATAATAATAATTACAAAAAAACCTAGCCATTAGATTTTAGTTAATATCACAGCTGGGCAAGTTTGCACCCCACCAGCTGTGAAGTATTTCTCACCACGACCTTCATCTTGCCAGAGTCAGAGAGTGATGAAGAAGAAAATTAAACTTGGATTATTTGAACCCGAGGAGGTTCTGATGAAGAGGTTCACCATCAACAAAAGAGGAGGAATTATTTAGGGTTATTTGCTTATTTCATGTACATGAGCAACTGCAATTCAAGAGCTTCTTCATAATCAAGAAGGATAAAATTTAGCATGTGTGGCGTACTGTCCAGGAGGACGGCGGACACCGAACCCTAGAGGCTTGAACCCTAGCTAGGGCTACAGCTCGGCGTCCGGCTCGGTCCTTTCATGCCCTCCAAAAAAGCTAAATAAGGACAGCAGCCGGATGCGAGCCTCCCAAAAGCACTTGGTAAGAGGATGCTGGACGGATCGCGGGTTGTAGCAAAGCACTGAACATTATCAAGTAGGAAATAGAGTGATGGTAATTTAAGATGACGGGATTAAACATTTGTTTATCAAATGCAAAGACTGTCTCTATGGTCAAGACGACGATAGTTACTGGAAATCAGGTGACCCCAACTAAGCAAGCCAGAGGCGACAGCGTCAAGGAACCAAAACCCCATCTATGACAGAATGGGGGGAAAAAAACCTTGGGAGAACCAGGCACCTAATTTCCAGTTTAATTTAAACACGTGTAAAAGTGTAAGGACTTATATCGTGTATGGAAAGGGGTGGACTGGGGAGCTGGATCGTCTGGTGACCTGCTGGTGGAGACAGAGACATAGATTAGTGGGTTGGAAAAGCAAGCAAGACAATATTAACACGAGGGAATGGTGGGTGGGAATCAGAGCACTGCATATGGAGGGTGGCCATTTCTGGGGTGGTGTTAGACAAAAGGGGGGTTTTTAAATAGCATGAGAATTATGACCTCTGCGGAGGTATGGGGGAGGAGGGGTGGGGTAGCTATGGATGGGGGACCTCTACGGAGGTGGGGAGGGACGACGGATAGCTTTATAAAAAAGTACCTGCAGCAGAGGCGTGAAGGGGGAAGCTTTAAGATAGATAACCTTTGCGAAGGTCAGAAGAAGAAAAGTCTCTGTGGAGACAGTATGGTAGAGAAACTTCTGCAGAAGTAGGGGTGGGATGCCTCGCGGAGGTGGGACAGGGCAAGGAATTAGTTAAACAGTTCTAGTCAGTAAATAAAACAGGAACTGGTAAATAACAAAGACTAAATAACACAATTAACCTAATGGCTGAGAGGGTGCGTGAAATACATTACGAGACTGAGTAGAAGTGATAGGGAATGCTGTGTTGACGTCATGGGTACGTGGCTTGCGTATGGCGCCAGCTTGCGTCTGACGTCATCAGGCGGCGCCGGCCGATTCAGTGCTCCTTTGCTGCTTTTGTTTGAGATGTTGCAACGCTGCCGGGCTTTTGTTGCTTCTGGGGCTGGAGGACAAAAACATGCGGAAGGTCGGCGAGTGGTAAGTAATGAGGATTTTTTCGCTTAGATGGCTTTGGAGGATAGCGGGTGAATGAGATCTACGAGCGCGCGGGCAAGGCCTCAAATAGGAAGCTGCCGGCCGGCATAGAAGCTCAGACAGGCTAAGGGTTGAGTTCGACCGGTAGCAGGAAGTTGAAAGGCAGGCTGAGGAATCTGGTCTTTGTGGAGGTAGCAAGGAGATGATGTGTCTTCGGTCGTGCGATCCCAAACAATGCATAAAAGGCAGGGTGTGGAAGGATAGAGAACGGGCTATTTATAGTGGGTAGAAGGGGATTTGATTGGGCAGGTGTAATGAGGAGACTGATTAGGTGATGCGGTGCCAGCTGTGATTAATTGACCGTGCTCCTACTTAGTTTATTTGCAAAAACTTTGCAAAAATTTGCAAAAAAAGTCCTACTATGTTTAAAAATGAGGGAACACAACATTTTACTGGACAAAATTTTTTTTATGCAACGTGGTAAAGATGATAAATGTTTGTTTATTTACTTTAATTTTTGATTGTGTAAGATTGTGTAATTTTCGACTTTTAAACATTACATTAACATAGAAATTAAGTAGTATAAAAAAAGTTTTACCAAAAGAAGTTTTCATTTTTTTTTTTATCAATGTCAAAATGGTTAACATGGCTCCATATATATATATATATATATATATATGTATATCATATCATATATTTTGCATAAAATATTAGTGTTATAAATGTTCCCTATACGCAATAAATAACACAAATTGCATGTTTCAGCTGAACAAAGACTAAATGTCAGACTATTTTGTTTTAATGGGTCTTTAAAACAGGACATTTTTCACACATTTCTTATACCCCTGACCAAGACAGTTAACCAGTTAACTCCGCCTGTGAAATTCAGAGCTGAAAGGGGAATCAGTTGCTGATAATGTGAATTCACAAATACAATCCACATGTGTGTCCTTACGACCTCTTGGAATACAGAGATCATTTGATGCATATGTAGGAGAAGCAGGCAGCAGAACAAGGCTTTTAATGGGCTGCCTCCAGAAAAGACCATTGAACAGAGATAGGTAATGATCTACAGACTGTAGGATTCAGAAAATATGAAATGGTGGAGGAGAAAGACAAGCATTTTAAGCTTGTTCTGTTGTCTGCCATATTTGAGAGAAACAGATTTCTCTCAAAATTAGGTCTTATTTAATTTTCTTTTGCTTTAATTACTTCACTTATCTTTCAAGCAGCAGCATGCCAGTAAACTGATGTAAAATGTAAATGTAAAATGTGCAAATTGATCCCCTCAAGGTGAAATGTGACCCTGAAAAGGAGTTCCTACCTCTGAGCATTTGTAGATGAGAGAAACTGTGTCGATTTTGTAACAGAAAACTCAGCTGATAGAAGCGACGAGTGGCTTTGCCACAGTAACTCTGTTCTCTGGCTTATTCCTGCAGGCTGTAGACTCCAAACGACAAGCCTGCCAAAGAGAGGAAAAAAGGGGGGTGGAAAATGTGGACAGGACACAATTAAAGCCATAGCCAACTGCTTTTTGGCCTTGGCAGTCAAAAGCTAGAAGGTGTCCAGTTTTCTCTTTTCATTTACTGCTGAATGCAAGTGATGATAAAAATAAGGACAGACAAGGTCTGACTTAGCGTAGACACACAACACACAATAACTGTCACCCTTAGACTTCTCTTTCACTCTCCCACCCTCTGCACTTTCTCTACTTAATGGAGACATGACTCAATCAATCGCTCAAAGTCATGCTGGTTCCTTATACTTCTGTATTGAAGGTAGGGTCTGTTTCGTGAAGGAAATTACAATAAACAGTGACTTGAGTCACTAATGAGGCATCTAGTATACATATCTATGATTCTGAATGGTTGCCAGGGTGTTGCTAATACTGTACGGTTCTGATTTGTTGTTAAGACATTGTTATGCAGGGATTTTGCTTGATGAAAAATTTAAAATAATAGTAAAAAAGAAGGTAATTTAACATTGTTTCATTTTTTTTTTAAATAACCAAAACCCACAAAAGCACTGGCAAAATAAATAAATATAATAACCAATATGATAAAAACGACAGCTCATTTTCATATTTTGTTTTATTATGTACAGAATGGAAATCACAAACTCTCCCGCTCTCTCTCCCTCAGATGCAGATGTTGGCTGCGTCTCATTTTGATGGCTGCGTCTTACGGAGTTTGCATTTGAAGGACGTCATAGGGGAAGTCTCATTTAGGAAAAGTTGCAACACAACTTTTAATTTAATGTTAATTTTAAGTAACCATGATGCAGCAGGGGTTAGCACAACTCTGCCAACTTTATACGCAACATCAACTTTAAGACAACTTAAATTTACACCAGCGAGGTAACGACGGCGCTGTTAGTGAAGAAAATTAACTTAAAGCATTAGTTTTAGCCGAACATTTTTGAAAGCTACACAGACTTGGAGGTAGGATTCACTTGCTTGCTCTCTCTTTTACACACACACACACACATACACACATGTTGGGTTTACATGTTTTATGGGCGTAATGGTGTTTCTACTGTACAGACTGTATGTGTTATTGCCCTACACTGACCCTACACCTAAACCTACCCCTTA
>JAUYWG010000028.1:756007-769465 GCA_034779775.1 Enteromius afrohamiltoni
TCCACACCATTGCATTCAGTTTTTATTCACAATTTGTTTAGTGTCCCAACTTTTTTGGAATCCGGTTTGTAAATTAATAGACCACACCCTTTCATGCGTCTTCCTTACAACAAATTTCAAAAATATATTTTTCTGTACACTTTAAAAGTATACTTGTATAATTGAGAGAAGTTTCAGAGAAAGTAAGTAAAACAATCATACATTTCTAAAATATGACCATTTTGTAGTAAAAAATATTGACTAACATTATAATCAGACCTCAGGAAAAACACATTAATACTGATAATAATGTCAGTGGTGGTTCTTTATTTCCTGTGATGGCTTACACATTTTATGGCCATTTATGGTAATGTGAATGTTTCCTATATAATTATACTGGAATATATCATGTGATTCAGTACTTTGTACACCACAACAGAAGGACCCAGACAAATAAGCTGTATAACACTACAGGCATTCAAATATTAATATTACATTGATTCCTGCCAACTGTCAAATCAAAGATGCTATTGTCTTGAATCTTAACCTCTGATAATGAAGCTCTGGATTTAAACACATCTTCTCTAACAAAATTGATGTGCTGAGAAATACAGAGAAAGCAAGCGAAAGATCAAAGATATAAGCTCTTTCAACCTGTCTGTCTTACACACACACACACACACACACAAAGGCAAAGTGTGGCAGTTAATGAAGTGTGACAGCCCCAGTCAAACTGTTTTTAGGAGTGAGAAAGGTACAGGTAAGCTCATTGTATAAGATTACAGCACGCTAGAAGGAGAACAAGAGAGCAGTACAGAGAAGAAAAGATTTGGATGGAGGGAAGAAAAGAGGAACAATTTCCACCCCTTGCTGCCCCTTCTGAAACCATGAGATAAATTGGTTGAAATTGCCAGTGACTTCACGCTGACAGGAGTTTGAGTGTTTGTCTCGCTCTCTCAATGTGTATGAAACGCAAATGGAGCTGAATTAGGGTTAGAGGTCGGAGATACTCTGAAACTCGAATCTAATGCATTTACAGGGATGGTGGTTTCTCTCGGGAGATCAACAATTAGTTTAAAGGGAAACTTCCAGACTGTAGCTGGTCACATATAAATGTATACATTTTTCACCAGGCTTTGACTTCTTAGAATAAACGAGCATTGCACGTTTCAAAATCGAGACATGTGCGGGCGTTTTTATATCACTGTATTTCTGAAGGAAATTGTCATTTTGACGTCATTTTTATTTCATCTTGCATGTAACGTCTGATAAATCATCGTTTGCGAGTGGAGCGCTGCTCTGTATACAGCGTTACCATGGAAACCTACTTTCTACCACGACAACAGCGCCTCCCTCTGACAGAGAAGGAATTTACATGCTGTATATGAATTTTAACCACTGATTCTACACATCATCATCCTCCTTAGGCTATAAATACAAAACACACTTGCTTTCACAGCACAGAACACTACATATTCTTAATAATTAGTGGATTCAAAGAGCTTTATCAGAACTAATGTTACTTTAGTAAGACCGTAATTCTTTACCTGGAAAACTAAAGCTGCATTAGGCCATACATTACATGTTACTACAAAATGTAAACATAAAGTATTCATCACACTTACAGGCTGTGGTTCGGAGACGCTTGTTGGTCCAAATAAAGAAGGTATGGAGTTATCTTTCATGGACAAGCGTTTAGCAAATTAGCAAAAACTCTCCAAGATTAGAAAAACAGTCATTGGTAAAATGTACTGCTTTGGTATTGTGGAAGAAATTAAGTTGAACCACTGATTCTTTACATCAGCATCCTTGAGCAATATAATATTAAAAAAAAAAACATATTTTACTCGCTCTTTAAATATGGATACTTTCCTTACAAAAATGCTTAATTTCGGCTCCTCCTTATGATGCACATAATCCACTTGGACTTGGAGCCCTATTCAATGCCAGTATAACGTTTGGAAAAGCCAGGACTTTTTTTTTTTAAATGAAACTCTTTCTATTCATCTGAGAGAAGAAAGACATATAAAACTAGAATGGCTTGAGAGTGAATAAATCATAGGGTCATTTGTATTTTTGGACAAACTATCCCTTTAAATGAGTATATTTTATGGCATCTCTACAGTTTGGTGGAACCAAATCTGAACTGCAGGTCACTAATTACAGTTAAAAGTGCTAAATTATTTTCATGACATAAGGTACTCTTCATTTAAAGAGTGGTAAATAAGAAAGGACGAGTCACACATCACAGCAAAGTCTACAAAGCACTGCACTTTTCCTTTGAACTGCTGCTTTGGAGTATCTGTCTGCTTGCCTGCCTGCCTGTCTGTCTGTCTGACGACCTGTCGCTTACTATTGAACCAGACATGCACACAGCTGCGCTTCTCTCCGTAGCTAAAGAGCAGGAGGTGTTGTATGATTGACAGTTCTGCAGGCTCAGAACAACGACCCAGCTGGAGATGAGACCCTGTGTTTATTTAAAGCCCAAAAATCAATCATCTCTTCTCTTTCTATTACGCTCACACATGCGCACACAACCCCTCATCTGATCTACACTTGGAGGGAAAAAACTTTCTTTCAGTCTACGGATGTTTCTCTCACTGTCCGTCTGCTAATTACATTCATGTATTTTAATCAAGAATCTTTAAAGCGCTTCAACCAAAATCTTTTTAAAGAAAAATCAGTTCCCTTGGCAAAAATAAAAAAACCCCATTGGGGAAATTCCCAATTCTCATAAACAGCATACCACATTCTAATAGTTGAAACAGTGTGTATTTCATGTTGGCTTGGTCAATGCCCATAATTTTAAGTATGCGTTTTATGGGTTTCTATGTTAACCAGTGCATTTATTAGTGCTCTGTGGTCTATAGGTCAGGTTCTGCCAGCAAAGATTTTTATTATTATTTTTATTACTTTTTAGTGATGATGTGAAATATAAACTTAAAATATAAAGATTTCCAGCTGTCTTTTGATATGTTTAGTATAACCAACACCGCATCCTTTTTCTTTTTTTTTATATATATTTGGTTGAATTCACACTAAACATGACCTTGAATTTTCCACTAGTGCCGATATTATGCTCTGTACTGTACTGCTCTTTGTACTTTTTAAAATGTTATCGACATACAGTAACATTCACACATATTAAACCCAGCACAATAAAATGAAAGTGGCATCTCCACTGGGAAACTCCTATCCACACCCAGACAAATCTCTGATACTCAAGGGTAGAGAAGCACTGTGTGATTGATTAGAGCAGATCGATGGGCTAATCCGTGAGAGCGGTGCACTATATGAGTCAGGGTGATGCTGCGGAGGAGCACATGTGGAATTTGTGTTATCAGAGCTGCTGGTCCAGATGGCCCTTGTGAGGCAGGAGAGAAAAGTTGAAAATAAGAAGAAATGACAGGAGTGGGATGTGTAAGGTCAGTCTGAGAACGAGAGATAAAGCGAGAGAGGAGCAGTGAGACATGTGACAGCAGGACAACAGCAACTAGGACACAGTGAAAAACAGTTTTTAAGATACCTTGAAAACCTTTTTGAATGAAACCCTGCACTGGTGGTGCACGCAAACCCTTTCTGCATGCTGTTACTGTGAATAAGGATGAGGGATCCAGCAATTGTTGCTAACACCACACTCATTCATGTACAAAAGCCCTGAGAACACAAGCTGACAATAGCAGCCGTCACGCCTAATGAGTGAACACACTCTGCCTGTACGGCACAGCACACAGCGGCTGAGGTAATGAATCTGTTCAGAGCGAATGTGAGAGGATGTGTGCTTTTATGTCTCGAACAACATCCACAGAATATTTTCTTGTGTGAAGCTAAACCAACCATATCAAAGAGATCACACTTTCATTAAAGGGGTCATATTGTTGATTTCCCCCCTGAGGTCTGCTTGAAAAACTCTTCAATGTTTGAATTGCCTCCAGGCGCATAAATTGCAATTTAAAAATGATACACACACACACACATATATATATATATATAGGAGTCTGAAATGACACGAAGAAACAGAACAAATCCAGACTTAATCCTAAAGAACATGCATCCAAAGCTACAGTACTGTTAAAAGTTTAATGCACTTGTGTAAAAATGATGTAAATCGAGGATGCTTTTTAAAAATGGATCCATTTTACAACACTGTGATGACACGTTTAATGGTCATCAGCATCGCAAATCCTCAAAGAAGTTCATGTTTGTATTTTTTGTTTTTATGCATGTACATTTCCGATACTATTCTTTGCCCCTGGCCATGTTAATCCGGCCCTGGGTGTGACCATCCTTTGTGTCTAAAGCAGTTTTCACCCTAGCTGCACTTGTGCATAGTTTATCAGGTAGATTTGCAGGCAGGTATCTAAAATTGTTGTTTGTTGAGTTAGAAAAACAAAGAAAGGATTAGAAAAACATTACGTGTGAGTAAATGATGTTGAAAAATATAAATCTTTTGAAGAACTATCCTTTTAAATTTGCAAAAATTCAATAAAAGCCTCTTTCGTGTACCGTAACCAACTATTAAGATAAGATATTTTTTTTTTTACAAATAAATAAATGAAATAACAGTAGTATACTTGTACAGGCAAAAAGTTCCCAGAAGACCTACTACTCCATGTTAGATTGAAATGTGTATCCAGTGGACACTTTACAATCCCATGAGGCCACAGGAGAGGAGCTGTGAATGGCAGTGATACACTGGTGCTGGTAGGTCACATGACAATGACAACATGACAACCATAGTATGGCTAGATTACATTAATACCACCCAGATTTAAAAGAAGTAGTAAGACATTTGCTCAAGGGACACATTTAGCCCTGTAATTCAATTATTCATTCTCGATATTCATTCCTGGCAGTATGATTTATGACATATGCTGTACAGGGAGTGTGAATTCTGCCAGTCACCGTGTATCTACTTTCATTTTTTGGTCAACCATATTGATGTTGATTGGAACTGAAATAATAGTTCAACCTATCATTGAGAAATCATCTATTTCTGTTACAGCACTGGGTATTCACAGGAGCACTCTAGTACCTTCTCTTCAGAGTAATTGGATGTTTTTGATGCATATTTATGTAAAACTGTAGCCAAGAGCTAAATGTCGTGCCACAATGTTGCATAAAAATCTCTAATTAATGCAAGCTGAATGTCTTTTATACATAAGTTGAGTTGCATTTCTGCGATTGTGGAAGATAACAGTATAGCAATGCATAATATCTTAATATGGTTGATTGGTTGTATTATATTTGCATAAGGCTAAAAGAGACTGACCAAGAAAACATGAGTAAAAAAAGAGAGAAATGAGATGAAAGTATTAAAGGTGACAGCAGAGGAAGAAATTGAGTGACAGAAAGGAAAAAAATCATCAGGAAAAAAAATAGGACAAGGAGAAAAGGCACAAACAGGCACAAAGAGCACCGCAGAAAATGTTTGATTATGCTATGATTCTTCTCAAATGTCAAAGGCTCTTTGCAAGCACTCTCACTTAGCTCTGACAGACAGAGAGATAAAGAGCAACAGAGAGAGAGAGTCATCTCAACTCATAAATACTGGCAGATGGACAAAGGAGCTGGCCAGAGGATAATCAGACGATCCTCAGCGATCCTTTACTTTCATCTGCTGAAATTTGCATAATTGATTTGACATGTAATAAAATGTTCATGTGCTAATGTGTTCCAATATTTCTCTATAGGCAACTTAGATTAATGTACTACACTAAAAATTTAACAGGACAGTTAAAATTGTGTCCTCATTTCCAAACCGTCATTTCGTTCTAAACCCATATGACTTTATTTTTTTGGTGTAGATCTTTTAAAAAAATAAACTTGCCATCTTACATTATTCAACTTTTCTTCTTCATTTCTTGTGTTCTGCTAAAAACAGCAAATCACACAGCTTGTAATACAGGAGCTTTATTTTTGGAAGAACTATGCCTTTAAAGATTATTTTGTTTGTTAATTAAAGCCATGGGGTAAACCGTGAGAAACCTCAAAGTTCAACAGCTCTTCACAATAAGAGTCGCTTTTGATATTAAACTAAAACGCCATTTGTAAAGTCAGTTCATACTGCGGCCTGACAAATCCCAACAGATTAAACATGCAATAACTATCAGACACATTGCATTATTCTGCTTGTATCCGGGAATTCACAGTAAAAATGCTTTTGAATGTTTGAAAAAGTTCCGTCTGCATACACTGCAAGCATAGCCTCAGTCTATAAACCATCCAAGACAAAGATGAAGAATAAGCTATCCTGTTTAATGTGTGATAAACTGGCTTGAAGCTAAAACGGGACCTTCAGAAGAGCATATTGCAGAGCTTTAGGGGTCGATCACTGCCCTCAAAGACACTTGTGGGATTGAGAAGGCTTGAGGAGATTTGTTAGCCACATGGAAGAGAAACGAGCCAAACAACCAGAAGTTTTCATCAAATAACACAGAGACACAGCTCATCTGGTACTGGCCGATTACACTGATCATCTCTGAAACCAAAGTCAATAAGCGGGATAAAAGAAAAAGACAGATAAAAGAGGAAAAATGTGTTAAGACAGACACAGAAAAGGGACAAAAACCCCAACCACACTGAACAAAATTAGCTATAGCGACAGAATTCTACACAATTTTAAAGGGTTAGTTCACCCAAAAATGAAAATTCTGTCATTAATTACTCACTCTCATGTCGTTCCAAACATATAAGAAATTTGTTCATCTTCGGAACACAAATTAAGATATTTTTGATGATATCAAAGAGCCATCTGTTCCTCCATAGAGAGTTCCCCTAGATGTAAACAAGGCTGCTTACATAAAATACGTTAAAGCTTGTTTTCATTTTGCGTTGCGTTGTGATTCTCTCTAAACTAGCAGAAGATCTATGTCAGGGGAGAAGAACGGTTGAGAAAATTATGTTATTTTAGTTTTCTCAGCGCAAAATCCACTGATGTCACATGGACTGTTTTAACAATGTTTTACCATGTTTCTGGATCTGGGATCATTTTAAGCTGTATTGCTGTCTATGGAGGGTCGGATGGCTCTCTGATATCATTAAAAATATCTTACTTTGTGTTCTGAAGATGAAAGAAAGGTCTTATGGGTTTGGAACGACATGAGGGTGAGTAATAAATGACAGAATTTTTATTTTTGGGTGAACTAACCCTTTAATACAAGCAATCAATGTAAATTCCAAGCCAAAGGCTGTATGACTAATGTATTAACTCACCATATTGGCTGCATAACCACAAAAGCAAATTAATGGTAAAAAGCCAAAAACTCTAGAAAAATGTGTTAAAGTGAGGTGATTCATCAGAGAAATGCGCAGCGACCGGAGTCCAAATCCCGCTCAGACCTTCTCATTTTCACTGCATTTAGTTGGCATAACTAAATTAATTTGGACAAAATGTCTACTAGAACAAATCCATTCAAACTATTTTTGCTAAGAAGGCTTACAGTTATTTAGCTGCATTGAAAAGCTTCACAATTTTAATTATGTAAATGTTTTATTTTTTAATTGAATACGATAAGGGGAAGCGATTAGAAACACAATTCTCGGGGAAGTTTAAAGGAAAGGTATAAAGCAAAGGAATTCAGTGCAGAACAATATACTAAATAAGCGATTATAATGAAGTAATAAAAAAGGAAGGTTCTCCGTGCTGAAGAGGAGAGCTGAGGAACAGGGAAAGAGCAGGGAGGACGCTCATGCTAATGATTCCTCTCTAACAAGCCTCTGCTTGCTCTTTTATGTGGTGCTGCTCTGAGGATGCTTGAGGGAGAGATTCCCGTCAGACCCAGACCTGCACTGAAGTTCCACCAAAGACTACCAAGAGAAATCATACTTTATCCGGTGCTAGTAATTGAACACATCTGCTACAGGCAAAAGGCAGGGATGGGTACCGAAACTCGTTACTTAATCAGTACCGGTGCTAAATTATAAGAGACCGAAGTATCGATAAGCTCTGACGTTAACGGTTCTGTTATCGGTACTGCAGAAAAAATGTACATTCCCTATTTATTGCTAAATAATTGTTACCTAGCATATTTTTTATTTGTAATTTGCAATAATATTAAAGACATTTGCCTGCATTTGTTAATCTCACGCAGAAAATGTCTGTTTCGCACATCTGCAGTACACAGAGCTCACGCACGCACAACACCAAAGCTCACGCTTAATAGAGTGACGATGGTGGAGAGAAATGAACGATATAAAGCAGTGTTTTTTAACTGGTTTGGTCTTGGGACCCACAGTGTCCCATGCTAAGCAAGCCATGACCCACTACTGTACATACATATATAACGTTCGAAAATAAAAATAAAGCAAATTGATGCCTGCAATTGTCACGTTCATTGTCTGTTTAGTTCTGTTCTTAGTTTCGTTTTCCTGTCTTCCTGTTTTGGTTTCAGTTTAGTTTCAGTTCCTGTTTGCCCTTATTTGGTCCTTCCTGTGTCTATATGTGACTATTAGTTGATTCCCTTCCACCTGTGTCTCCCCAGCTGTCTTCTCTTTAGTTCATTAGCCCCTGTATTTATATGCCATGTCGTTTGAGTTCAGTCTTGTCCGTCAATGAATGTGTAAGGTGTTTTCTACTTTCTTTGGTTTTTGGGATATTAAAAGACTATTATTTTTGAGAAATAAGAACTAAGATAAGAAACCAAGAAATAAGAAACTAAGAACTGTTGCATTCTCCTTCATTCTCCGGCACGAACCCTGACAGCAATGAACACAGCATAACATCTGGCAGGACAGGATAGTTCGCTTTTCTGAGGTGAGAGACTTTTTTATTTCATAACCAGTTACGAAAATAACTATAGAATAATGTCACAGACACTGAATCGGAACAGCTCGTTTTTACTGATTAAACTGCATTTGACAAAAGAAATGCTTTCATGCATGTCTTAAAATAAAAAATCTTGCATAAGAAAACATTTTAAATTACTTATGCTAACAGTCTTCCATAATAACGACATAAACATCACATAAGGTCTCTCTAAATTAGTATGTTATAATAATGTTAATAATTTAATAAACACACATTTTGGTTACATTAAAAAATAGTCATACAGTATAAATATTATAAGTATTTTTTACTGCAGTTGCCTAAATAATAAAAATGCCTTTACAGTACTGCATTTACAAATAGATGGATAATAATAAACTATGCTTATTAAGAAATAAAGAGATAATAGAAAACTTGGAAAATTAAGATAGACATAAAGCCTAAAAATGTATTTGTAGTGATGAAATCCATACACTTTATTCATGGCACATTGCAAATTTCCAAACTTGTATTACTTTTAATCCCAAACACAGTTAACTAATTTATGTAAATGTTGTAATAAAACAAACATTGTCCCTTTACAAATAAAGTGTACATTACAGCGATATCAATGCTGCAATATACAATGCAACAGACTTTTTCTTTTGCATTGTAATGCAGGACGACTCATAAATACACACAAGCACACACACGTGTGCTGAACGGAGAGATTAGAGAGCAGTAATGTGTAATTGAGGATATGGCCTGTAAACGTGGGCTGGTAATTACACCGGGCGGCATTTCTCTACGGCCTCTACAGTAATAGGTAAAGTGATAATGGAATTAGTGATTGCCACTTACACAAGGAGGACTCGAGCTAGCCTCCATTAACCGTACACCAACATCTATAGGCCTGTGCACACAAACACACACAGTCTTTCTTTGGCACACTTACAGCTCACAGAATCAAGCTCACAGCAGCAGCATTTAAATGCAAATGCATCTGATTAAAAGCTAAAACTGAGCAGGTTACAACCCGTCCCTTTTACATCACCCCTGTACATACAAATTAATGCTTTTTTTAACTCTTCCAGCTTTTTAAATACACAAAGCCTTATGACTTAGTAAAAAGCACGTAGGATCCAAAAAGGTGACTTGGTGTTTAAACATCCCTTTTTATTGATTTTTTTTCCCCTTCTATCCTTCTCTATTTGTCCCTATAGCTAAGCCATTCGGGTAGCAGAAGAATAATATATATGTAGGCAGGAATATAATTTAAGAGGACAGTGAGATTGACCCTCATATCAGGAGGATCGATCAGCCTTCATTCTGTGTTGAAGATTGCCAAGGAGTTTGACAAACGTGTACACAAATAAAAACGCTGGCGAATGCAAAGGGAGTATGAAGGGAAACTGACAGAAAATGAAAAAGCCAATAACACGTATCTTAGTGATAAGGGGTCAGTGGCCCCTGGGGGTTTAGTTATTTACATGAAGATGAGAGAACACTTATTTTTCTTAGCGCAATTAAAAGCTCTGTGAGTGGTACTCCTGGGATGAGAAAAAGGTTCACACATAACAGAATTAATACAGTTTAATTAAATGCCAACCAGGTTGGAGATGTCACAATGATCAGCTGGAGTGCCCATGAGCTCCTTTAAAGGGCCCTCCACGCTGGAGTGTTATGTCACGTACTACCCTTGTCTGTGTCAATGCAAAGCCATACCCTTGTTTCTTGTTCTTGTGTTTTCCTTGTTTCTTTTCGTTTTTTTTGTTTGTTTGCTGCCTGCCCTGACCCATGTCCGTTTATTGGAATTACTTTTTTGCCTTTGCCTGGAAAAATTTAAATGATTACAAATTATATTAGCATCACAAGTGAAACTGTTCAAAATCCAGACACCTCAATTACATTTTGAAGCCCATATTTATTTACGCAAAGAAAGAAGTCGGAGCTCATATTCTTGCTGTAGCTTTGCTGCGGCGTACTTCATTGTGAACACGGAACTACTTTCTATGTGCTCCCAAAACAGGAAGCATCTACAAACATATGTTTATTAAATAAGTGTAATAGTTTGATGAAAGTATGATACAAATAATTTTTTATAAAAATTAATAACCTAACTTAATATCAAAATACTACTGCTAATAATAATTCAAATGATAATACATGCAAAATATTTTGAGTCCATATTTGTGGCCTCAGACTTTTTTTGTTAGATCAATGTGAATGTTAAATGACCTCGAGCTCTGAATCAATGCTTTCATGAATGAATATGACGTTTTTCCACAGATACTTCATACTTCAGACTAACTATGTCTTGAATATGTCATTTTAATGACTCTCTTAAAATGGCTACTGGCCAGTCAGCATAAAGTAAAGCTGATATTGCTGGATTCTGTGCACAATGACTGAATAATGCTTCCTGCGCTAACAGGAAAGTGAATAAATATTCTGTGTGCCCCTGTTGATTTCCCCCAACACGAGAAATGGATTAAAAATATATAGGCACTTTATAAGGCCAGAGGACTGACAAAGCAGTTTTCACAAGGACCTTATAGTTGGTATTACGCATGCTGTGTACCAGTGAACGCCGGGAGAAAGTGAGAGAGAATCAAATATATTTCCATCCCTTCCGTGCGGTATGTACAGTGAACACAACACATCAATCTTTCTCCTGCCTGTCACATAGTGAGACTGAAGAGAATGAGGCTGAGCTGTCGGAGAGGTTTCAACCACAGCATCAGAGCAAACGTGAGAGGAAGTCATGTAAAAGAGACCACAATGTTGTCAAGACTGCTTTAAGTTTCATGTTTCATGATTTCATGACAGATTGAACACTGATTGAAATGTATTGCTGTGGACCTTAGACCAGTGTTTGGCTTGTTCAATGATATGGAAATAAAATAAATATACTGACTCCTAAAGGCAATCTATGTGTAAAGTAATAATAAAGTAATGCCTTTATTTGTTTTTTTTTCATAAATCTTAATACATGTGACTATTTAACCAGTAATTAATTAATCAAACTTATATTTATTATCATATGTTATTTAAGTTTGCACTTTGTTTGAACACTGAGGTTTATTATTAATTATTTATCCCACTCAGAAAAGAAAACGGCTACAATTCTATTTATTTAAAAGCCTAGCCAAAATGTTTTAAAGTTTAAAGCACCTTTTTCAAGCTCAAGGTCACTGTACACATACAAAAAGGCATTAAACATACTGTATAAAAAACTGTCAAATGTACAATCACTCATAGATCGGGAAAAGATCAAATGGTTGAATGGATGATGGATGATCATCAGGAAAACCAAAGAATGGAGCTATGAAAAGAGTGAGTTTAACGCCTGAGTAAACCATCAGCGGCGTCTATAGCTTATACTCAACCTGTTTTGTTTTCTTTAATGTTCGATACTTGGTCATTTACCAAGTGTCCAGGTGCACTCTCGGATGGGAGTCTTGATGGTTTAAAGGTTTTGGACTTGCAATCACATTCTTTGGGATTGAAGAGACATGAATCCCAAAGATGTCCTGACTCTGATGATTGGGAGTTTCTTCCCAGGTAGAAAGTGAAAAAGAGCTAAGAGAGAGATCTGCTGACTTCCAAATATGTTGGTTGAATGGAAAGTAAATGCCGCAAGGCCTGGTGCAAAAACATAAGGTTTGCAGAGGAGTTCACATCCTCATTTTTTCAGAGTCTCAAAGAACTGACTATGTCGAGGCCTGCCAGGCACGATGGCGCTGGCTCTGGGACTTCTCCTCTGGTGGGACTTAGTCACCAGAGGACGAGAACGTGATGAGAAAAGTGAGTGAATAGAGCAAACCTACGCGAGTCACTGAAGTGGGGCCTTTTCAATTCTGTGGAGGTCAAACCTCTTAGGGGTCAAAAAGCCAATAGTGACTTTTACGACAGGAAGTTTACGACTCTTTGTCTCCAAGCATGGTAATTGGCATATGAAACTGGTTTAGAGGTTGATATACAAACTTTCTTCTTAGAAGACTAATGTGTTGCATAGGTACCAAATTAATTTACACTCTCAAATAGATCTGAAGATGAACTGATAGAGACCAAACAGGGTATAAGTGAGTTTATATTAACTTACTAACTATCATTAGCGTTTATAAAACTGTATAACAATATACAAGAACAGTAACAACATACACAATTACCTGGGGATATCATGCCATATGTCATGGACAAATTTGGCTTTGAATTAATGAAAGAAGTCGTTTCCTATGTATGTGAATGTTTTAGAGATAATTATGCAGGGAGGGAGATTCTCTCTATATACTTCAAGGTCGTAAAGTTTATCTGATTTGGCTGAGGTGTCCTGGTTACCATGGTAACCAGGGGCCTAGAGGTCATTTACAGATATATAGGCAAAGAGTCTAATGCTGGGTGAGGGGTCTGTTCTAATAAATTAATCTAATGAATAATTTATTTATTACATCTAATGAAAAGTTGTGTGTCTGATTGGTTCAAATGCTACACTGAAGACTGGAATAATAATGCTGAAGATTCAACTTTGCATTACATTACATTACTTTAAATCATAAAAATATTTGTAACAAATAAATAATAAAAAAGAATAAATAATACAAAAAAAGTATTTTATAACAAATTTAGCATTTGTGAACATAAGAGACTTAATTTACACACACACACAACACACACACACATATATGACAAGTGTCTTATTTCTAACAGACTCCAAGCTTTTGGAGGTAGTG
>JAUYWG010000028.1:772788-783436 GCA_034779775.1 Enteromius afrohamiltoni
TACACATAACACGTAAATAAAACTTTTTGGAATGTGAATAATTGCCATTAATCATTTGACAGCAATAATATATATGTATATACATAAAGAAAATATAAAAGTATATAAGAATATAAAAAGTCTGAATATGCATATATTTTTTTTTTATTAATTAAAAATATATACATTTTAAAATAAATATATACTTTTTTATATTTATGTATTTAAAAAGTTTTTTATCAGCCCACCCCATTTTTCACAATTTTAATTATCTATTTTTGTATCTGTATGTTTGTATATAGAAGTAAATAAATATATATGTATGTTTTTTTTCATACAGTTTTAATTTTCTTTTTGGTATTTGCAGATCTCCTACGAGGCATCGAATGAATTGCTGAGCAACAAGATCCTCTATCCAGCTTTCTTCCGCACTATTCCCAGTGACAAAAACCAAGTCAGCGCAATGATACAAATCCTCGTCAGATTTAACTGGACCTGGATCGCTCTTCTCGGTAGTGACAACTCATACGGTATACAGGGAATGCAGGGCCTATCCCAGCAAGCTTCACTTTATAATTTATGCATTGCATACCAAGCCGTGATTCCAGCTGTAACCGACAAGACGAAGCAATACATGCAAGACATGGTCAAAAACATCCTCAAAACCAAAGTCAACACTATAGTTGTCTTTGCCAGCAAGAGGCGGGCCGCTGGCTTCTTTCCTTTTGTTATTGACCAAAACGTGACAGGAAAAGTATGGATTGGGACAGAGGACTGGTCGGTGGCGTCAACAGTGAGTAGTATCCCAGGGATCAGTACGATAGGGACTATCCTCGGTGTGGCAGTTCAATATACTGAATTCAGTGGTTTTGAAAACTTTGAAAGGCTTTCTGTGCCGAGTCTCAAAGACCTCAACAGTCCGTTCAATCACAGTGTCCCGTGTATGCAAAATACAAAGCTTTATGAAATAGCGATTCAAGGCTTTTCTATGTCACAGTATGATGTTGTTTCCTCCTTTAACGTGTATAAGGCCGTGTACGCGGTGGCTCACGCGCTGCACAACATCCTGCACTGTGACTCTGGACTGTGCCAGAAATATAACGTGCAGCCCTGGGAGGTGAGTGTTTCAGAGAAAAATCACTAAAATACGTTATCATAGAACATTTGCAAGGTGTGTTTGTGAATTATTCATAAAATGACTTTCTTTGAACCCCACAGGTATTTCATCAGCTAAAACGAGTTCAGTTTTCTATTCGAAATACGTCGTTTTATTTTGATAAGAATGGTGACCCTCCTACAGGTTATGATATAGTGACGTGGGTATGGACGGACGGCCAGTGGTCATTAAAGGTGGTGGGAAATTACACCCCAGGTCCGACTCAACTTCAGTTAGATGACTCGCTGCTTAAATGGACAGGTCAAGGGTCTCCTGTAACCAAGGTAAATTTATGTATGCGTTTCCAGAAATAAGGGTGCCAGAAATAATAATATTAAATACAAATGATTATTATTATTCTGTCTAGGTTCCTGAGTCACTGTGTTCTCCAGAGTGTGCTTATGGTCACAGAAAGCTCATGACCGGACAGCATAAGTGTTGCTTTGACTGCATGGCATGCCCTGCTGCCACCTTCCTTAACAAAACAGGTTCAAAAAACACTCTTAATATTATAGAATTATGCAGTGCTAGTGCAAAAGGTTGTTTAATGGAGGAAACACTTAGGGTGCTGTTCACAGTACATCCAGCAGATGGATGGATGAGGCACTTACTTTAGCCTCACCGTCCATAGTCCTCCTCATGCCGTTCAAAGAACCAAAATTAAGATATTTTTAAAGAAACATTCTGACCCTATTTGGAATGAAATGAGTGTGAGTAATTAATGACAGAATTTATATTTTTAAGTGAACTATCCCTTTATATTCTGTAACAGCCTCATTATAACATTATAAGCGCGTCTTATACTAACTTCATGATCTCATAGGTTACACTTTCTGCCAGGCTTGTGCCAGAGACTACTGGTCTGAATCAGAGAGTGAGACATGTAAGAAGAGGGCAGAGCTGTATCTGCAGTGGGGCGCTCCGCTCACTACAGCCCTGCTCATATACCTGGGCGTGACCCTGTTTCTCACTCTTGGCACGGCTGTCATCTTCCTGTTCAACCTCAGTACCCCTGTGGTGAAGTCGGCCGGAGGGAAGACCTGTCTGCTGATGCTGGCGTCTCTGACCGTGGCCTCCTGCAGCACTCTGTGCCACTTCAGCAGACCCTCCCAAATCGGCTGCCTCCTCAAACAGCCCCTCTTTATCATAAGCTTCACCGTCTGCCTGGCATGTGTGACCGTGCGCTCTTTTCAGGTGTACAGAGCTCTTTATTTGGCAACGTAATAGAGGTTAATCTGTTATGTAACAAAATATTTAACAACCCATTGAAAGATAGCAGAAGATAGAACTTGTTTGTGAGATTAATAGTTGGTAAAACTGGTGTTAGTAAAAATGTATAAAATATTTTTTTATTCACTGAAATATAGTAAAAATATAAATATTAGATGAAAAGTCAGAAATGTTGCTATGGCGAATAACTGAAATAAAGTAAGTTTTATTACTAAAATGACTGAAATGAAAACCCGAAGTTCATAAAAAAATATTTAAAAAATTATAAAAGAGCACATTGAATTACTAAAATGTTATGAATATGGAAAATATAAATAAATACTATAACAGTATATAAACAATATTAAACTCTAGGTGAAACTGTCAATGTACTCTTAAACTATAAGAAACTTAATATTTTGATCAGGTTTATCTACTATTATATATTAGGAATAAACAGTAGTAAAATACAGTAAAATAAATTGGTTATTAAATGCTTAAAAGTGAATTTTTAAAATAGGCATTTCAACATTATAATGTGCAGTGTAAAAATGTATCTTTATTTTTGAGATTACAGAGTTATTAGTATTTAAAAATTTAAGGGAGTGTTAGATGACAACAAAAGTAATCTTATGGTAAAAATAGGTGAAATAAGCATTAGCAATTAAATATCCAGTATTGGCCAATAACTAATATGATATATTGTGCATTCCTAAAAAATAACTTTCATCCTCATCAGTTCTCATTATATAACACAAATCTCTCTTTTCAGGTGGTTTGTATATTTAAATGGTCCTCCAAGCTGCCAAGATCCTATGAGACCTGGGCCAAGAATCGAGGTCCTGAGATGTTCATCTTCATCACAACAGTGGTGGAGGTCTTCATCTCTCTTCTTCGCATGCTTCTCGACCCTCCCTTTCCATCTCGGGACTATGACTTCTACAGAGACAGCATTATTCTGGAGTGCAGTAAGACTCTGTCTCTCGGGGCCTTCGCCGAGCTCATTTTTGTGTGCGTGTTGAGCTTAATTTGCTTCTGCCTGAGCTACATGGGAAAAGATCTGCCTGCCAATTATAACGAGGCCAAATGCATTACATTTAGTCTCATGATATATATGATTTCTTGGATCACTTTCTTCACAGCTTACTGTGTTTCCAGAGGGAGCTTCGCCATGGCCCTAAACATAGGCGCCATCCTGTTTAGTGTGCTAGGGATTCTCGGCGGCTACTTTTTGCCAAAGGTGTACATAATGTTGATAAAGCCCCAGTTGAATACAACAGCTCACTTCCAAAATTGCATTCAAATGTACACCATGTCCAAACAGTGAAAGCAAACAAGACTTTCTACTATGTCTCTCAACAGTAGGATAATCCAGTAGAGCCTATTAACAATACAGAGCAACATAATCCCAGTTTCAGTCTTTAGAAGCAGCCGATACTCTAATCGTCTCTGGACTGTGAGTGCTTGGCATATGCGTAGCAAGTGGGCAGAATGTCAGAGAAAGCCTAATTGTTTTGGCTACCGAAAGGGCAGAGCACCCGGTTCAACTGGCCTGTGTGAACATCTGTCATGTGCTCCGCTCTCATGGGTGCCCAGTTTCACTCGAAACAATTCGGAGAACAGATTTAATTGGGCGGCTGATTTAAATCATGATACAAGGCCAGATGGCTTTGCTTGTCCTGTTTGTCTTTTGAAAGTCTTTAAAGGAATAGTTCATCCAAAAAAATTAAGTTTTGTTGAAAAACGTATTCGCGCTCAGGCTATCCAAGATGTAGATGAGTTTGTTTCTTCATCAGAACAGATTTGGAGAAATTAGCATTGCATCATTTTCTTACCATTATGCAGTGAATGGGTGCCGTCAGAATGAGAGTCCAAACAGTTGATAAAAACTTTACAATAATCCCCATGTCTCCAGTCTATCAATGAATGTCTTGTAAAGTGATCAGCTGCCCGTTGTAATAAACACATCCATTATTATTTCAGCACTTCTAAAAATAATAAGCCCATAATCAGGTTTGTTTCAGTGTTGTCCTCTCACATCAAAATGAGCTGACATATTTGTTCAGAAATGTTTTTGCCTGTAAACAGTGTTTTATATGTGGATACTCTCTGTTCCAGTGAAGAAACTCTTCTACTGTATATCTTGGATGGCTTGAGGATGACTGTTCATTTTTGAGTGAACTATTTGGCCTTTCAGCCGATTAGAAAAATGGGCTTTGATTTCTGTATTAAAATGATGAATATAGGTTGTGCATGTTTTCAAAAGCACAAAAAAAAGGTTGGGTAGAATACAAATGATGAAAATAAAACATTTTTTGTTGAACTATGATCATGCTTGATTCAAATGTTCAATTTGGGGTGAAATATTCCTTTAAAGGTGCAGTGTGTAAGATGAACAGCTAGCGTTCTGCAAAAAAAGGCATTTCACCATGTGAAATCACACATTTCAGAGTAGAAGTATTGGCTATAGCATTATTTTTCAGAGAAACAGCTTTGTAAACATAACATGTTTTCATATCTACGTTCTTTTTTGGCTTTAGAAGAGTCAAAAATGGCCATACAGCACCCAACCAGCGTTTGAGCTTTAATGAAAGAACATCTGTCCAACTTTACAAGGTGTCACAATTTTACTTTATTAGTGACTTAGAAATAGTGTAGAATTGAAAAATATTTTTCAATCTGATTTTAAATCCTGAATTTTCCACATAGACTGTTGGACTCCACTTGTTGCTCTTCTAATTGTTCTGAGACATACACACACTTGCAACAGCCCCTGGGAAAAGATAGGATGAAAGGCTTGCTGTTGTTAGGGAGGTAATCTCCATTGACTCCGGAACGTGTGAGTTGGGAGCACGGAAGTGTTTCCCACACTACTTTGCTATTGTGAGTGTGATATTCTCAGGAGGGGAGAACAATAGAAGTGTGCCTGTAGAGGGGAGGCTGCGTAATTGTATTATCTTGACGTTACCCATCTGTGCCGGTAGAAACCTCATATAGACTTATAGTCTAGATTTGTTTGAGAGCTTCAAATTGTATAAATTGCCCTTAAAATAAAACATTTGTATTGTATTTTTTTATTAATGCAAAATGAAATTTGACTATTCCAACAAAATAATAATAAAATAAATAAATAAAACCGGTATTTTTCTCTGCCTCAAAAAAATAAAATAAAACAAATACATAAAATAAAAACTGACGTTAAGTCATTTATAATTTTTAAGCAATTACATATAAAAATCAGTAGTTCACACAAATTGAGAGTAGTTTTAGTTGACCTACAGTTGGTAAATGGTTAGCCCACAATTGATGTTTTGTTTAGTTCCCTAATCTGTTAACATAACTTGTTAATATAACTTGTCAGCTGTGGTTTTTGTTTTGGTTTGTTTGTTTGTTTTTTTAATCAAACTTTTGCACAATGTGCCATATTACTAAGCAATTGAAAAAAAACAGGTCATATGTCTATAACATGCATACAGTGATTATTATAAGACAAGTAACCATAAATAGGTAATGTAGAATTTTATTAACAGAAAATATTTGACATAAGAGCTCATTTTCAAAACACTGGTGAAGACAACAAACTAGATCCTTTATCAAAGGTACAACATGCCTTACCTAACAAACAATGGATAATTATCAGTGCAAACATAAAGATACTCTGAAAAACTTTAAAGTACAATTTCATTTTGAAGGTCTGATGCAGAAAACTCCACTGGAGTCAAGCTCAATTAAATATGCATACATCAAAACATACATATACAAAAAGCATAATTATACAAAAGTAATCACATGTGGTAAAAATCACATTAAGAGCTATTAAAACAGAAAAAAATCCACCTCTTTCTATTGACAAACACATGTTTGTCTTAAGTTTTTGTCGATCAATATGATGACAGCACAAGCATACACTTTGGAAATTAATCTCCTACTTTCATGAGAAACGTTAATACGACTGTCCCTCAGGGTTTAAGGTTCACAGCGTCTCTACCAGGGTCTCCAAACGGGCATCCTGATGTCAGGCTGTTGCAAACCAGCCGTGCTCAGTTTAGTGGAACGTCCTGGTGGAGCTGAGCTGATAGCAGCGCTCGCTCGTTGGGCGTTGTGGAGATGCTGGAGCTCCCGGCCAGATCCTCCTCCGGCGGAATGAAGAGTGAGAAAGTGGACAGACTCCCTCCAGCAGTGAGAGTAGCCTTCATTATAGTCCCTCTGAGGAAGCTGCTGTTGCTGCCGCTGCTGTTTGAGAAAGCTGACAGTCATTTCCAGGATGTCGGCCTTCTCCAGTTTGGCGCTGGGGTCTTGGCTGTGAAACTCCTTCTCCAGGAGACTCTTGAGCTGGTCGATGCAGCTGTTGATGCGGTCTCTGCGCATCTTTTCAACGATTGGCTTCCTCAGCTGAAATCAGGTACAGGACCATTGATTAGAATATATTTCAAACTGCACACAAGAATGCAATTTCGGTGAATCGTTTGGAAGAAGAATTGCATTGAAATCAAACATACCTTCATTTTGTCCTTGTCACTAAAGTGAAGATGGTCAAAAGACGAATGCGTTACTGAATGGGGTGCCATATCCAGGTTTGGACTGCTTGCTTTTCTTCTGTTGCAAAAAGAGTTGTGAGTCTCTTTGAGGAGCAGCCCCCTGTATTTATACGGCAGCATTAGCATTACAAAGCCATGTGGCCTGTGCTGTCTTACTGTTCCCACACTCTGAGACCAGAGGGCCGGCTCATCACAACAATAGAGGACATTAATTTTATGGTTAACTGCCTGCTCGCCTTCCTCTAAAGGAATGTTTCCCAAGGTATCAGAGGGATGCCACACTTGAAGGTTTAGTGAAGGAATTTGGTCATGCAGCCAATCAGAAAAATATTGAATTGTCTATATCAAAAAATCATGATAAATGTAGTTTGTGCATGTTTTCATATGCGGGTTTGGTCAATTTGTTTTTTTCATTTTTTTTTTTGCAGTAACTGATTTATCCACATATAGGCCTAATTCACACTTTATGTAACCAAAATATAATTCAAATTCAACATAACACAAACTGTTTATTGAGGAAAAATATTGCATGTACATTTTAATGCAACAAAGTACATTTTATGTTACATACTGCAAAAAATCTAGATGGCACGTCCCATCCGTTGATTAAAAAAACTACACAATGTTTTACAAGTAAAAAATATTTCTAAAATAATATTGTATAAAGTACAGCCTACTACTTTACTATTCAATTTGAACGTTTAATAAAGTTTTTCTTTATGTTTCTTTGCAACACAAGATTTTATCAACCATAAAACAACACGGGGGGGTTGGGGGGTGCAATTTTTCCAGGAGCGTGACCAGTAACTATTTGCGACAATGGCACGTGGATAAAACTGCTACATGACATCAAAGGCACGAGAGACCCAGCTGGAAACACAGACTCGAGTCCGTTCCCAGGCCAGGAATATCCCTTTGATAACTGTTAACAACACGACTGTCAATTCTACTGAAGTTAGGTGGCAAAACAGACGCATGCACGTGCCAGATTACGGAAGTTCGCGTGTAGCTGTTAAACAACCTGAGAACCGTGAAGGCACGCGTGAGAAAGATATAGATGACAAACATCTCAATTGTATTTGCTAAAATATTTATATGGGACAAAATAATTAGATTTGTAACGTGATTAAAAAGTTCGCTCGTTTGCTTTGATTTATTGGCTCCAGGAGCTCGTGCTCTGAGATCAGTGAGTGAGGGGGATAGCGCGCGCGCTCTGCTGTATCCCGATCACACGCCCAGCAGGCGCTTAGTGTTTATCAAAAGCCGAAAGGGTCAGAATTCGCCTTCTACACACAAAAAATACAAGCACGTGAGTAAAGTAGTTTTACTGTGACAGTGAAGCGTATGGGAACGAGCAGGTGAGTGTTTAATAACTTAGAACACCTTGGCAAACAAACAAACACACACTCGTGTATCGTGACAGGCGTGGGTTTTTTTGTAGATATAGGCCTACTGTATATAAACAGCATTTACATTTTGTTTAGAAGACACAAAATCCATTTTTAGGTATAGGTGGTATTTTCTTGTTATTCTTTAATACCCAATGAAAATATTGATATTACATTTATAGTTAATATTTAGAAAAATACTGTTTTGTGTATATATATATACAAAATATAGTATATAGAATATATAGTAATATATAGTTTTTTTATGACTTCATTTTTTTTAGTTTATTTTATGGTTAGGGAAAATGAGAATAATTTCCTTGGCAACTAGCTGGAATTAAACATGTTTTGTTTTTGTTTTTTTCGTTTTATTTGTTGTTTCAAGTAATGTTTTTCTTATTGTTTTGGCTTTAGTTAATGATAATAATCCTTTTAGAATTTTTTCGGATTGTGATGGGTAGCAAAGACAATGTTTACACTACATATGTCGTTTTTTTTTGGTTGTATTTTTATGCTATTGAAATACTGTGATTTTCTGTTTGAGGACGTTCCCACCATCCTGGGTGCTCTAATCAGAGGAGTGCAAACAATGCAACTAATTGCTCCATTGAAAATGTTAATTGCATCTTTGTTTTAAAACAAACAGTCAGTCTTAGTGTCACACACGAACTTGGTAAATCAAGTGTAATAATGAAGAATTGCATTTTACAGCATTTTAGCAAAGATAAATAAATGATCGCTTTTTAAAATATGTGTATTCTCAGCTATATCAGATATTAAGCCTTTTCCAAGTTTCCTTTATGGCTTAGTTTGTTCCAGTGATTCCTCTACACTCAACCACCTGTAGCAGCAGGCCTAAAGACAAGGTGTGTGTGACATAAGGCACAGGGCTTTTACTGAAGTTCCCATGAGTTGTGTATGAGAGACCAGCCTTCGTTTCCCACAGCCTGTTCATTGACTGCCCACAGTAAGGAAACAAAAGAAGTGTGTCTTGTTACACATCATATTAGTCACGGTGTTTGAACTCTCTTTATTAGAGGGGGACCTAAGACGTAGCAAGACCATCTGGACTTCAGACACTGTTCAAACACTTTTAGGACTTTCCCAGGAGTTTTCAAATCAGTTCAAACCTAGAAATGCTTACTAATTCCAAGTCAGGTGTTTGTTCATATATTTAATTATTTATTTAAAGTGCCAAACCATATAGACATATATACAATATAAACATCTATATAAATGTCATGGGTGAATATTTTATTATTAATACATTATGTTCAAAAAATATTCTTTTTCCAAAGTTTGCATGTCTGTAACTCAAGAAGTATTGCCATATGACTTTAGATTCTAGTCCTTAATAAAAAAATCCTATTTTTCAAGGCCCTACCAGGCCATTCAATCCCTCCAATGAGGCTCCATATACTGCGTATCTGAAAGCTTGTCAGATTTAGAAGCTGTTAAACTGAACAAAATTCCCTCTAGAATCCCTTCCCTATAGAACCTTATAAATAAACCACAGAGATCAAGGTAATGTGCCTAAGTCTTATGTTCAATACAGTTATTTTGATGGAAGGAAACAAGACACATCTTTAGTTTATACATTCTTCATACTTTCCTCTTTAAAATGACCCAAATGTGGTTTTTGACCACGGAAAATGTGTAGTTTTAAATTGAAATTGCAATATATCTGAAACTGAGCAATATACTGCCTTAAAATTAAGATGCCAAACTGATGCAGTTGTTAGTGGAATGTGTGAATGTGAAGGTAGGCGTGTGAAGGAATGAGCACATTGTCAGAGAAAATTTGATGTAAAATAGACATTTATTACTTTCACAAACATGTGCAGATGATGTCCAGCATTTTCATTTAGTGCTTAACATTGTTTTTCCAGCAGTGTGCTTGATTGTTATAGACACACTTGTTTAAAACACAGTTACCTAAATAATCTTTATAAAAGAATTTGTTAGTCATATAGTTGATCATATAAAATCTACAATACCAACAATAAATATTCAAAAAAGAACAAGAGGTTAATAAAAATCATAAGATCCATTGGATCTATTTAGAAACATGAAACGTGTTCAAAGAATATCAATATTACATCTCATTCTGAGATATTGTATGTAACTGCTAACATAGCAGATTCAATTAGCTTGAAGCATAATTTGCCAGTGGCACAAATACAATGAGATCCAAATATAGGAATACAGACAATTGTTCTCTCATGAAAGAGGTAGATCTGGAATAACATGTTCTCTGATAACAGAGTTAATTGTGGTAATTCACGTTTACAGAGAAGGGCTTCTACCAGGGTCTCCAGAGCGCCAGAGTCTGCTCTTTGCTGCTGCTCTGAGCGGCTGCTGAACTGATCTGAGGAGGC
>JAUYWG010000028.1:783536-805686 GCA_034779775.1 Enteromius afrohamiltoni
TCATGTAGGGTCCTAAACTTATGCCATATTTTTGTACCAGTGGAACAGAGCACATTAGTAATTTTGAACAATTGACCCATGCAAATTAATACACATGAAAAATATGTATTTGCTTTCATAATCTTTGGTCAAAATCTGAAAATTTAGTCACCCCTCTCCAACCGTTAGTCAGTCTGCTGTGAACTAGAGATTGCACTAAAATCAAGTCCCATCCTCCATTCTTCTCTCATGCAATATTGAGTTTCACTTCAAAAATACCTCACAATACTGAAGTCTTCTGGTTTACACAGACTTTAGAGAGAATTACAAAGTTTTACGAATGCAAAACTGGCTTATGATTGTAAACTGGTGTTTATAGTATAAACATGTTTAATTCACACTCCCCCTTGTGAATTAAATATTAGAAAATAAAATATTATAAAGTTCTCTCAGTAACTAAATCCCCTACACTTCTGTTGATGTCCAATACATCAAAACTTTTTAAAAGATACCCTCTATTAGTTGCAAGATTATACCCTATGAAGGCCAGACACAAATATTTCGATAAGAGGGGTCTTGGGTTCCTCGGGGACAAAGGAAGACCCAGGGTGCATGTATAGCTAGTCTATCGCTCGTAAGATATACAACACCACTCATGTGCCACACTCAGCAGCTGGGAGTCAAAGACAATGGAGTCTAAGTATCGTAAGCTACACCCAGGTTTGTTTGCACCGCAATGTCAATGTCTGGAGCCATTACCTTTTATATACTGCAAGCAGTCATTTCCAACTAACATGAAACGTTCTCAGAATGTTCAATCAGAAACCATGATTCATATCAAGTGAAATTATCTAAAGTCAGCATGATACAATTAAAAACCTGACATGATTTATGATTCAAGTGCTCTGACGCCTCAAGCCATTTCCGTTCATAAAAGAGCAGTTTATCATCATTCATAATTTAACGTCTGAGGTTAGGCCTCTGACACACCTGCCAGACAGCCAGAGTGTGTGCACCTTTATTCTCACATCCCTCTGAGAACAACAGTGCTCAGACCCTCACCCCTAATTATAGGAGAAGCTGTCACACTCTCACATATGCAGTGAGCAGACAATAGACACTGGGGGTGTGACAGATCTACTCTTCCGCTTGAGGGGAGCGCTTGCGTTGTTGGCTTTTGTGTTTTTGAGACTGACAAACCTACAGATGGTGGTGACGTAGTAGTAGGGACTCTGTGTCTGGCTAGGTCAAGATTGCTGCAGGAGCCTTTCTTCTTGCTTTAGCAGCCACTAGCTGAATCTGACCAAAATAGTTTCAATATTTCATTCCTTTCCATTCATCCATTTCTATTCATTTCATTCCTGAGTATGATGAATCTGAAACCACCCTATGTACTAAATAAATTCATCCAAGTTACTGGTTAAAACAGAAGTATCCAAAATTGGCTTATATAATATGTGTTCATGAAAACGCTTGCAGGTATTGATTACATTAAACAAAATGTAATAACCCTAAATAAATGGGTTAAAATCAAAACAATAATAAAATAAAAGAAGTACCTTCTGTGTTTTCTGTCACTTGGATTGGTTGAAATTGTTTGACTGATTGGCATTGTTCTGTCTGGGATGGCACTTCTGTTGGTATGGATAGCAGCTGCGGTTCGAGAGGAACAGTGGTGTCCTTATTGGGCAGATCCTGTGTGGTTACTTCCAGCTGGAATTAATGTCAGAACAGGACAAGGTTAGAATAGGAGAAAATTAGGATACAGACAAATAAATAATGTTCAGTCCACTTACTTGAGTTTGAACTGGCTGGATCTGGACATTAACTGCGGTAAGCTGTAGAGGTGCTGGCTTGCTGTGGCTCAGCAGGGGTGGCTGTCCGTTCTGGGCAAGTGCCTGCTGACTCACAGTAGTAGAATGGAAGATGGTAGCTTGTTGGCAGGTAACAGGCACTTTGGGCAGCAGAGGGACAGGGCACTGCTGAGGCTGAGTTGGCAGGGCAGGCTGAATGGCTACAGCTTGCACTGTGTGAGGATGAATGGTGGCGGCCTCTAAGAGCTGCGCTTGACCTCTCTGCAGAATCTGAGGCTGCTGCGGTATCACAAACTGCTGATTGTGCTGCTGGAGCAGCTGATGGGTCTGAATTTGTGTATATGCTGGAATAAAAACAAACGACAATATGGCGGATGTTTCAGTTTTAGAGAAACACACAATGAACCTGCTACACTAGTAGACAATAAATACACTATACATTCTTTAAATAAAAACTCCTAAAGGGGGCCTTCAGAGTGATGGGGTAAAAAAGCTATTTTAGGTTCCTCAATAATCATAGGAATGAACTACTCTTAAAAGAACGGAATTTTAATTTTCGGGCTAACTAACAATTTAACTATTGGTTGTTGTGCATAAAATTTGACATCTTGTTAGAGCAACGCCGCTCAGGTTAAATTTAAACAGTGGATGATTTTAGACAAACCATTTTACGTGCAATCAATGTGTATACAGTACATAATACATTCATAAGTAAAATAATGTCTCACTATAAGATAGCATTGCAGCCTAAATGTGATGCCTGTGCGTGATGCCCGGAGGGCTTCTCATTGTTCTAGAAGGTTTATCTAGTTGACTTGAGGTTAATGGGTTCAGTTGGCTGAGTTCAGCTTTCTGATCTGAAATGTCAGCTTTAAGGTAAATAGAGCATCGCTCCACTCATCCACTCATGAAGCACCATATGACCTGGATGAATCAGATGGCTCCAAGTAACCTTCAGTTAGACAAACTCTGACAGCCTGTGCTGTGGTAACTCAAATGTCAGCCTAATTTTTGCAGGACCTTAAATGTGCAGTGAGTCATTTTAAAATGTTAAAACTAAGTCTCCAGTCCTAAAGAGTGTAAACAATGTGGCACTTTTAATATCGCTCTGTTTGTTTGAGCAGCCAAACATAGGGTTAGTCAATTGTATAAATTGGGTTGCAATGTGAAAAATTGAGGACAATTGTTTTGGACTGCTTGACAAAGTTTCACTTGGTCTTAAGCTTTCCAAATTCTGTTACTAAGTACTGTTGAGGCCGATAAGCATAATTAAACTCTCATGCCATGCTTTGACTGAATAACAACTTTTGATAAGGCAAGCGTTCAAACGTAATGGTTTTTGATATAAAAATCCTCCATTCAAATGTTTAATGATAGTGGGAGTGTGTTTTGTCATCTATGTGCCGTTCTGATTGTGTCGAAATGAATGCAATATCAGATAATGTGTCATATTCGCTCCCTACTCTGGCATGCTGTTAAGTTCAAAGCATTCATAGAATAGCAACAACAGATGCAGGCCTTTCTTTGAGCACTGAAGACCACATTCTGGTTTAAGTTCCACCCAATAATTAACCGTTGCCCTTTCTCAGCCCAGTTTAATGACAAAAAAAAAAGAAACGTCTGCAAGACTTCCTGGCCTTTGAGGGATAAGTGCAAAAGAATAGCATTTCTCTAGGTTCAATACTGAGTGCTACTTCAAACACAAGTTCAAACCAAAAGATTTTGCCTGCAGTGGCATTATTATTATTTTTTTTTTCATATAAAAATGCTACAACATGCTTTTTGGATGGTAAGCGTATCACACGCTGTGTAAAAGTGAATGCAATTGCTTACAAAACTTTCTAAAGGCTTAAATGACAAACCTGGCTTTTTTTAAATGCAATGAATGTGTTCTTTGTGAACTTGAGTCATCTCATTCATCCAATACAGACTGTTTCAAAGCAGTTTCACAGTAACCAAAAAATAACAGTATTTATGTTGTTCAGTCATAAAATGAATACAATTGTAGCTGTAAAGTAGCTCTAAAAAGACAATAGCTTCATTGTTGAGCACATTATAGTTTAATAAAGAGTGTTTAGTGACAGCAAGTGTTGACCTTCACTCAGTTGGATAAGTTGCAGAGTTGATATAAAGACATCTCTACAGAAGACAACTGCCATTATTCATATATATTTAATTTACTTCACACTGCCAAAGTAGCTTGGTGTGTAATCGAGAAAAACGTCAGCAGAGAGCGGGGTTCCTTACAGCTGATCAAAGAATCTGAGAGTCCACAATCTCAGCCTTGATCAAGATACTTCATGGAGACCCGACACTTCAGTTGTGCAGTGGTCATTCCAAGAAATTTCTGGTCTTACTTCGGTTTCTTTCAAATACTTAGAGTGTCATGCTCCTGGCTATATGCTTTTCTTGTCTAATGAATTCCTTATGAAGAAAACATGGGCAATGGGAGGGTGAGCCATTCAACACACTATTTACATTCACCAATTGGTTTCTCCATATTCTTTTCATATATAAATATAGTATTTCCACCAAGACTTAACAGGTCTTCTTTAGGAACTACTCGAACGTGAAGTTTAAAAAGATCTGAATTCACTTATTACACTGCTTTTGTAGGTGCGTGAAACTTATTGAAGCAACAAGTGTGTAAAGAAAAATATACTAAAAACTGGTGTTGCCAGTAAGTACCGACCATTCTCAGGGTTCCAGTGGTTTCTCTGGCTTTGTCTCTAGTATTTCTTTGTGTATATTGGTGCTTGAAGCTTTCATGACAGGAAATGGTCAGGGCCTTACCACATGCACAGAAACCCACACCCACAAATAACACATTAGCTCGCTTGTGGTTTCCATTTGTATCGGATTTAGAGTGGTTCCACTGAAGGGTTTACTTGTCCCGAGTGTGGCTTGTTGCTATTAATATGTCTGTGACGGATGATGTGTTATGAGATTAATGGACAGATGCAAAAACAAATGAAATCTGAAAAGCGAAGGTTTAAAAGTATCTTTACAGAAGGATAGGTTTTTGGGTGGAAAAAAAGACTAGAACAAATCAAAGCAGCGGTTTTCAAGTTTAACTGGTTTTAGTGAGACTATGTTTAAAAATGTGAAACATAAATAAAATGAGATATAGATAGCATGAGAGAGGTTTATATAGAGTTTTTTTATTATTAAAATTTTCTGTCACACATTAATACATCGACTACCTATATGCTGTATATATGTGTGTGTGTGTGTGTATATGATAATAACTTTATATTATAGTTTTTAATATAGATAATATAGTTTTTAACTAGGCTTGTTTCAAAACTCAGGTTTTTTCATTGTGCATTCCAGTTCATTTCAATCAAATTGCAGTTGCGTTATTTTATTATTAGGTTAAAAAATATGTATATGTGTATAAGCATATATGCTTACACTTTATGGAAAAAGAAAAGAAAAATCTATAACGTCCAGCCATAAATTAACCAGTATGTTTTCTGTTAACTTTATGAATAATACTGAAACATGATGCATAATTCAAACACGGGTAAAATAAAAAATATAAAAAAACACACTGAAAAATCCATAAGAAAAATTCCTTCATATTAAGAGTACATTGGGCTGTATACTTACGGACATTTTTTAGAATGTACAAAGCCCTTTATATTCCTATTTTTATATGTTTTATACATGCAGACCACCAGGAAAGATTTAGTTATATCATTAAATGGTATATTATTAATATTATTATTCATTTTAATATAATCTAAATAAATTATAATCAAAACATAAACTAATATAAGTCATTTCAAAGACTAAAAAATGAATTTAGACATCTAATACTGTCAATTAAATAAAAAAAATTGAAAACAAATCTCTAATGTCAGACAGTAACAGATAAGACACCAATATATTGTGCATCCATGGATATAATGACTCGCTAATTGCTTTTATTATGTAGTGTTAATGTATATCACTAATTGAATGTCATCATAAGTTAGGGGTCAGTTACAAGCATCTCATTATGTAGGGAAAATGGTGTCATTGCACTAAAACGTCTGTCTCAGGGATAAAGGATATCTTTTCAGCTTGGTTTTGGGGAGGGGGGGGCAAACACATAGAGCCACAATTACACACATAGCAGGTGTGTTATCATGAAACACTGCTCCTTAAGACTGCCGCTGCAGCAACCCAACACCCCATTCATGCTCACAGCCAGATGTCCAACGCACTTGAGCTTTTCTAGTTGCTTTCACTCCTCCATTAGTAAGACAATGGAAACGCTACACTTTCACTGGGTCTGCATGTGGAGACAGCAGCCGGACCGTGATGGCTTACCTGTGCTGATGAGAGGATGGCCCGCCACTGAGGTCACATTGGGACACACGTTAAGCTCCCTAGTTGTGAGGTCACTGGTTTTGTAGTTTTTTCCCACAGTCTCTGAGGACGTTTCTGCAGGACCGCTCTTTGCAGCAGCTCCCTGAGAGTTCGGCTCCGTTCCAGGACTCTTGAGTCGGGTCACAGAGAGCTGTGCTGATGCCCCGGAGCACTGTTTTACACTCAGGCTCTGTAACTGAGACTGAGAGAGGGAGGACGTCAGTGCCCCCTGCTGGCCACGAAGAGCCAAGTTCTGCACCTGAGAGGAGAAGGATAGAAGCGTCTTTGGTGGGGCATTTAAAAAGCAGCACATATCGGTATAGATGTAAGTCAGGCTGGTGTATGTTATGGTTACCTGTCCACTGGTGGGCGGCGTGTTGATTGACAGCGCAGAGGTCTCCGGCTGAACTGAGGTGACTGAGGCAGTTGGGGTGAAGATGAGTTGAGGGGACAAAGGAACAGCTCGTCCTAGGCTCCTCGCTACTTGCACAAGATTGGTTTGCTGTGCCTGGAAATCACACCAAAAAGTGGCTGCTTCATCCAAATGTATGAGCTACATTTATGTAACAAAACCTTGGATCGGATTTGATATCAGAAAGAGCACTTGAGCCATTTCAGCTGTTACAGTGCTGAAAGGACTGCATTTAAAAATCTGGCAGATCTCAAACAGCTCATTTAGTGCTAATCAGTTCCTAGCCAAAAACCATATTTGAGAAAAGAGTTGATGTGCCAGGAAAAACATTTTCATCAGCTTTCTTACTGAAGAGCTGCAGCTGCGCCACGTTTACTATCCAAGGCCAAATGAAAAAGATGTTGTAAGATGGCAAGTATAAATACTACACACACACTCTCTCTCTCTCCCACACACACACACACAGATAATCTAGCAAAAGAAGCATAAGCAGGCCACTGTAAAATTAGGTCAGATGCCAATTATTTTTTCCATTTTCAAGAAAATTACTATTTATTCATGAGGAACTCTTAGAAAAAACTGTCTAGTAGCGGTGTGTCTGACTTGGCATATCTGTATAAGCCGAAGTACAGCCATTAGGGGGACCAAAAAGATCCATTTATATATAGAATTTGAAAAACGATCACTCCACAATTGCACACAGGATGTATGGATGTACTTGCTATACTTTAATGCCAAAAACCTCTTTTTTTTATATTTCTGTCACTGCTAGCTTCTTAATGACACCATCCTTCAGGAAATTGGTGCAAAAATAAAATAAAATAAAAAGGTTTATGGTTAATCTAAGTCTATGGTATGTCTTAATTTAGACTGCACATTTGTACATGTGGTTGGGCGTGTGTAAGAGGATTTACCATTTGAGCTCGTAAATACATCTGTGCTTGGCTGGCAGTGAGTGTGGGTGTGGAGGAGTTTCCCAGAAGCACGGCCTGCTGGGCAATGCAGACTGGAACAGAGCTCCCGCTCTGGGCTCGACTGATCAAATGAGCCGCCGCTGGGGATGTGGCAAGGTTTATCTGTTTCAACAACGAAAAAATCGTAACAACATATGCTTTTATCTTCTGAAAGCTGTGTAGTCAAAATAATAAATCATTCTCGACCAAAATATTGTGAATTATCACGATCAGCCAAACATTAAAGAACCTGTCAGGTTAAAAAAAGAGGTTTACTATAAGTAATACCCACTACCGTTTTTTTTCTGTAGCACTGGAGACTTGTTGAGTGAGATATCAATGTCAGGTTTAATAACACTTACAGTGGTTTGGGAGGCCACAGTCTGCTGGGATGTAGTGCCATTCTGACTACAGCTTTGTCTTCCTGCCACTAAACTAGCCTATTGGGAGTGAATGAATGCCAGAGAGAAAGAGAGAGAGATGGTAAAAAAAGGAAAGACACAGAGACAGGTCACAAGTCAAACCCAGCACTCATTAATCAATAACAACAGCACAGAGCAAGAGAGAAGGAAGGAGAGAGAGAGAGGAAGGAAACAGATCCCTCATTCCCACAGCCTGCCACTCAACACTACAACCACACATTCAACTCTACTTTACTCCACCAAAGTTACAATCAGTTTGTGAACATAAAAAATATTTACATAAAAAAAGGGTTGTTGGTTTTGGTTTCAAATTTTTTTTCAATTTAAATAAAGTTTCCAACAAAACAACAGTGGTAACTACTGCATATTAGACATTCAAATGCATACACATGCATAAGAGTGAAGAAGAAATGATAGAAAAATGAATAAACCAAAATTAGAATTAGACACAGTCTCTGAGCATCCTCGAGAAAATCCAGAGAGAGGACCAAATGCACCAGAACACCTCAGATTCTTTATGTAAATCATAAGTTAATTTCTCCAGTGGAAGTAGTGTAGTCATCTGACTCATCCACATATTGATGGAAGGTACCTGGGTAGTTGACCATAATAATAGTATACACTTTTTGGCCGGATGAATGCAAAACCTTAGTACAGATTCTTCATCACAGTTCAGACACAGATCAGCTGTACAATTCAAAAGGTACACCTTGGGAGACAGTACAAAAGTCTTTACAATAATCTTTTGTTATTATAAATTCTTAATTTGCTGCTTAATAGTTAGTAAGGTAGTTGTCAAGTTTAGGTATTGGGTAGGATTAGAGATGTAGAATAAGGTATTAATATGTGCTTAATTATCACTAATAAATGTATAATATTCAAGAAATGTGCAAGCTAATAAGCAACTAATAGGTGTAACTGTAAAATAAAGCGTTACCGTGATTTTTAAATCATTTCTAGTTTCGACTGAAGTACTGTAAATATTGCAATTTAGCCATATGCATTTCTAACTAACTAACTAACAAGAATAAATGCAATTTCTAACTGCAAGAATAGCAATTTATTGGTAAGTATATTAGATGTTTCTTCTTTTTTCATTTCTCTAATCAAAATGTTTTAACCAAAATATGCTTTCTTTAAAATATTGTACAGATTGGTAATAATTTTTGTTCCCAATCTCACTTTCCATCTTTATGCAATATTGCCTTAACTAGTTTCTCAATGACATCATCATCAAGAACTCATGTGATTCTGGTGTGAAAATAACAGCACAAACCTCGAAATACTGGCATAGGATTTGATGAACTCTGCAGTGTTTTGTTCTAATACTTGGTTTGTGTCTTCTTATACAGTGCATTTGATTAAAAGTGTATGATATTATCAAAATGGTTATAAATATAAACTATGATTAAATGACTCAATTGCATGCTTAGCTGACTTATAATTTCTACATATTAATTTAATTCACAGCAATAAGCCACTGAACATATAATATAAGTTTGTCATGCTGGGCAAAAATATAAATCAGTTTCTTAGGTGTTGTGAAATGCTTGTTCCCCTTGGTTTCATCAAATATCCACAGGATGTGGCTCAGCCAGAGCAGATTTCTGTTAAACGTTGCAAAACATGCCTCTGGGCAATGCAAAGAATCCCACATCAATACTTGTCACGAGATGAATGACCCGGTACATGAGTTACTGACTTCACAATTCATAAAGAGCAATTGTGATTTTTGATCATTACCTCACTATCTTCACATACAGTAAAGCACTTCTTGAATAAGAGCATGATTGTACATGCTGAGTAATAACTGAACAAACTATTTCTTTCATCTTTCCGAATGAAACACCTTAAGGAGAGACAAACAAGAAAAATCTTGTCTGAGCTGATCAAATATTAGAACAAGAATTAGTTAACAGACAATAATTTAGAGTTAAAATAAAGTACCAGCATGCATTAACACACTGCCAATAAGCTTGAACAAACATTTTAATGCATGTGTCAGAGACGTTAAGAAAATTTACTAAAGTAATTTTATGTAAGTAAAGAGTTTATTTTTAAGGTTTCAAATGAGTATTTGGAGAATAAATGGTACAATATGGTCAAAATTATGTTACATTGTCATTCAGTGTAACAATATCTCTGTAAAAATTCTTATTCTGTCTTATTAAAATGTATAAAAGAATAAGGGAGTGTATTGTGTTTCAAATTAGTAAAAAATTCAAATACAACTAATTATTATTTGGGAGGAAAGTAAATAGTCTTTTAATACGTCATAAATGTATTTTTGTTGTAAATATGCCTAACAAGATTATTAAAGTGAATAAGATTTTAGTGAGTTGATTTAGTAAATCAATTGCTCAACTGCTAAATTGCTCAGAAAAAAAATAGCAAAAAAATGAAAACAGAAAACTTTTACTTTTTAAACGTTTTACTTTTTTTTTAAGCAGTATTACACTTTACGTTGTTATGCTTAATCCGGTTTTCATCTTTGACCTGTATGCATATATTGTTGTAAAGAGGAGTCTGATTAAAAATCTTTTTCAAATCTGAAAATATCAAAAATAAAGGAATTTTAAGGCATAAGATTATCAAGTAACATTTAAGATACATGCCTTTTTCTGTATTAGTCAAATTTCTGACGTGAATTTGTCCAGCATTTGTCTCCCCCCCCCTGCATGTCATGTGCGGGGCTCCATATAGGCAAACTAAAAGCAAACTATTCCAATAACTTCTGGATCCCACGGTATATCTCTATAAGGCGTGTGCTCACCTGCTGCACTGCAGCCAGGCTCAGGTGCTGTTGCTGTAGCGCTGCGGTCTGTAGCATGAGGTGTTGTTGTTGAGCTGCATACATCTGCTGTAGATACTGAGCTGCCGCTGTGCTGGGTTGCCTGTTCAAGGCCTGCTGGATGACCTGGGTAAGACGAGATGGGATTATTAAATGAACATCTGAATATTTTTCTGCCCCAATCCCCAAGTCCTTTAGGGGATTGGGGCATGGTGTGTTTCATACCACAGAAGCGTAAAGAAAAACATTTCGCGTTGTATAACGTGTAACCAGCACATAATGTTTTAAGCAGAAAGAAGACCAGAGCGATTTCTTTGTAAACACAGGAGGTCACTGGGTGCACTGATATGGCATGTGGGGTCACTGCCATCCATCACAGCAGCCTGACAGCATGACTACATTCCCTTCACAGCTAAAGTATCTCACATAACATGATCTGTACACACTGTCCTCAGGGCAATCACTAGACTGTTAACCTCTGGATCTTTTTGTGTGTGTGTGTGTGTGTGTGTGAGAGTGTGTTATGAAAATAAAAAACACTGCTTTTCTCTCTTTCTCTCTCTCTCTGTTTCAGCTATCACTTGAATTAGTTTGGATAAATGTGTTTTTTCACTTGTATATGTGTTCATATCTTATCCTTAATTAATAGTATTTCATATTTAGTAATTAATAATTAAGGTAACGTTTTACAATAATTTGTTCACTGCATTGTTTAACATGAACTGACAATGAACTAAACTTTCACAGCATTTATTAATCTTAATTTAAACCTTTACTAAAACATTTATAATCATAAATTGTAACTGATATCATTAGGTAATGCATTGTGAGTCAATACTGAGCTAACATCAAAAAAGATTAAAAAACACTGTAAAAAATAAATAAACAAAAAGGAACATTTAATGCTTAAACCATAATAATTTTATAATATTAAATTATTAAAAATATTGTGTTAAATAAAAACATTAGTTGCATAGTATATAACATTTTTCATTGCTGCAATGTATTTAAAGGGATGAACTAAATTTGACTGAGAAAATAAGGAGATTATCACCTAAACACATAAAGAAATTATTGTTTCATAAGTCAAATCCACAAAGGAAAGTGGTTAAAATATTCTCATTAAGAAGCAAGATTATGTGTCTCACATTCTCTTATATAATATCAAATTTGTTAAACAAAGTACATATACTGCCAAAAGAAAACTGATTTTACCCTGTGAACGGCCAAGTGTTAAGCTCTCTTGAATAAATCCAGCTGGATCCTTACTGACCATGTGCTCAGTGTTACTACATACTACCATTCAAATTCATCTGACATCAGAGATCCCTGTCCTGTGCAGCCAATCACTGCTGGTCATCTGTTGGCTCACTCTGAATCATAGTTCTGGGCTATCATTCAGATCTATTATATGGCAATAAACCATATATTTATTTAAAAAACACCATGTTACTAAATAAAAGAACATACCTAATTACACATGACCAAAAGAACACCACATTAATTATGAACGAGAACCTCCCGATTCATTTTGGAAGTACTTGCTGCACATGGCCTGTAGGCGGCGCCAGAGTATAATGCAATTTTAGGGGCACATTGAAAGTTTGAGGGTTTTTTCTACCTGAACAGTCTGTCTGTCTGTGATTCCTCCATATACTGATATCTGAGGCACAGCCTGCGGCCTGCTGCAGGAGTTTGTCGTACTGTTGCTGCCGGTGGAGGCTGAGGTGGTGCTGGGGATGGTGACACTGGCACTAGAGGCCACGCTTCCCTGCTCCTTCTCCATGGGGGGCCTCCGCCTGGCTGTGCCCAATCCACGGTTACTGTCAATCCTTCACACTCCCCTCCAGCTGAGAAAGAAAGAACAGCAACATGTCCATCATTGGACATATTCAGTAGCAGGACTCAGGAGTGATCAAAAAGTCAGTTTTGCATATAAAAGCACTATACATGGAGTTACATAACTTTTTTTAGAAGGTTTTATCCACTGATCTCTATTATAGATCAGTGGTTTTATCATGAATATTTAAAGCAGATTGTCTAATAAGAACCTCATAATGTCACCACAATTTTAAGACAAAATTACTGTGCTGTTCATACAGTTAATATCCCAGAACGAACTAGTGTGACTATTTTCGAATGTCCCTATAGGGCTCACGTGCCTGGACCTAAACAAACTTCTGGTCTGTGTTTGTTTAATGGTCTGGTTAGAGCTGCCTGTAATGAAAAGTAATGAAGTTTATCTGAGGTTATTGTGCTGTGGGATGTGTTCCCATATATTTATATTATTTTCCTTGAATATATTTTGCTTATTATCAAAACAATTATCTACTCTAGAAGGACTTAGCTATTGTTACATTAAATATAGATACACACAGATAAGCTTTAACATATCCGACCTGTACAATGTTGTTTTCCTTTTCAGCTAAATTCACTTGATTCCTTTAAATAGTCATATATTTTGTTTCTGCTGCCTTCTCAAACATTTGCTGCAGCAGAAGTGTTGATACCTGCCTTGTAAATGCTTTTACATTGATTTTTAATAGCTCTTAACATCTCTTAGTAAATGTCAACTGCAATGACTCTCGCCAGAAGTGAATCCAACTGATTGCTTTGCTGATGCTCTCCACGCGCCCTGTGATTGGCTGTTTGCTGCACAAGTCACACTTAAAGGAGCAAGTGCTCCAAAAGTTAGAGCTTTGCACTGATCCTGATCTAAACCAGGTTGGATTTGTTTGGTTTTGTCAACTCTAAGCCTACTTGAAATCTGAGTTGGTTCAGTTTGCTTGGTGCTCTAGGCCACAGTTGAGATCAAGAAGGATAACCGGCATCATCAACTCAGGATAACGTTCTGTTATTGCTATAGTTTAGTTTTTTTTTAATGAACAAATTATCTTATTAACGTAATAGTTTAATTACAAATTTCAAAGGAAATGCTTGATATTAAAATTCGGTCCAATATATATTAAGTGTCACTAAACCTTTGTACTTCCATAGTAACTAGATGTGTGTGTAGTATGTAACCACAGTGTAAGTACACACCGGTACATAGTATCTACAGCTGTAATATTACTGTAACTACACACATGTAACACCCCTCAGAATGGTGTGTGTAAGTACAAATGTGTAACAGGACTATAACAGCACTTTTTGGTAAATAAAGTGTTACACTTTATATTAAATAGGCAATTGCTATGGATTTAGCATATAATTACTCTGATGTTACACAGCAGTGGGCGGTAAGTTAGACTTTACATATAAATTGTGGTTGGTGTCCAGAATATTACACTTTATATTAAGTGGGCAGTTCCTGAGGAGTAACCATGGATATACACTGGTATTACAGGGGTACACCAACTCCACCCCCTTTACATATCCCTAAACCGACCCAACTACACCCCCTGATCACCTCCTGTTCCAGGTACTCTTATACATACTGCTGTTACAAAATGTAGCTCTGTAATTCCTATTACATGACTACTTAGTGAAGTGAAGAAAAGTGTTGTTACCAATGTCCTGTTACACATTTGTACTTACACACACCATTCTGAGGGGTGTTACATGTGTGTAGTTACAGTAATATTACAGCTGTAGATACTATGTACCGGTGTGTACTTACACTGTGGTTACATACTACACACACATCTAGTTACTATGGAAGTACACAGGTATTAGGGACACTTAATATAAAGTGGGATCTAAAATTCTGATCATATGGAATACGGTGTAAATTATTTTCATCCTGGTGCTAACTATTCTATTCTATTTGTCTAAATTCATTAAAAATCAAACACTAAAACTAAAATCAACTAATCAGGTGAACTTAAGCATGTTGTAATGTAGAGTGGAAACTGAAAATCCATTTCGAGATTTGATAAAGTTGACATTTTTAGTATTATTCAGTTAGCCTAGTGGTTACAGATATATTATAAGTAAGTAAACCGTAGATGACAGCAAAGATTTTTTAAATCGAAAAAAAAGGGAAAATGTCCAAGATAATAAAACCAACCTGCGGTTTCACAAACTACTTCCAAAGCTGCGAACAGATTCATTCAGCGTACCTACAAATAACCAAGCTCTCTGCTGCCCTGAGGGGACATCAGCACTGAACCAATCACAGACTTTTCACCTGTTTCCAATATACATTAGTGGTTTGCTGTGCATTTAAATCCATGTCACTCTCACATTCTCCCATCAGAAAGAATCATGATTTAATCCGTGCAGACAGGTCCTTTTCACTACTAAGTCCTTTGATTTTGAATTCTCACTGAAAGTGACAGCTATACAGCTTGTTGGACATTTTGTGGTTCCTGACTGCCTAATTGTAGCACTTCTCACAATTGCAGGCCTGAGTTCATTTATGATCCTATTGCCCAAGCCAGCTCCAGTAGCTCTGAACAAATGTGAAGACTGATCGACTGGAACAACATAATGCAGTCTTGACAGAATCTGGGGAACTCATAGACCTTAAGAGATGTATCTACCTGCTTTATAACGTGCTGAAAGTTCATTAATTAATTCAAAATCAATTAACGTCGCACTTTAAAAGATGATTTTTGCTATTTAGAGGCAGTCAAATGCATACTGTGCCTTCGGAATGACAGAAAGGAATAAATTCCCAGGAAGGTTCCCAAAAAATTACAAACAAAACATTTGTGCAGTTCACTCTTAGAACAAAAATGGTACAAAAGCAGTACCTTTTCAAAAGATACTTATATGTTCCATGTTAGGCACTAATATAGTAAACCCTGTGAATACAAAAGTGTAGCATTTAAAAAAGTGCCGCCCAGTTGACAGCTTTTGGACCCTTTTTTTCTGAGAGTGTACATTTATGTTAACAGGCTTTAAAGATAGTATGTTATTTTTTTAGCTTGTTCTAAAAATAAGTACATTTGAGTTAATGAACCACCTGCAGTTAAAACCTTCAGAAAACGTGTGTGTGTATGTATGTATTGTTTCTCTAATGTTTCTCTAATGTTGTCAACAAGTTATTATTTCTGTGAACATTAACCATTCTTTTGTGAAAAGCATTTTAACAGACACTAAACATTAAAAATTCATATTTTTAATAAACCTTTGGAAATAATGTTTTCATAACTTAATTGGATTGTTAGAAAAACATTCTTAGGAACAGTTTTTGGAAAAATGGAAAAATATCATAAAAGCTACTACTAATAACATAAATCATGTACGAGAAAATTATTAACATGACAGTTAAATAGAATCAACATGAAATCACACCCGCAAGTTTGATAATGCAAAATATTTTTAATAAAGATAGAATATTATTAGAAATAATGTTAGGTGGACTTTTTGGCTTCGAATAAAAACCTTGAAAAACAGAGCAATATTATTGGTAAAAAAATTTGAGAACCTTCATGATGTCAGAAAAGCAGAAAAAACCCTGGAATGTCTCATTTTTTAAAAGCTAAACAACTTTTAACTGAAATACCATGTTTTTAGACTGCTGTGTCATTTGCGAGAAACTGCAAAAGATGAAAAACACAAGCGTATAAAGTTAAGAACGTTCCACTAATGTTTTTACTGCAGCTGATTCATTAACTCAAGTAGAGCATAAAATTACTAGCAGGGAACTCTCTAAAGTCAAACTTTAAAATGCTGTAAAAACAGTTCACAAGCCGAAACCAAATGAGTTGCACTGTACTCACTCAGAGGGTCTGACAGCTTCCACCACAACTTGTGACAGGATACAACTGGCAGCTCTGAGAATCCAAACTCTGACTGTTCTGTGGACCAGAACTCCTCCCATCACAGATGACTGGGACCCAATAATATCATTAAACAAACACACATCAAAGGCTGCTGCCGGGGGGAAATGACCTGGGGTTTTTTCTTGGGGGCTGGGAGCAGACTTGTTGATCAAAATAGACCCAGCCTCACTTCCTTTACTCAGCCGAGGAACAGCTAGACCAACAGACAGCCCACTGAACCAAATGGGAAAGATCTTCTTCTGTATTACAATACACCTGCTTCAATGTGTCTGACATGTTCTGACATGGGTGAGTTATTTGTGTTTCTTTTGGGTGCACATTAAGAGAAAAAGAGAGAAAGAGACTTACATACATACATTTTCTATTACAGTTTTAGATATCAAAGTCATCAGAATACATTTGTGGAATTTGTTTGATCCCACTTAACCTTCTATTAGACGTGGAATCATTCAAGGACATATAAAAGCTTACATTCATTCTCCATTACCTTGTCCTCTCTTTGTCGTTCTCTCTCCTCATTATTGGCTAACGCAACACACTACACACTATTCCACTCGATTTGCTCTCTAGTCTGCATTAGAGACCTCCTCACCACAGCTATGCAGCTAACTGAACATCCAGTGCCATCATCATCTGCCCACAAACCCTCTCACAGTCAGACACCAAATTGAGTTACAAAAGTGCTTTGGATGTAGCAACCAAGATGCAACGTCTGAACTGAGCAATACAAATAGGATTAGCATGAGCGAGCCGGAGCTGTAAAAGTCGAGGTTAGGTTGAGGCGTTCAGGTAGCACAATGCAGAGGCCACATCAAACAATCAGGGCTAAACCCTCAGGGTGATGACTACAGATGGATGAGACACACAATCTGTGCTTGTCTGGACAGGCCACAGCCAGGTTTAACCAGTCCGCTAGGATCACAGCAATGCGGCCATCAAAAGATGTTGAGTAACTGCTAAAACCAGTTGTGTGTCTTGTCATGCATTTGTCATGTCATAAACTGACAGCTTGACTGAAGAGAATTGATTCATGGTCAGTCTCTGTTTTGAGTACTGCACATATGTGTAAGCACATGTCCTGCAGTGTTCATACTTAACTTGTATTTTAAACTGTATATTGATTTATGCAAGCAGCTTTTATGAGCTCTTATTAACTGATTGACTAGATAGATATAACACTAATTACTATAGTTACCATATAATGTATTGTTTAAAATGAATACAATAGTTGTAAATGAACATTTACTTTATGTTTAATAAATGGACATCTATTAATAAGATGAATAAATAAATAAACAATAAACATTAAATTTATGAATAAATGTTCACCTCTCGATTTTTGCTAATGGCTATAGTAACTATGTGTCTTATTTTCAGTTCATTTTAATCCAGCCATGCTACAATTTAAAGGAGTCATACAATTTTCCACTAGCTTATTTGATTCTTTAGGGTCTTAATGTAAAGTTTGTAATATAGTTTGTTTTAAAATTTCTCAAAGATAGTGTACAAAACGCTAATTTTACCCTGTCAAAAACAGCTCTTTAGAAAGCACTCTGTTCTGTGTACTTCCCCTTTAAATCTTCACGAGCTCTGCTGACCCCGCCCCTCTTTTCTGAGGCACTCTCGGAGGATCTGTTTTTAGCCGTATTCATAGTGAAACTTTCTGGATCGTGAATGATTCGCGCGAACATAAACTCATTTCGGTTGACCAAGAGCGATTTTCCCTTCAGAACCAAACGTAACGTTAATCTAGTCACTCAGATGTCGGGGGTAAATGACTACTGCTTTGTTTATTAATACATTTAACAACAAAACACCTCAATCTCTTAGTGTGACACGCTGCTGTCAATCATCTATTGTGGGAGTGGCCTCTGTCAGTGTGACGCCACACCTACATGCATTTGAGAATGGCCTGATTTCAGAAGGGGCAACTTTTTTTATTAAATTAAAAGAAAACTACTGGTGGATCTTTATCATTGTGGGGTGGTTGTGTACACTCCCAACACACATTTCAGTCCAAACAGCTTGTGCATGTAGCACCAAATGACCTTATTAAATAGTTAAGATAAATAAAACTACCTAGAAGGTTGAGTTAAACAATTATTAAACCCAGCGATGTATTAACCCATTTTTTAGATTGAAAGATTCTAATATATTTTCATGTTAGTTAATATAAATTAACTAATGATTAATGTAAAATTAAAATTATTCTAACATAGAATATCTCTTTTTAATATGTTAATACAACATTAACTTAAATTATATATTATACATATAATTTATATAATATTAGACATATTGCAAGATGTATTTATTGATATGTAAAATACAAAATCCTACAGTATATTTGTTCATGTATTATCAATGCACTTGTGTCAACAATGAAACCTAATTACCTAATAAATGCTGTAAAAGTTAGTAACTGTTCATGATAACCAATGCATTAAAAAAATTATTAATGTATTTTTATTGCATGTAATATTGCTTAAATTGTTTATAGTGTAATGAGTTGATAAACCACAGTGGTTAGATTTATTATAATAATGGTCCATTAAACTGACTTGCATGTAATCTTGTATTGTAATCTCGTGACATTTAAGATCTGAAATTAGCATGTCATGCTCACCACTCTTCCAGTTAAACTAACAGTCTCTCAGGATATTAGCTTCATCGCAGGATGCTTGCTGTCAGCTTTGACACCTTTGGCCAAGTGTGAGTAAACAGTAAAGCAATTAGAAGCTTCTACAGTTGAAGTATACGTCAGACGCAGTGTCACCTCGAGATCCGACACTTTGGAAATCCATTCTGTCAAATTCAATGGCGCTTTGTAGCACAAGAGCGTATATCACTCAGAAAGATTTCACTGCAGCGAAGGACTTTGACAAAACATGCTGCTTAACAATGTGCCTGTTGAGCGTACATCAATGCTTGTCATAAATTAGAGACGTGGAGAGCACACATACACAACTCATGTGTGAGTCAGTAAGATTCTCTTCTTTTATCATCATCTATCTCAAACACGTGCAATGACTCAACCGAGCAATTCTTCAGTACTTCTGAAGTTCTCCTGCAGTTGTTCTCCAAAATAGCTCAAAGTGAGAAATTTATCTTAAACTTGACAAGCCATTGTTCTGTCCTGCCAGAACTCTCTCTTCTCTGGTATCCATCATTCTCCATGTTAGCACATTCCCTCTATGTGGCAACCAGGCTGAGGTGATTTGTGGCCCTCATTTCCTTAAGATCCACCATAAAAACTGCCGGCTTTGTCTGCAAGGGCCACATCGGTGTTGAACTGAGAAAGCATGAAATATGACCCAGTCGCCTTGGTATCAGTGTGAAGAGCCCAAAAGAGGGGGGTTTCTCTGTCTGGCAGCTATCAAGTGTTTTTAGAGGTACTGTAGTTTGCATTACCCACTTTAAAAAATATAGGTTCTTTATTGCCATTGATGGTTCCATGAAGAACCTTTAACATCCAAAGAACCTTTCCATTGCACTAAAGGTTCCATATAGTGGAAAAGGGTTATTTATAGGGTAAAATATTCTTTAAACTGTGAAAAAAAAGTTTGTATATGTCTGTATATGACAGAGGGGATTTGAACATAGAAGCAAAGCAGAAGTTTGCACATGCAAATATGTAAATAAAAGGAAATTAATATTCAGGCCATGTGATTGCATATTTAAACAGTCCTACCTTTACATCAGCAACTGATCGTGAATGCCAAGTATGTGGTGCAATTTCATGATGATTTGGGATTCTGTGCATTCAAAGCTATCATTTAAGATGGAGCCATTAACATATAAATTAGATGCTCACAGAGCCAAACAAATTGGAACAGTAGCATGGTTTTGGCTATTTTGCTGTTTTTTTATTCAGGCGACTGCTCACAAACTGCATGTGTATCATTTCTGATTATCCAAGCGTATAATAACCTGAATTTTAACATCAGTAACACATTTCCTCACTTCAACAACACAGGCCTCCCAGGCGCACAATCGTTAGCACCATCTCATTATTATGCCTCAATCAAAAAATAATGCCTTTAGTTGCACAAAAACACTTAAAAACATTTAAACTGCACTCTTGGGAGGCCTGAGCTGTTCCTAAGGCACGCCTAAATCATTTTCAGGATTTAAAATAGTGATGTGAAAACTTTTCAACTCAACTGTTCACTTTCACTGTATGGGAAAAAAAGAAAAAGTTTGCTATTAGTATCTATTTTTGTATTCCACCAAAAAAAAGAAAATTATATGGGATTCAAAAGACATTAGGGCATGAAATAAATTGAAAGATAAAATGATTGGTGTGTTTGAAACAAATCATTAGTCCAGCTCAAAGATGCTCTCACACTGGGACTATAAATTACTGTCTTAGTGCCAAAAGAGTGAGAGCTTTTCAGGCTGTATACTCTTCCTTTGTCTGAGTGTAAAAAGACTGCAGCCAGCAGCACACGTGGCCCTCTCTGTGCAAACTCCCAGAGCCGTAAAACTACATTACCACAGGGAAGGAATCAGATACACAGATGCCCCAGAGACCACTCAGTTTACAAAGCACCTCAAAGCCTTCTATCCTATGTGAGTTATTACTGACAGAACCTGAAGATCACAGATGAAAATCAGTTTGGACTTTCTCTTTGAGTAACAAAATTTTTAGGTTACAGGTTTCTCAAACATACCCATAAAATCTGCAATAAAATTCAGCAGTTTGATTATTTTTTATAACAAAAACTATTGAAGACAAACCTACTGTGAGATGTGAGATTTTTAATCAGTGGTATATGCTTTTGTTAAAGCCATTGGTCTGCATTTTATTTTAAATAATCATGCTTTACAGTGAAATAACTGATGAAAAATACCCATTCTTTAAAAAACTCCACCAATCAGAGGTGCCAAAAAACCTCTTTAGCACCTGCTAAATACCCACTGTTGGATTTTTTTTTCTTTTTTTTAGCCAACACATTTTTTTTATTTAATTTATGTGTCATCTTGTTTTCTTTCAATGGACCATTTTTACATTTCCAGGTTTCTCAGCAGCAGAAGTGGTCATAGTTGGGTTAACTTGTAGAGCAGTAAATGGTACCAGAAATATATTTTTGTGTTTCCAATTCCCATTTGCTCAAATAACAGAAGAAAAACTCTGCAACTAAAAATTGATAGACTGATAATGGCAATCAAAAGAGAGAATGATGTTAAATTTACCCTCCCTCAGACACTGCATTAGGAAGACCCTTGCATTAGTGTTATTTTTTTTTTATATAACTTGAGGTGATATAATACAAAGAACAGTGTTATAAATGTAGATACATTTTGAAAATATGAAATATTACATTATTATATTACAATATTATTTTTTAACTGATTAGTTGCAGGACTAGATGATCTGAGCTTAAAATGCAATGATTTATTTTTAATTTTTATTTTTAATACAATGTGGGGGGTTTAATATATACACTGCATAAAAAATAAAGGGAACACATAACACATTAATGAATTTCATGAACTAATGAAATATTCTTATTAAATACTTTGTTCCTTACATAGTTGAATGTGCTGACAACAAAATCACACAAAAATTATAAATGGAAATCAAATTTATTAACCCACTGTAAGCATTCGTGTGAGTCATGCGGATCCATTTGCAAAGCTTTATTAGGCGTGGTCAAACAGGCGAGGGTCGGTACACAGGCTAACAGA
>JAUYWG010000028.1:807542-825252 GCA_034779775.1 Enteromius afrohamiltoni
GGAAGGTAGCATATGGTAGGGAGATCGTAATGGGAAGGTAATTAGGAGATGAGATGCAGCTGTGATTAATTCAGCCGACGCTCCTCTCGAAACACTGTTATTGTCAAAACAGTTGCTAAAATGATTTTATTCATAAGTTTTGCTATGTCCTCAGTTGAGGACATCAGTTCTCAATTTCTTTAAAAAAATGAACATGGATAGGCAACTGCAATTGTTTTTTTTTTCATTATGTACAATTTATCTATAAACTAAATCTAATTTGCATATTAATGCAAAAAGAAGAAGTGTAATAATGGGAGTAACAATTGACTAGAATTTCGTAATGGTATATAATATTTCACTGAAAGCTGAAATATCATTTCCCTAATCATTTGGTGCTGTCTATAAAAATGCATAATAAACATGCTTTTAGTCCCGGTGATCTCGTATGAGGACATGTATGAAATCAATGTCCTGTTTTGTAACAGAAAGTCATTTTTTGATTTGAAAACTTTTTTACGTAACTTTTTTTCGTAACTTTTTTTATTACGAGTGTTACTAAATTAATGTCAGCCATTTTTAAAGACCAAGGAGAGGGAGTGATCATGATCAAACATCCAGTTATTGGTATCTCTGAAAAGCTCTGAATGTTCTCTATATAGGAAATACAGATTTAAAACTGTGGCTTGTGTGGCAGAAATGCACTAAAATATAATGTCTAAAATGTGAGGCCACGGGGTCTTAAAAGGTTAAGATGTTTTTAAATTCAAGCTGTTGTTTTCAGCTAAAATACCACAATATTGTTTTCTCGTGAAAGTTTAACATTAAAGTTTTTTCTTAGAAAGAACTTTCTTTCTTACTTGTGGATGTTTTTATCAGCAGTTTGAACTCTCGTTCTGATGGCACCCATTGACCGCAAAGGATCCATTTATGAGCATGTGAAGTAATAAGCAGATATTCAGCAAGTTTTATGTTTGTGTGAACGATTCCTTTAAAGCACACTTCTTGCACTTTGCTTACCCTTGTTTCGTGTTCTCCCACAGGGTATTGTACGTATCCACTTACTGGAAGCAGAAAACCTTGCTGCCAAGGATAACTACATGAAAGGTGTGATATCTGGGAAGTCTGACCCGTATGCAGTGCTCCGGGTGGGCACGCAGACCTTCACCTCCCACCATGTGGACAACAACCTTAATCCTCAATGGAGGGAGATGTACGAGGTCAGAGAGATCTATGTATGGCTAGCATGTGATCAGATCGGTTGCTGAAAAGTGTCAAAGTTCTGAGAAAGGGGAAGCTGTGGTTTTTTGAGCTTCTAACACTATGTAGGTGTTTACTGTGTAATGACTCTTGCTGACTGCTGGCAACAGCATGAAAAAACAGAGTGTAATAGAGCAGTATGACTATCATGTGCTGAGATCAGATGAGCTTAGAGTAAAAACACAAGCTCTAAAAAACATCTGATAATTGCAAGATTGTCCATTCCAAATGTTTTTCAAACTGCACTGAGTCAGCAATTTTCTCAATGCCATTTGTCATATATTTTATATCTATGCATGTGTGATTGTTAGGTCATTGTTCATGAAGTACCTGGTCAGGAGCTAGAGCTGGAGGTTTTTGATAAAGACCCAGACCAGGATGACTTTCTTGGGAGGTATTAATGCTTAAAAAATATAATATAAATAAGAATGATTTTTTTATATACAGTGGGTATGGAAAGTATCCGGACCCCCTTAAATGTTATATTGCAGCCATCTGCTAAAATAATTTAAGTTCATTTTATTTTAACATTAATGTATACACAGCATCCTATATTGACAGAATATTTTTAGGTCTCTCCAGAGATCCAGAACTCAGTTGTGTTTACGACAGGGCTGGGCCATTCAAGAACAGTCACGGAGTTGTTGTGAAGCCACTCCTTCGTTATTTTAGCTGTGTGTTTAGGGTCATTGTCTTGTTGGTAAACCTTCGGCCCAGTCTGAGCACTCTGGAGAAGGTTTTAGTCCAGGATGTCTTGGACTGAGGAGAGGCTTCCGTCGGGCCACTCTGCCATAAAGCCCAGACTGGTGGAGGGCTGCAGTGATGGGTGACTTTCTACAACTTTCTCCCATCTCCCGACTCAATCTCTGCAGCTCAGCAACAGTGATCTTTGGGTTCTTCTTTACCTCTCTCACCAAGGCTCTTCTCCCCTGATATCTGTTTGGCCGGATGGCCAGCTCTAGGAAGGATTAAATATATGAGTGTCACTGCAAAGAGAATACTTAGGACCATGTGATATTTCAGTTTTTCTTTAATAAATCTGCAAAGATGTCAACAATTCTGTGTTTTTCTGTCAACATGGGGTGCTTTGTGTACATCAGTGAGGAAAAAAAAACAAGCAAATTTAGCAAAGGCTGCAATATAACAAAGAGTGAAAAATATAAGAGGGTCTGAATATTTTTGGTGCCCACTGTATATCTAATGAATATTCTGAAATTCTAATAAGTTTTCTCTAAATCACCATTTTTTAGAATGAAGCTGGATTTAGGTATCGTAAAGAAAGCGGTTCTTTTGGATGAGGTAAATCTTTTGGACTAATCCTTTTTTATGATCTATATAGTTGGAAAACATATTTATTTCACCCACCTTTCTGTTTCTCAGTGATTCACTCTATATTATTTTTAATATTAATATAATTCTTTTCGCTGTGGTTTAGTGGTACACTTTACAGGACGCACCATCAGGTCAGGTTCATCTCAAGCTAGAATGGCTCTCTCTGCTGCCTTCTGCAGAGCGCCTAAACGAAGTAAGCTCTTACATTTAAAAAAACTATATTCCTTGATATTCTTCTTTCATTTCCAGACTGAACGCTTTTATCAAAAATAGGTGCTGGAGAGGAATAAAAACATTACGATACATGGAAAGACAGCAGATCCTCCTTCTGCTGCTATTTTGACTGTTTACTTGGACAGGGCACAAGATCTACCTGTAAGTTTGTATTCTGCACCACTGTTGCTCTTCTTTTAGCATTTATTGTTTCAAAGAGTCTGAACGAGTTCATCTCGTGTCGGAATGGGTGCCTAAAGTTTCAGATCCCATCAGACATGAACAATAAAGAGTGTTCAACTATTGTTCTCTCAGTATTTATTGTTCAAAGAGTGGTTAAAACATTGATGTTATTCAGAAGGATGTGTTTCTGTTCAGTATAAGAAAGGCAATAAGGACCCCAGCCCCATGGTACAGATTTCTGTCCAGGATACCACCAAGGAGAGCAGGGTATGATGTCAATGTTATACAATATGGATAAAGTCCATGTCATGTTTATACCTTTTGAAGTCACTCTTTCATTCTTGTTTACTTATTCATTAAAAATCCAGACGGTGTATGGGACTAACAACCCAGTATGGGAAGATGCCTTTACGTTTTTTATTCAGGACCCTCGCAAACAAGATATCGACATCCAGGTACAGTAAAATCACTGGGATTCCAAAATATTAAATCTAGAGTGTTATTAATTTAACCCTTTTTAAGATAAAACTGCAATAATATCTCTGAAGTGCTCATTTAATATATATATATTAAACGAGCTTCCATCTGTCCCAGGTGAAGGATGATGACAGGGCTTTGACTCTGGGGAGTTTGTCTATCCCCTTGTCCCGTCTGCTCTCCAGTGCTGAGCTCAGCATGGATCAGTGGTTTCAGCTAGAAAAGTCCGGACCGGCCAGCCGTATCTACTTCACAGTTATGCTAAGAGTAAGATAAGATAGATTGATATTGGTTATTAAAAACCTGAGGACACGTAATGTAGAAGTTGTATGTTTCAGGTGCTGTGGCTGAATGAAGAAGCCATTCTTACCACACCCATGACTCCATTACCCGGAGATGGAGATACTGAATCAGAAGTGTCTTCAGGAGTATTAAAAGTGACTCCAGCTTTAAAACGTCCTGAGCACACCAGTCCAGACAGCAGTTTTGCATCTGAGGTGAGCCTCAAAAGAAATGATGTCTTTTGAAAAAAACAAAGAGATATATTATCCCATGTTCAATATAGGGTGTTCTGCGGATCCACCTGGTAGAAGCCCAGAGTCTCATCGCTAAAGACAATTTAATGGGTGGGATGGTTAAAGGAAAGAGTGACCCATATGTGAAGATCCGAGTGGGAGGACTGGCGTTCAAGAGTCAGGTCATCAAAGAGAACCTCAACCCCATCTGGAATGAACTGTATGAGGTATGCGTGCTAATTTATTTTACGTGTAACATGGAGGGATGTGGCTTATTTTTTAAAAACACACAGATTTCTGCTTTTTGAGTCACTTTATTCAAACATTCCTTTTCTGGAAAATAAATGCCCTCATTGCAAAGTGATATTTATTAGTAATGCATACCTGTCTGCATGTATTGTAGGTGATCTTGACCCAGCTGCCAGGTCAGGAGGTGGAGTTTGATCTTTATGATAAAGACATTGATCAGGATGACTTCCTTGGCAGGTGAGGTGGCAATATTCCTCATCTACTTTCAGTATTTTATGCTGAAGTTTGATTATTGAAACTTACTGATTCCTAAGTAATAAGGAAAAACAAGCTAAAGTTTTTAAATGTTTGGGGTTTGTGAGTTCAGTATTTTTGAAAGAAGTCTCTTATGCTCTCCAAGGCTGTATTTATTTGATTACAACTGCAATGAAACAGTAATATTTTCATAATTTTTTATTTTAATATATTTTAAATGTAATTTATTCTTGTGTGCTGAGTTTTAAGCAGCCATCAACCCAGTCTTAAGTCACAGGAACATTCAGAAATCATTCTAAAGTTAATATGATGCTTAAGAAATATTTCATCTCATTATTAATGTTACAAACAGTTGTGCTGCTTAATATATTTGTGAATGCATTTTAAGGATTATTTAATGATAATAAAACTGTTGCCACTAGCAAATAGCATTTTCCTTAGGATTTGTGTGACATAGCCATGTTTTAAATGACTTAAAACATCTGTCAAATGTAATAGAGCATGTGTGATGTTATTGAGTTCATAGCACATAAAAAAATATCCCTTCATGATATAGGCTGACTTGATTGATTGTCAGAACTGTTCTTTAAAAGAAACACATTTGTTTTACTCAGGCCTAATATCTATTTTAATCTATACAGAGAGATGGCTATTGATAAGGCTATATAGATAAGGCTATTGAATGTACAAATAAATTGTATTCAGAACATTTTAGTGATCTCTGATTTGTTTCAAAGCTGCAGTTAGGATTGTGTGTTACAATGTTTCGTCCAGTGTATGTATTTCTTGCATTGATTTATTATGTGGTTGCAGGGTTAAAGTGAGTCTCAGAGACCTCATCAGCGCTCAGTTTACTGATCAGGTGAGGCTCTCGCTGTCATTTTTTTCTTTTTATGCCTTGGATGAATGTTTGTTTACTTCTTTCATGCCTTTCTCGTGCCGCAGTGGTATACTCTTAATGATGTGAAGTCTGGACGTGTTCATCTCGTGTTGGAATGGGTGCCTAAAGTTTCAGATCGCACCAGACTTGTACAGGTAATGTCATGTGCTTTTTTTAAGTTTAATTGTTCATCCGAATTCAGTAATATCAACTGATTTAGTGATTTTTGCTTTTAGATCCTGCATTACAACTATCGTCAGTCTTACTTGAATAAAACGGTTCCTTCGGCTGCTCTGCTTTTTGTGTATGTTGAGAGAGCACATGGTCTGCCTGTGAGTTTCATGTTATGTTTATTCAGTATTTTAATTATTTCTTCACAGCTTAATTCGCAGTTGCCGGTATTCAGCATTGACTTTGCTTCAACGAACTAACCGTGTTAGCACTAAAAATGTACTGTTGCTTCCAGTTAAAAAAGAGCGGGAAAGAGCCGAAAGCAGGAGCAGAATTGTGCCTCAGAAATACATCCTACCGGACCAAAGTAAGATCCCCAAATCCTCACAAATGTATGCTGATGTTATTAATCTCTCAAAGACTCACAAAGGAATCATGTTTTCCTCCACAAGGTTGTCAATCGCTCGACTTCTCCACAGTGGGATGAAGCTTTTCATTTCTTGATTCATAATCCAACAGAAGACACACTTATAGTCAAGGTGAGAAACTAATTTACAGTGAGTGTTGATGTTAAGGAAGGAATTTATGTCAGAGGGATGACATTAATGGGATGGAGTGTATTGTATATGAATTGAGTGTGTGTTTCTAGCTGTCTCACAGCTGGGGTCAGGCTCTGGGCTCTCTTGTGTTTCCTGTGAGAGAGCTGCTGGATGAGAAGGATCTGGTGATGGACCGCTGGTTCAGTCTAGATGGAGCCATGCCTGAAAGTCAGATTCTGCTGAGGGCTGAACTCAAGGTTTGAAATCACACACATATTCAACATGTGCTGAACAGCAGTATGTGTTTACATTCAGCCAGAATGAAGTCTATTTATACAGACAGCCATGTTCCACATAATTTTGGTCATGTAGTGTATTGTATTCAACACGGAATTAAACACAATTGCCATTCCCACTGTTAATTTTTAACAACTTTTACTCAAAGAATCCAGAAAAAAACGTCATGGTTTCCACAAAACTAGAACAACTGTTTTAAGCACTGCTAATAACGTTTATTGAACATGAGATCAGCATATATAAATAATACATTAAATATAAATATGTTTTTAATCAAATAAATGCAGCCTTGGTGAGCATAAAATGCATCTTTCAAAGATATACGTTTTTTATTGGTAGTGTAAATAAAACGAAAAACATCTTGTCTGTTCAAAAGCTCCTAGACAGCAAGTTGGCTCAGTGTAGTGATGCAGAGGATTCGAGTCATGTCATCACCGCTGGAGACGAAGCTGCTGCTGCCAATCGAGAGCTCCGACACAGAAGTGTGCCCGTCCAAGGGTGAGCTTGAGAGAAGCTGTATTTCATTTGTAACAGTGTGTTAGTGTTCATCGGCAGAAGCAAACAGTAACTGGCCTTGACGTGTGTGCTGGTTTATTTGTGTGGCTGGATATAAATACAGAGGTGAGGATGCCAATTCGACCGGGAAGGCCCAGGTGAAGCTTTCTGTTGCTTATTCATCTGAGGAGAACCGACTTGTCATTACCGTTCATGCCTGCAGGTAGGTGTCATACAAGTAATATGAAGACCAATCAGTTAGTACTTATACCACGATTAAAATCTACTCACTTTATTATATATAAATACAAATACAATCATGTATGTATTTAAGAAAAAATATGTCATGTTTATATATTAAATATATTTAAGTGTAATATAATATATATTTATATAAATGTATGTACATATAAATATTTTTAAAATATATACTGTATGTATATATATAAATATATATGTATAATATATATAATAAATATATATATATATATATATACACACACACACAAAATAAATAATACAATATAATGGTAATTTTAATATACACATAATAAATTAATAAAAAAATTTAAACTCTCTCTCTCTCTCTCTCTCTCTATATATATATATATATATTTATTTATTTTTTATTTTTTTTAATTATTATTATTATTATTTTATTTATTTTTTTTAATGCATGAAAATAATTTATTACTAGCTATGGTCCTCAGGTTTTTTTTCTTTTGTAATTGTGTATTCTTGCACAGGAACTTGCCGTCCTACTCTAAGGATCCTCCAGACACGTACATCTCGTTTATTTTACTTCCGGACAAGAACCGGATCACCAAAAGGAAGACCAGTGTTAAAAAGAAAAGCCTCAAACCAGAGTTCAATGAGAGGTTAGTAGAGCATTCATCAAATCACTGAATCACATCTGCAGACACCGAGTGCCGAATGTTCACCACCTTTCATTTGCTCCTACAGATTTGATTTTGACATGTCACATGAAGAAGCTAAGCAGAAACATCTTGAAGTGTCTGTCAAGAACAGCGTTTCCTTCATGAGTCGTGAAAAAGAGCTTCTTGGCAAGGTATTTATCATGTGACGAGATTAGAACGCCACAGACATTATAGGCCGTCTTTACTTTACATTACTAAGTTTCAATCCGCATTCTGTTTCAGCTTCAGATAGACTTGAGTCAGCTGGATCTCAAAGCAGGAGGGTCACAGTGGTATGTGCTGTGCTGTTGTATACTGTACATTACACTGAGATTACACAGTGTTTGCTTACATCTATTCCTATTTGTATAATTTCAGGTATAACTTGTCACATGAGACCAACTGACTGACTGGCCTTCCCATGGTGACTTTATTTACAATCGTTTATAGTGGAGCCTGATTTCACAGATGTTATCCTGACACTCGCAGAGGCTCCTAGAGCAGGGTGTCAGGACTAAGATTGCATCATTGAATTGCTGCGCAACTAGCTTTCACACAAAATATAGCTTGCTTGATTTCCAGCGTAAACAAATGATGTTAGCACAAGAAGGTCAGGAGGGCGCCACCTTGAGTCAACACAGCAACTGTTGGAGAAATGTTACATTTTTTTAAACATTTAATTTGTAGCTTTTTGAGGTCCTGCACTTTATTGGTCATTGAGAATTCAGCGATGAGAAGAGCTTGTGTTCAGCAGTGGTTATTGCAATTCATTCCAGCATTTCAACAACAACACCAAAAATACTTAACTCAAGATGAATCCACATCATGCATTTCTAAATAACCAAATTGCTAAATATTAGTATTCAGTTGTTTGTTTGTTTTTAAGAAAATCTGTTAAGAATCATTTTTTTTCTCTTTGAAATCTAATACATATATAAGTGCTTACATATTATTTGAACATTTCTTCTGGTTTCCATATTTTAGCCTCATGTTTGAAACAATTTTACACATACTGTATGAAAAACGTCTTGATCACTGTGCGAAGTGTGTACTTTCCCAAAGATTTTAAACATATATTTTATGTATGCATGTATGTATGTTTGAACCATGAAGGCATATGTAATATGGCGATATGTAAAATTTAAGTGCCAATGAGTCTCTGATGCTCAAAAATGTTACTTGTTTGAGTTGTGTCTTAAAGTACAGAATTAGTTCCAGCTGTTTTTGACGTTGAAATGTAGTGCCAGAGCCTGTTTTAATAAATATGCACTTTAAACAGAATTGATTTATTTATTTTAATGTTGAGATTCAATATGCATTCGGTATATATAATTATTCAGTTTCTTTTTTGATAATGAATTAGCCACTTATGTTCAGAATAATAAACAGCTGTGATATTAACTGTTCCGAAAGAGAACAGTAGTGGTAACAAATTATGTAAACTCAACTGTTTGCCAGCGGATGGCGATAGAGAGTCGACTTCAGTCATTCAACTTTATGCCAGACGAGTTTGTAGCCTGATGACGAGGGAGGGATCAGTCGCACGTCGATTTCACATTTCATTGTGGACGCAGCGAGTTTACAGATGAGCACTAATCGGGATCTCTTAAAATACATCACAAACAAAAATCCAAAGCATACACGAGAAGAAGAAAAACAACAGAGAAAGAAGAAACAAGAGAACTGGCTGCTTGACATGGATTGTCCAGATATCTGCAATACAATACTTTTAAAGAGGACAACGGAGTGATACTTTTTTATTCACTTTAATGATTTAAAGGCATTAGATACATCCACGCTTTTTAACATTCAAGCCGATTAGTAATCGGTTCTGAAACGGATCACTTTATCTTTTTGAACTTTTTTTTATTTCTAACAAAACTGGAATGTGATCGCACGTATTGGATGTATATTGGATTTATAAAAGTCGCCGGGGGGCAAAGAGTGAATTAGACACAGAGCATCTGAATCTTGCATCTGGACGACATTATACAGGGTGAACATGGGGAATATTGAGAGTGTGGACGGGCAATCTGAAATGAAGCATCATATCATGCCCTTGAAAGTTCCCATGCCTGACCCAACAGAGCTGGAGGAAAGATTTGCCATTGTTTTGGTGAGTAAGCGGCCAAAGTACACAGTATATGCGAGCGCATTATTACTAAATATATTAAAACTTACTTGCGCGTTTGAAATATTTAATTAATAGCAAATTTGTATGCGTTTACTATGAAATCATAATTTTCATAGTTTCCTTTATTTAAAATAACTGTTATTTGTATCGTTAAGGTGTTGTTCAGCAACTTCCCAGTGATCAACAGGTAATAGGAACGTGTTGACATTTCTTTGATATGCTCCGTGTGTCAGAAGCTTTCTCAAATGTTTCCCTGCCACCCCCATCTTGTAACTCGCACGCTTCTCTTCTCCTCAGTCCTTTTGTCTCTGAAGCGTCACAAGCGCTGATAAATGATGTGAAATTTCGCGTGGTGGTGAAGCGGACACACAGGCGCAGAAACCACTTTGCATCCCGAAAGTTTTGTTGGGCATACAGGCGAAGAGCGTAATTTAGTGAGGGGTGTATTGTAATTCATCTCCTCAGAAAGCGCAGCATTTTCTGAATTCCCCCAAAACTCCTACGAGCGAGAGATGGTGAAAGATCCTCCTCCTCTTCTCTCTCTCTCTCTCTCTCTCTCTCTCTCTCTCTCTCTCTCCATCCAGCGACTGGTGTGGGTTTTTCTGTCATTGTGAATCTGACATTATGAGACAGGCTTGTTCACGTAATACAGCCACTGAATCATAACGTCATATGGAAACGTTTCCCGCCCGAATCTGTCAAACAGTCCTTGTAGTTTGATTTGTATTTGTGATTTAATAACAGATTAATAGACATTACATTGATTTTCATTACTAATTGAGACAGATAACAGATATACTGTTAACTGTGATGAAGGTAGCTGGTGAGTTAAGGTGTTGTGGGTGGTTACTTATATATACTTGCTTATATATTTTTTTATTGTTCAAATAGTTGTAGTTTGACAACAAAGTGACCTAATTTCCTCCACACTGGGCCATCCCAGGGTGTATCCGAGGTCAGCTGCAGAGCTTTGCCGGCACTCTTCTTTAACTTCAGCCAGATTTCCTCTCTCTGCTTTTACTTTGTGGGAAAGCATAACATTTTGAGTCACATTTGTGTTTCAGTGCGGTTATCGGACGACAGCATGTGCTGGGCTCTGTCCGTCATGCTCTACAGATAAAGGAACATCAAAGTGCGTGTCTGGTAGAGAGCTCTCCTCTCAGGAAAAGAGGCCTTCCACTCTGCGCTATGGTACTGATTAGAGTCACGCAGGTTAAAAGTGTTTCCTCCCTCACAGAAGTATCAGTTCAGCCTGAACCAAAACATTTTCATTTATAAAAATAAAACAAATAGGAAAACTGATATTCCGACAGTCACATTCTCTCTTTCACGTGTATTTATAACTTTTCTGACAGCATGCATCGTGCAAACAGTGACGTAACTTTACTTCCCTCATTTCCGCCTTTGATTTCCTGTGTGCTGCTGCTTGTGGTGCACATTTAGCTCGGTGTGAGGTTGTGTCTGCTCGTACCATCTCTCCTCCCTCAGACACATGCTCTCAGACGGGTAGCGCATGATGTCATAGGTGTAGGCCATGCCAGCGCTGTAATAACCGTGCAGTGATGGCTTTAACAGGAGCTTAGCACACAGGAGGGCGGGCTGTGCGTGGAGATGCAACAGGGGATGAGACCCCTGGGTTACATCAGACAACTTCAAGCGGCCCACTAATAAAACGCTCGGTTCGGGCCTAACCGAGCGCGTGTGCCCCATGCATCGTTTCGCTCTTTTTCCTTTGTCTGGCTGATTCAGACTCCGCTTCAACTCAGCTCTCTGCGGCTGGAAACAGCTGCCTGACATTTTTCCCTCGTTTGCGAAAAGGAAATTGCATTGTGGAGCTGGCTGCGGCCAGTTTCTCCAGTGGTGCCTGGAGAGTTCGGATACTGGCTTTCTTGATGGTCTCTATCAAGACTATTGCTTTGGTCACGTAGCCTTCAGAATGAAGCTTATGATTTTCTTTATTCATAGTAGCTGCATCATGACTGAATATGTATCAGATTTCAGGAAGATGTATAGGATAGTTGACCAGAAATCATCAATTACTCACCTCAGGGGGAGTAGATGATGACAGAAGTTTCTCTTTTTGTGTAAACTATGTCTTTAAAAAGTTTTTTTTTTTAAGCTTAGAAAGTGGGTGTGTTAAAGTCAACATGAACGCTGTTTAGTTTTACTAGTCCGTTACTGGTCTTGTTTCGGATGATTCATGGACACGTTATTACAAATGTTATTACAAATGTTTGTGTGCAGGCTTTACCTCTTTTTGGCTGACATCTCTACTTCTCCTCCAAGAACCTGGTTCCAATCTGGTTTTTAACGATCCAGTCAATTTGCAAGTTGTAATCTTGGCCAATATTTTTTTTTCGTTGAAGGTTCTTACATCAATCACAAAATAAATATTATTTATATTTTCATTTTCATTTTAGATTATGTTTTAGTAATTTTGTTATTTTCTTTTGTTTTTAAAATATTTCTATTTCAAATTTAGTTTAAGTAATTTTAGTACTTTCCAGTTACTTTTTAAAGTTTTTCATAAATATATATATTTTTTTTAATTTCAGCTTTATTTAAAATACGGAAAATGACTTTAAATGAGTTAACTTCAATGTGCACTGTAAACTTTAGAGCTGTAAATGTAAAAATTTACTTACGTGTTACTTGTAAGGTGTTTTTTCTTTTACCGAATAAGTGATGTAAACTTGCAAACCTGAAATTTCCCACTAAATCTGACCAGAAATCACAAAAAATGAATGATTATTTGTAGACGTGCTCCTCTATAATGGGGTTTTGTCCATTTTATCCTCTGTAGTGCAGCTTTAAACAATGTAGGTGGAACCCTCAATCCATATGGAATATTCTATGGTAATGGAACGCTCTTACGCCTCACTCTGTGTCTGAAACTAAAGTTGGGGTCTGGCTTCCTAGCTAAACTTCTCCATATGGGCCTTTGTTTTGTTAAAGAGACAGGGAGGTGTAATTTTTTTTTTTCCAGAGGTGCAGCGATGGAGCAGGAGTAGATGTGTGTGTGTGATATCCTCTTTCAAAGTGCTCCCGCTCGACTGCACCGCAGTGGATTCCTGCGGTCCGCTCTCGGTTAAAGCCACGGGAGAACTTTAGAGAGGGAAAATTCCCTTTGAACTGGCTTTCTGCCACTATGCTCCATTATAATGTCTTTACCAACACTTTTAGCAGAATGTCGTACTGTAGGACTGTTTCAAAGGCCACTGGACTAGTTTTCTTGTTTGTCTACTTTGAAGTAGACACCAAAAGAGTCTTAGATATCGTAGTAAACTGCTTTTAGCGATTCAAACAGCTTTATGGTGTGCATGAGTGTTTAAGTGTGAGCTTTACCGCACAGGAAGAGGCAACGTTGTGACCTTCCAGCCCCGTTTCTTGTCAGTGTGACCCCTGACACTGCGCTGTCTGTCATGTCACAGAATTTGATAGATGTCACTCAGGCGGAACTAATGGAGTCAAGCTGTGGCCCCTGTTTATGGGACATTATACCTAAATCATTTTCATTGTTTTGGCCCGTGCTTCATTTATCTGCTCTGTGTGTCTGGTCAGCCTGCTTTCGGGGCCGAGCATTTCCAAAAGGCTTGCAGGTGGGGAGGAATCAGCCATTGTTTGTTTGTTGAGCCTCGAGTTCATGCTGTGGGAGTGTACATCTGTCTCTCCAACGGCCCCGTGTTTGAGATGGGGTGTCTGAGGCTCCTCTCTGTAGGCATCCTTGTCCTACACCAAAACACACAGACTCTTATGCATGTGTGCAGACTCACATGCATTCAAGTCTGGCAGGTTTTTGCATTGTGAGGTGATTTTAAGATTTGAAGGTGTAACTCACTCTTCATACAAAAAAATATATTTATGCACACAAAAAATATATAAATGAGGTAAGAAAAATGTGGTTAATCAATATAATTTCTCTAAAAAAGTCTTACTTTCTCACGCAGTGTTGCTTCTCAAGTAGTATTTTTAGGATATTTTATTGAAAACATGTCAAAAGTATCAATCTAAATGTAATTTTTGCAGTAGCTGCTATGCATGTTTTTGGCAATATATATGCAATTTTGCATTTGCATGGTTTATATTTGGCCATAGGTGTGTGTGTGTGTGGGTCAGGCTGCTCTTTTGCAGCTGTGTTAAGGGTCCATTCTAAGCAGTGGTTTCCTCTCCAGCACAATGGAGGCTCTGTGAGTGTGTGTTGTTTTAGAGCGAGGGCCTCTCCCCCCCCCGAGCCCTTTGTGCTCGGTTCTTTTACTATAGAGCTTGCAGGAACTGCTGCAAGAGTTCTTACTTGCAGATAAATGCCATTTCAGCACACATCTGAAAATAAATGTTGTTTTATTTTTACGCCCCCTGTGGCAACGAAGCACCAGAACATCCATGCATTTTAAGGTTGAGAAGACTGAGTGGGTGGCGACTCTGTGCTAGAACTCACCATTATTATTATCTCAGGTTGAATTTACTCACCACATCATCATGACACGGGCGGTGGCCTCCTTAGCTTGACGTTGTGTTTAACTTTCTGCAAAGCAAGTTCCACTATTCCATACAGGCAATATTTAGAGCCTCTGTGGCGTTTTCATGGATAGACCACCTCTTCTGCATGTTAAGTAATGTGACACAATGTATAGGTGCTTTTTCTTTGAGATGCACTGCAAATAAATAAATAAATACGATGTAAAAAACATACAAACATTAGATTTACTTACAATTTTTAATTAGACAATTTACTTGAGCAGCAAAATTGCACAATTATTTTCTGATAGATGTCAACAAAACACATATTTACATTCTCACCTGAAAACTGAACCTCAAAACTACATTCTGTGACACAGTATTATTACAGAAATGATAATGGTAAATTATAATCGTAAGTTAAGTTTGCTAACAAATGTGTACAAGAGTGTGTGAAGTTCTAAATGTTTGGACGTCAAAATGAAGCTGTCTCCTCGTTCCTGTTGTACTCTGTGTATCCGTTATGACCCTGTTCCTTTCCATCTCCTGTGTGGCCGACCGAAGAAACAAACAGGACATCCTCTTTTTAAGTGTCAGCCAGAACATCTGATTCACTCTAAATTAAATTTGTAGAATGTTTATATTTATAGCACCGTACATGCTCAGTCCTGACTTCATGATTCACACGGTTAGAATTAATCCTGCTCATATTTAGCAACTGAGATGTGTTTGAAGATGACTCCATTTGAGAGCGTTTAATGTGCCACTGATCCTATCACAGAAAGTAGAAAGGGAATCTGGGATGTCACATCTGTAAACCTCATCATGATCGTCGGTAGTTCCTGAAATCACGCCTTGTGACAGGAAACACTTCTCAGCATCATTGAAGACAGCAATTCATTAATGAGAATTCACTTTCACACAGAGTGCTTGAGCAAAACTGGAAGTGGACATTTTCACAACATTTTTGTGGTTATAAGATAAGAATGGTCTGGCTGTCCTAATATGAGCTTCTAAACTTTTCTATTTTAAAGGGAGATGTTGTGTCTTTGACCCGACTGATTTGTGGTGGACATTGTGTTGAGTTGCTCAGAGCACCAGGCAATCTCTTGGTGGAGAAGAGCATAGTGCACTGGTATGTGGGAGGCACATCACAGCTGTAGACCATCGAGGTGTTAATGGCCCCATCAATATGATGTTATGGGACTTTTTAAGTGTCTGTGTTTACCAGTTTACACTTTGTGTTTTTGAGAAATTTGAGTGGAAATTTTCATATGCAGAGCTTTTTCACTGTTCTCAATTCTGAAGCTAAAGTCTATTAGTTTTATTTTCAGTCAGGACGTTTTTTCTCTGAACAGCTGGTTTCAGTGGTGGCATTTAAATAGTCAACAAAATCTGTAGTGAATGTTTTTTATATCATCATTTTCATGTGTAAATTATTTTAAATAGATTATTGTTTATTTGAAATAATTCATTTTTGAGTTTTATTAGTCTTTTTTTTATTTATTTGTCTAAATATATATATATATATATATATATATATATATATGAAGAGTTTGTTTGCAAAAACCAAATAGCTCCTCCTATAATAACTCCCAACTATAGCGCGATCTGAACCCTCAGCATGTTTTGTCAAAAACGCTTTCAAGCTTTCAAACCTTCCACTTTCAAGGCATCGCGAGCTCGTGTTTTACTGTAACAGCTCTGGTTGGTTTTGACCCAAAGCCAATAAGTCCGCCCGCTGTATTCAGGTCAGGTCAGGCTACTTTTCACAGGATGACATGCAGAGGAGTTTCGTCAAAGCTGATCAAAAGTGATCGAGAATGGAGTATTTCGACAAACTTGATGAACCCGTGATATCTTCTTCAGGTTGTTAAAGGAAAATAAAAGCTGAAATGTTTTCAGGCACCTTACAAAATCACACATTACAACGGTGAGGGAAAACTCTGTGTATAGAGTGTAATCACATCAATACAGTCTATGACAGGGGTAGGCAACGTCGGTCCTGGAGTGCCAATGTCCTGCAGAGTTTAGCTCCAACCCTAATCAAAAACACCTGAACAAGCTAATCAAGGTCTTCTAGATTACTAAGGCTTCAGGCAGGTGACTTTTATTTTCAGGGTTGGACCGACGTTGCCAACCCCTGGTCTATGATCACAACAGCAACAACAACCTCTCAAACATGAAAAGTGGAGTTATCTGCTTTTGCCAAAAAAATGACTGATGGAGTTATATGCTTTTGCTGTAAAACAAACTTTTAATATGAAAAAAAAAATACTTTTAATTAACTTTAATTTTGTAAATGACCTGTATTTGTTTAAGTTAATATAACAATCAAACCAACCCAACTGCAGTTTGAAAATATTCCTTGTAATGCACACAAAAAAAAAGATTTCTGAAAAAAGTTAGAGTTTTTTGCAAACAAACTCTTCATATATATATATGTAATTTATTCATTTATTTATTATGTTTCCTGTATTATATTTAGCCTAGATCCTGAATAGTTTGGAATGGGGATTGTTTGTGTTTCTTATGTAAACAGCTGGTGGGGGATGGTGTGGCAGTTCACTCGTACCTCGACCTCAGCCTCTTTCTGTGTTGTGGTGGATGGGACATTTGTGTTTTGTGGATTTGCTTTGTTGTGATTGCCTGGTTCAGGTTACTGGTTAGGTTTGGGAGATTAGGTGTCAGCACGATGAATGGAAGACAGCATTTTCTCACACTCCATTTTGTCTTGCTCATTGCCAGGAGAGTTGCTTGAGAACAGCACTGACCTCCTGTAGATCTCCACTTTCATTCCCAGCAGTCTTTTGGTTAGAGTAAACTGTTACTTTTAAACTAAATTTAAAGTTGGAAATCCCCCTGGACTTGTGACACGTTTTGCAGCTGAGGTTCCTCAGCATCTTTCTTGTATTGTAAACGTTTCAAGGAATAAGAGGAACAGTAGCTTTGAGAGTTCGTGTTGATGTGGTTTTGTAAGTCACGGAAATTCACCCATAAACCCGATACTTTGTCATTTACATGTGATTGTGATGTCATTGCTTCAGGACTGTCTCTTCAATAAGATTCTGTTAGTGATTCTTCCAGGTTTATCGTAGGGCCTGAGTTTTTAACCAGGTGGCCCACAAGGGGGTTCATAGATAATTCATACAAAACATGGGATTTCATGTAATTTATTGATGTTATATTATATTACTTTACATTTAGTGCTGTCAAACAATTAATCGCATCCAAAGTAAGAGTTTTTGTTTATGTAATATGTGTACTGTGTATATTTTATACACACACATGCAAAATATATTCTAAAAAAACTGACATGTGTTTACATGTAAACACATTAGAATATTTCTTTAATATAT
>JAUYWG010000028.1:846739-905143 GCA_034779775.1 Enteromius afrohamiltoni
CTACATGTACAATCTACTACTACATATACTGTAAAACACTACTTCGGTGTAAAGCTTCTTTGCAATGATATGCATCACGAAAAGCGCTATACAAATAAATTTGAATTGAATTGAATTCAATGGAAACATTCTGTTAAAAAACATAATAAATATTTATATAGTCAGACAATTGTACTTCCAAATAAAGCACTTATTTTAACTAAAAAAAACTGCCCCCTTTAAATGAAACAAAAAATGAGCCTAAAAAAATGTTTTAACCATGTTTATTTCTAGTGTAAATAAAATATTCCAGGGCAGCTGTGCTGACTGACTGAAATAACCTGCATAGCTTATGTTAATATCTGAAGCCCAGCTTCATCCCATGTTACCCAGAATGTCACATTACTTGGTATTTGTGGGAAATTTGCTTTGCCTGTTCACACAACCTTGATATGCTTCAGCTGGTTCATATTCAAATTTAAAAAAAATAAATAAATAAATAAAAAACTCATCATTCACTTTCTCCATCACCGCATATTTACTGAAACACTCAGTATCTCACCGGTAACTGCAGCTATCGTAGTTTTTCTCCTCTTCACACAATTATTTTTTTTCCATTGCATATTTGTGATTGTCGTGCTACTGCAATATTCCATTAACCACTAGATTGCTTCACACTTTGTGTCATGAACACATTCTTTCAATTCGATTACAGCTCGCTTGGGTTCATTCTAAACACAAACAACAAAAAGAATCTACCGTCTCAGGTCTGGTGACAGAATTAAGAATTCTCATCCCTGGGGAAAATAAAACATTAAACATCATGGTGAGGACGAGTAGCAGATAGTGGAGGAATGATATTGCAAATGCATTACATGGTCAAGGTCACATATCTGGCAGCCAGGTGGGGCAAAAATCCCCTGGGCTCGAAAAAAGTGAAATAACTCACACCTCTCCACCTAAATCTCAATGAAAAACAAAATGAGTCACAGAAGAACAGTTTGGAGGCGGTGCCTTGCAAGCTTGTGTTCACATGCGGTAAACACAGCTACATGTGTGCGCCGGGGCTAGACGGCTTCCTCTCCTTTAGCCTCTGGCTGAACATAATTTAAGTTCCAGGTACAGAGTGACACAGAGGCGCTGGGCAAACAAAGGGAGGCCTTGGAGCGCCGGTTCGTTACAAGACTTTGATTGTTTTCCTGTAATAAACGAATGGGTGGATTTAAGTCATTCACACAGTAGTGGTTATTCCTCTAACAAAAACAACAAGATAAGTCCATTTATTTAGATTTTTAGAGTTATTTATGTAACTGCTCTTTATTCCCTATTTATATCTGCAGTAATGCTAGGTAACCAATTACAGGCAATAATAAAATGAAGCACTTTCAATTAGATTACATTACATTTTAAAATACTCCTAATGAGTCTACAACTACGTTATTGTTGATTACATAATTATCTATTCTAATAGTCACATGACAAGCAAGAAAGCAGGTATAATATTGTTTAAGTGTTTTATTTACATAGTTGTAACTTGACATTTTAAAAAGATTTATTTTAATTTTACATTTTTAAGATTTTGCTTATTATTAGCTTTTCATTAAACTCACCCTGCAGTTTCTTCTTGAGCCAAGGTGTGAAAAACCTTGATGCAAAAGTATGTTAAATGCATTTTATATTACTAACAACAAATGGTATTGAAGAATATTCAGGGCAATTTGCAAACTGTATTTTTAATTGAATTTTCACAAATCTTGCATTTCCTTGCAATTCCTTTTGAAAAACTAGATTATCCTATGTAAATCAAGGTGATAAATCAGTTATGTAACAGTAATCTAAAAATATTGAAACAGTAGTCTGATCATGTCATACATATACAGTACATATTATATATATATATATATATATATATATATATATACACAAAAAACAAAATGTTTTTAATCAAAACTGAGTAATTCATTAAAAATCTGGTTACAGGCCAAAGGAGTCAGACAAGGACATTTGCTCATTATTTTAGGCTGTGAGAGGGAATACAGTACGCTGCAAAAGAGAAGCTGAAATTTAATTTATCCTTAGTTTCAGTTCTGCTGTTAGTTTTGTCACAGGTTAATAGACAAATTGACTGGACAAATTGAAAAGGAGATTCAAAAGGAAATGACACATTGCTGCTTCATCCAATTACCTTGATCTAAATGCGCTCTCCGCTCCTGCCCTGCTCTTCTTTTGGTAAAGCACATTCATTACACACCCTGACAACTTTCCTACATAATAGGTTCCTAATTGGACTGTCAAAAAATTTTCTTGGGTCATTTTGTTGGTCAGTTTTTGCTAAAAGGGGTTTATAGTTAACAAACTTGGCAATGCATTTCCAGATTTTTCAAGCACACATAAACAGGTTTAAAGGGTCAGGCTTGACCTCATGAAGTCGTGGAGGTTCTCAGCGGAAAGACTCTTGGCTGTGACGTGCCATGCTTCATCAGTGTGACTGATTCAGACAGCGTGTTCTCATCATGCTTCTTTTGAGCGCTCCATTATGTCACGTTATCTTCTCCACATCTGACGTCTCCAAGATGGCAGCGCGGTCAGACGGAGCAGCTACTCCGGCTCCAAAAAACGGTGTTTGTATGTCCTTTAATGTCGTCTGTTCGTCTCAAAATAGTGCCAGTTTACCAGTAATTCACAAGGAAATCACTCTCAAATACATCTACGATCGCCAAAGCCTTTTGGATATCGGCAGTTCATACAACCACCAACTCGCACCGGCGACAACTGAGAAGCTCAAAGGCCTTTGAGTGGGAGTGACAGTCACCAAAACAAGCCATGGATGACTGCAGAGGTTCGTGGGCTGCTAAAGACCAGAGATGATGCATTCAGATCAGGAGACAAAGCAGCCTTAAAAACAGCAAGAGCCAATCTGTCCCGTGGCATAAAGCAAGCAAAAAGCCTGTATGCACAAAAAAGAAATAATCAGTTAACTGACAGTAAAGACAAACGGAGCCTGTGGCAAGCCATTCAAACAATCACTGATTACAAGCCCCAGCCACAGGCCTGTGATGATGACACAACCCTCCCAGACGCACTAAATGAGTTCTATAACCGGTTTGAAATGCAGAATGACACACCTGCACAAAAACTACTCACACCTCCCAACAACCAGGCAGTCTGTCTGTCTCCAGCTGACGTAAGGAAGACTCTATCCAGGGTTAACCCACGCAAAGCTGCGGGTCCTGACAACATACCCGGCCGTGTACTGAGAGACTGTGCTGCACAGTTGTCCCCACTCTCAAATCCACCTCCATAATTCCAGTACCAAAGAAGTTCCCCGTGTCTTGTCTGAATGACTACAGTCCCATAGCACTGACTCCAGTCATGATGAAGTGCTTTGAGAGGTTAGTTATGCACAACATCAAAACAAGCCTTCCCAGCACACTCGATCCGCTCCAGTACCGTCCAAACCTCTCCACAGACGATGCCATTTCCTCCACCCTCCACCTGACTCTTACTCACTTAGAAAACAAAGACTCTTATGTTAGAATGCTGTTCATTGACTTCAGCTCAGCATTCAATACAATAATCCCACAACAGCTCATCAACAAACTAAACCTTCTGGACCTTAACACCTAGCTTTGCAACTGGATCTTGGACTTTTTAACTGGAAGACCTCAGTCAGTCCGTGTTGGCCACAACACCTCGAGCACTACCACACTGCGCACAGGTGCTCCACAGGGCGGTGTGCTCAGCCCGCTGCTCTTCACTCTGCTGATCCACGATTGCACTGCCAAGTTCAGCTCCAACCACATCATCAAGTTTGCTGATGACACAATGGTGGTAGGTCTCATCAGTAACAACGATGAAACACACTACAGAGAGGAAGTGGCACAGCTGGTTGAGTGGTGTGGTGCAAACAACCTGTCCCTCAATGTGAGTAAGACAAAGGAGGTTGTGATGGACTTCAGGAGGAACTCTGCTGACCACCCCCCATTGACCATCGACAGCTCGGCTGTGGAGAGAGTCAGCAGCACTAAATTCCTGGGGGTGCACATCACGGAGGACCTCACCTGGACCACCAGCACCACATCACTCTTCAAGAAGGCACAACAGCGCCTGCACTTTCTCCGCCAGCTGAAAAGGGCAGGTCTCCCTCCACCCATCCTCACCACATTCTACAGGGGAACCATTGAAAGTGTACTGACCAGCTGCATCACTGTCTGGTACGGGAACTGCAGTGCTGCTGACCGCAAGACCCTACAATGGACAGTCAACACAGCCGCAAAGATCATCGGTACTGCTCTCCCCTCCCTTCTAGACATTTTCCTTGCACGATGCTCAGGTAAAGTCACCAGTATCGTGAAGTACCCCGCCCACCCCTCATATCACCTCTCCCAGCTCCTACCATCAGGAAGACGCTACAGGAGCATCAGAGCCCGCTCTGCAAAACTGCTCAAAAGCTTTTTCCCCCAGGCTGTGAGAGCCCTCAATTCCAACCACCTCACCCCTCTCTGAACCCCTGCAATATCTGCTTACTATCCATTAAATGCCTTTTCTGCACATTATCATGCACAGTTATTATGTTAAGTACTTGTATAGTCCGTTTATTGTTATTGTTACGTTTATTTATGTAACACCGTGGTCCTGCGAGACACGACATTTCGTTCCACTGTATGTCCACATGTAGCGAAATGACAATAAAGCTTGACTTGATCTGGCTCTCGGACAGCAGCGACTCGCTGAGCGCTCTGGATCTCATTAACAAAACTGGTCAGAGCTCCACGTCATCCTGAACAGCTGCAAATGTACCGTTCTGGCTCTACAAAAACCTGCTGTGAAAATGGGCCGGTTCACAGGCATTTTTTCCCACGCAGCCTCTCCGAGTTACAAATGAGTGGATGAAACAGAGAGAGTATGCAGAGGAGTAAAAGAGAGGAGGATGAGGTGAGGAGGACACCGCTGGGTAATCCATCACCCTCACTATCTGTGCTGCTGTGTGTCATGCTTTTTTCTGTGTGTATTTGTGTACTGCTATACTATAACTATGGGGTGACCAAAGAGTAGTGAGTCTGGTGACTATCCCAGCTGATAATTCTTAAGTAATAGGTCCAGAATTAGTCAATTTTATGAATAAATATCAATAATGATATTTTTTTACAATTAATAATATTTGTTATTATTGTTATTATTATTACTACTAGTGTTAGTACTATAAGTGATTTTTTTACTGATTTTAATTTTGTAATTTTTGTAATTAAGAGAAAGTTTTCTCTCATACAGTGTATACAGGTATTAATCAAACATGAAAATTACTATATTGGCTTGTATAAGAATTTTGATATTGGTGCATTTGCAGATTTGTTGTTGTCTTCAAGCAATCCTCAGGCATCCTCTGCCGTAAACCATTCCATGCAATGAGGGACACACATGGCAGGTTTATAGCACCAGCCCTGAGTAAGCGACCGCTGTGTTAAATAGAGATGAGTGGAATAGAGACTGAAGTAGCTGAAGGATGAGACAGAAAGTGCCAACTCAGAGATCCAGTCGCAAGTGACTAAGAGCTGATCCGTGCAAGCGAATGAGCTCGGAGACGTCAAGGTTGAAGTATAAATTCAGCAAGGATGCGACAAGACATTAATGCGCTCTTGTTTTTCCGCAGAGCTGTGTGGAGTCGTCGCAGTGCACAGCAAGATCACAATACACTTCACCCGGTTTAGAAAGCAAGGTGAGGAACGACCTTCCCTATAGCCCATACTGCAAGCAGAGCCTGAATAAATCTCTTCCCATTAATTATAGAATCAAGAGAGGAGATGCCATCTTATAAGCCTGTGCCGGAGGGACCACCTGCATTCTGATGCCCTGTATTATGGCATCATTTGGAGGAATATTCAGCTGTTATGTAACTGCAAAAGCTGGGACCCTTTAATGGTCCGCTTAGGATTTAGCAGCTCACATATCTTAATATTCCAAACAAGAAAAAATAAATAAATAACATGGGAAGTGTGGGAATGAATAATTACTGCGCTTTGATGTTAGCAAAAGACAGCTCATGACCGGGCGCTTTTTTTACCGCACTTATTAATGTCATATGCCTGAAAGCCAAACGTGAGCTATTTAAGTAATAAAGAATCAAGGGAAGATTTAAACGTAAAATACTTGGCAATGTGAAATATTATGGAAAACAGGGCATTATTTATTGAAAACAAGAGAAAAATCATCTGTTTGCTATTTGAAGGGTTCAGGATATTACTTACAACATAAAAGAAACAGCAATAATAATGAAACATCTTCTAAGCTTGCATGATTTCTAATTCACCAAAGCGTCTAATAACATCAATCACAAGTTTTAGTGGTGTATCATGAAATACGCAATAAATGCAAAGCTAGTGAAATTGAATGCGCCACATAATCTCTTCATTTAAGCGGCTTCAGCTGACAAAATGTGAACTATAAAAAAGATCTAAAGCTTGCTGCGCCGAAATCCCTTTGATACTCATTGTCAACTTCAAACACATTTTGCTCCCACCGCAAACTGTATAATAAACCCACTTGAAATAAACGTATTAATATTTCAAAACGACAGAGTTTTCATGGTGAAGTTAAAAGTAAACTTGTTCGCCGAATTCTTTCACCTCCTATCAACGTTGGTCTTGAAAAAATATGGTTCTTATCTAGGAGATTTCCTCCCAAAAAACAAGTTATACTCAAGGAAACTAACAAAACCTGGAAGGAAAAGGTTCTTCAACAACCACAGACACTCCCATTTACCCTCCTCAGGAGAACAATGAGCTCACTGAATGACGTCAGGCCAATGGAAAACATCTGGAGTTCTATGCTCATTTTTTTCTCAGCTGCATGAAATTAATATATTTTTACAAATTAATGTAAAATTGTCTGCAAGTACAAAGATTTGAATATACTGATGTCAAGTCACCACTTGATCTAATTACAAGAGTTGGTGACTTTAAATGACATTAAAGTTTATTAAGCATTGAATTAAATCAGTAATTATTACCACGTTGCCGATAAATATTAAAATATTACGTATTGCATATTAAAATTCTATGTTTTGCATAAAAATAAAACAAATACCTACTGTAATAATTAACTTAAACCTTTTAATATCATATTAATTAATTGAAAAAAAATTGTAAAATATATATATTAATTCTGATTACACTTAAACGCGTTAAAATAATTTATTATTGTTTTTACATTTTAGAAATCATGTCTTATTTAACACACACTGGGAATACTGGGAATGATAATACATCATGCACACTGCAATAATTTTACATATGAATTTTGTTTCTTTTCTGTAAAAATAATATGTAGCTATATATTCCTAAACTGACTTCAATTTAACAACGTTATTAAATTATAGTCTCTTAACAAGTATTAACTAAGTGAGTGTTTCATTACAGCAAAGGTTAAATGCAAAAAGTAAGGCAAACACACAAGCATAATTCAATATTAAATACTGATAAACTAATATTGGCAAAGACACCCTTGTGAATAAGACGCAAGTTTTTTGCCTGCCACAATTAAACAGGAAAAAGATGCCCTCACTGAACACCATAAACACAGGCCCACACACACATATTCACACAAATCCAAGACAGCACAATCCCATCAGCGCTCAAATTAATGAGGGTCATATAGAGATGAGCCGGGTAATGAGACAATTAACTCTTCTGCTGACATTTACACCACTGCTCTTAATAAACACAATCCTTCTGCAGAACCAAAAGAACCAAAAAAAACACACAAAAAAAAAACAAGCACATTCACCCCTTCATCAGGAATCAAAGACAAAGGCGGTGACATACTCTGAGCTTTCTGAAATGGGTGAAAAATACAATTTGGAGAGCATCAGGGGTTGACTGGGAGGAAGGCGAATGCCTGGAGACAGTGATGAGTTAAAACAGGAGAGATCAGGACACATGAGGTGAGGCCAGAAGCACAATTACCTGCCCCAGACACATGTGATGTTTGGACTGGGTCTGGAGTGGCCTGTCACCGATGTCACTCAGAACCGTCACTATACAGCCTTTACACAGCCCTTCATTTCTTTAAAGAGCGATCAGCGGCATCAATCATGTAGTATTTCAAATAGGGCTGGGCGATTTGGCCTAAAATTAAAATCTCGATTAATTGAACATTTTAACGATTAATGAATGATTATTTTATTTTTTTTTTTTTTTTGCCCTCATAGTTCTGACAAATCTTGTACAGTAAATATGCTCACAAATTACAATTTTTGAACGAAGAATGCATTACTTGATTTTAAAATAACTGAAGGAAACACGATAGATCTTCTATCTATGATTATTTATTAAACATCAAAGGTGAACAACTGAAATTAAAGCACACATTGCCTAAGACTAACAGTCACTTTGTTCTTATAAAAAAATAAATAAAATAAATAATTTTCAAAGTTCACAATATCAATGTAAACGACACATTGTTGTAATGAAAATAGAACTGTCCTAAACAGGGTAGCATAAGGTGTTCTTAGTAATCTTGTCAGGAACTATATGAACATGAATTTACTCCAAGTTCTTACTAAGAAACATGAGTATGTTAACTTTTTCAGGATATGTCTTGTACATGCCTGGCAGCGCAGGACAAATGTGATCGCGACGGCACAGTGTACCATCTGTCAGTTTTAACAAGGTGTTTAAACCATCTTCCCTGCTCTGTAGCCAAGGGAGTCATATTACAGAGACTGTGACGCCTGGCAGAAGCCCCTCCCATGACACAAATTCGTGTTTGCTGTGAAACGAATTTAACGTGCGAATGAAGCCAGTAAACTCAAAATGTTCAAGCGTCCAACTACGTGTGAATAGCGTGATTTATTTAAGTTGCGTCTGTTGTGCACGTAGGTTAACGTAACGGAGCGGGTCACGTGACTCCACATGCTGTATTGTTTTTAAAGGGAAAGTAAATGAAATAATCGTCCTGGAAAATTTTGATCGATTATAGGTTCTGAATGTCGATTACGATTACTTTTCGATTAATTGCCCAGCCCTAATTTAAACTATATGTTAATTATGGTTTAACGTTTATCATCCTGACCATTTATCGGACCAGATATGAATTAGTTTTAAGGTTAGCATTTTTAGTCATTTTCAAAACCATTTGCTGATAAAATTATTGAAAAGCTTTCGGAAAAATTGGTATTGCCCCTAAAAAATACATATCATTTAAAACATTATTATTATTATTATTTAAACATTTTTGTTGCATTTAAATTTTAACATTTTTGTTGTCACAACAATTTTAAATGTACAATATAATTTCGGGACTAACACCTCCGTGTTTATTACAGAGGTGAGAGGGTCTGTTTTGTAGATCTGTGCATCACAGAGATCACGCACTCTGTATGCGTGCATTGCTATAGTCATTCACACTGATTACAATTAGTATAATCACAAATACCATGGTGAAGCTTAACGGCTAGTATAGGAAAACCATGTTAATGTGTGGTTACTTTAGTTCATCTGTTATGATTTTTATTTGTAGTAAACCCATGTTTAATTTTGATCATTAAAACACATGTAACGAGAGTAATCTTACCTGATACTGATATTACAATAGCCAGTCTTAACAGTTTACGTGATCTGGCTCTTTATTTGTATCTATTTATTTATTTTATATATAAAAATATATTAAGCGTGCGTGTGGTAAGAGGATCTATGGCGTATCGTGTTGGCCAAAACACACAAGGAATCGCATTGTGAAAAATAATAATCACAGACATTGCATTAGGACTCTAGAAGGATCCCTGAAGTTGTGAGAGAAAAACACAGACATGACAGATTCAGATGGAAATCACCAAGTATTTCTGTGAAACAAAACATTTTATTGACAATTATGATAATTATTGTTAATATTAAATCCCAGGCCAAACACAGATCATACTTCAGAGAGTTGTTTCCGCAGAGTGTACCTGAGCTGTAATACAAATGATACACGTATAAATATACACACATTTAGACCAAACTGTCAGTGCACGTCAAATCCTGCACCAAAAGTACGTCAACAGTCCTTCTCTTACAACTGAGTCTGAGTTCTCTCAATAAACAGTTTCCACACTGCATCTAATAGATCTCACAAACAACTTATTTCACCTAGCGAAGGTCCTATCAGATGTCTTTACCACAGAGAGACAGTCGGTTACCTTGGTAGCGGTTGTTTGAGGGTGGCAGGAGGTGGGCTCAATTATAACACTGACAATGAAGCACTAATCAGGTCCGAACTGGTGTACCATCAATCAATAACCTGATTCTTTACTGGTGAGGCAGTGACAGGTCAATTCACAGTCCTAATACATAATCATGTTTGCATTAGGGAGTCGTTGCCAGCCTCACAGACACACAATAGGCCACTGTGGCAGTTTTAATAAAGGCTAGATAGGGTGCTGGAGGCTGTTGGAGGGAAGATTACTGCATTGATCTGTTAAGGAGCTGAGAGATTCAGGTAGTTCTCACTCAATCCCAACCCTTCTTCGCAGAAGACATCTGCTGACCTTACAATGACTCAATAGATACACAACTTCATTCAAATGAAACTCTCTCACAATTTTTCTTAGTTAAAGACCGTCTATAATGTGGAGCATGTGTTTAAAGTGCAGAAGTACTGCTTAATTTAAAACTTCAATGTCACACTGCTCTAAACAAACATATGCGTACTGTATAATAAATAATAATATAAATAATAATACCTTTTCTTATGATTTTGTGTGTAAGGGTGTTTGTAGTGCAGTGTATAATAAGGAAAACTCACAAAAAAAGTATATTATATACATTTTCTAATTAGTACACCGGTTTCATTGACAACTGTGACATCATCCATGGAGTTACACACCAGCTAAACATGCTAATGTGAGCCGTTCCTGTGATGATGAGCCCAAATCACATCACAATTATGATCTCTATAAACAGGTGGTGACGGGGGGAATGTTACACAACAAGCACATCTAACTGCTCATCATTGTTTATTATGAAACCCCGGGGTGTTTGGTTTCATCAAATCGGCTCATTCCCAAACTGTGCATACTGTGAACCCACTGAACCAAAAAATATTGGCCAGATTGCAGCTTCCAGATTTTCCATTACCTAAAAACACATCCAGTAGGATTAATATAATCCAGTCGGAAATTGGCTTTAACCCAGAACAAAATCTTTTGGGAGAACTTTGGGGAAATGAATGCATATCTAATATGCTACTCTCATCACAGACAACCTTAAGAATGTCGCCACCGACGTGCAAGGCTGGAAAAATGGTTAAGCTTGCATTGAACGTCTTAAGCCTCAAAGTAATTCAGACTGTATAGAAATTAGCATAAAACAACTAACTACAGAGTCTGTGTTTGGAGCTTTTAAATAAATGCTTTTTAACAAAAAAGCCACAGTGACAAATTTCTTATATCATGGCTTTAATCTTATAATGCTATGACCGTTTTCTTGAATTTATTCTCAAAATATTACTACTTTAATCTCTTAATGTACTTTTAATCTTGAAACATTTATTATTTAAGAGCCATATTATGAGGTTATTCTCTTTATGATTTTATTCTTAATTTGTTCTTTATTTTAACATGGCAAAGCAAACAACAAATATTAAATAAAAAGAATAATGTAATAATTAATTTGTTTAAATTAAACCACATTTTAATTAAAGACCTCAGATAAAATCTAGGTCAACAACCACTCAACACTAATCCCTCAAATGTGACATCTGACCAAAATCTATTATACATCCCCATAAGCCTCTTTAATTCACACAGAAACACCTAAACTCAGTGTTCCCCCTGCTTCTAAAAGCAACCGACTTACTAGTACACCCATTATGGGTCATGCTGCCATAAGCCTGCTGCCAATTAGCCAGAGACTCCAAGGCTCTATAGACAAACATATCATGGCATATGCTATATTTCAAGGGGGGAACCGCATGTGGAGGGGCTTAAGTAACTCTCATAAGAATACTGAAGAGCCAGTTAAAATGGTTTGAGATTGTGTAATGCACCTTCTTTTATGTACAAAACATTAAGGCCAATTTCAAACCATTTATTACCAGTAAGTAAAGATCAGAGGCCGGGACAGACAGAAAGTCTCTTATTTTTTGCCAAAAAATGATCAGCTATTTGCCAGCCACAGTATGCGATAACTTGAAAAGGATATAATAAACTCTACAGAGCGGTTCAAGTGCATCTATTTTTTCAGTCCTAGTTTTTGTATTTTACTCCTTCACTCCATACAAATGGTTCAGAGTAGGTTGTCTATCTACCTAAGAGAGCCGGCCCTCATCCAGGATCAATAGACCCAATGATGGAAATGTCAGGATGAAGATCTAAGACCCATTGACCAGCCATCAAAGGCAAGAACAGTGTATTCGCTCCTCCGCAGAGCTGGCGTCAATACTGTTCACTCAGCAGGTGCCTATGGAAAGCATACAGGGAGATAATAAACACAGACACCAGCCATCCAATCTCCTATGGGCTGAGGGCAGGACCCGAGCAGTCATGAGTGACTCGTCTGCCCGCCAGTCAGCCTCCTTCCTGCTGTTCCCTCTGCAAGCGAGCAGCAGGACTGACCGCAGTGCTGGCTGGAGTCTTCTCCTTTGAGATAGTGGTAATGTTAAACCAAGCTCGGCTGTGCCAACTGTAAAACACTTGTGTTCCCGCTGCGAGCAACCATTCAAACATCCGCCGAAGCCATTGGCGCCTTCAAGCCATGCTGTTGCTGTGGCAACCCAGCACCTGTTGCCTGCTCTCTCCTCAACCTCTTCATCTTTCTGCCGGTCCCTGTCCATACCTCAAATGGATCTTGGCAAGAGAACCCTTCAATCCCTCAAAGCCTCCCGACTACCACCTTTAAAGCAATCCTCTTTACTCCATATTCATTAAGTTTGTAATAATTAGCATCTGCCAATAAGAGGCTCACGGTTATGTCTTTGTTCTGCTTATGTACGTGAATAGATCATACTCTGGATACAATTAAGATGGATAGATAGGCAGAAGAAAAAAAAAAAAGACAAAACAATCTTAAATAATCCATACACTTCACGCTCGAGTACATAATGTACAAGTGCATAGTGTGTAGTGCATAATTCGGGACGCAGCTAAGAGTCTCAAGTCAGTCAAGAGTCTTGAAGTGTCATAAACTTGTACAGTTCGTCTGCAGCTACTGAGCTGTTGGTTAAAGCTTCAATACGGCTTTTTGCCAACAGCAAATCTAAGAAATCATTTATCGATTTGCTTTCTTCTCTTGACATTTTGTGACTAGACCTACAGCTTGGAACGAAGCCAATTAAGAGCACAATCAATATCTCAGCCATGGATTACAATTCACGCGGCTGCCCCTCTGCTTGTGTAGGTACGCTATATATAATCGGGGGACGTATGGAGGTCACATGCTTTCTAAAGTGAGCGTGAGAAAAATTCTGAGAATGGCTCATGAATGAATGCCGAAGGCCTACCTGGAAGCAGGTGGAGTGGGGGGGGGGGGGGATCATGCGTATTCCTGTGTTCTTTACAAAGCCTTTCTCCAAAATCAATAATAGGCTTGTACCTTTCCCTTCGAGCACAACGTTTATAAAGGCCCCTCTGTAAGCCCATAATGAATCCCATCATAAATGAAGTTGTTGAAACAGCGATATCGATCCTTAATGGGCACTATCTCCAGAGGACAATTTGTTACTCTTTCATATGTGCCTCATTTTGGCTAAATAAAACAGGTTCTCATTTTTGCCCATTAGAAAAATTACAGGATGGTACGGATCAGCGGTCCAGTGTAATATACTAGAGTGCTTCTGTAAATCTATTTACATACAATTTTCTAAATCAGAGTACTAATGGCTTAAGGTATTCTTTTCTGAATAAAGATGCTGGTTGATCCAGGTGACTGGTTGCCACGTGATCCAAAGCAAAACGAAAATCCAATAGTGCACTGCACCATAATAGTAACATAAGAGTGAAAGCTTTTATCTCCCAGAACTCTCTTGCTTGAACCACTATGCATGCAATTCTCTTTTTAACACTATTCGATATCTCATTATAAATTTGTATAAATAACACACACACACACACAGCAGTGAACACACAGAGCAGTGGGTAGCCAATGCTGTAGTGCCCAGCGTGCCTGGGGGATCAGTGCCTTGCTCAAGGGTCTCACCTCAGTCGTGGTATTGAATGTGGAGAGAGCACTGGATATTCACTTCCCCATGGTCCCATGGTGCTTTTGGCTAATTGCAGCGGCATTCCCAGCTCAGTGCCCCCAATTCCCTGTTTACTGAGGGAAAGATGACACAAACACACACAAACAAAGCATCTATTGTTCTGATGAATGCACTACATTTCTGCACTGTCTGAATTATAAAGATCCATTGATCTGCCTGAGACCAAGAGGAACAACCATCAGTGTTATCAGGACAACCAATGGCATGTGACAGCAACATGCTCAATTCCAAAATGATTGGAAAATTATTGTCTGAGTGTCCCTTGACCCGTATCCAAACCCTTGTTAAAAAAATAAATAAATAAATAAAAAAAAAAAAATAAAAAAAACACAAATATTTGCTGGCAATGACAAAAATACAAATCAACTGCTGTGTTTTACCCAACGGGACGCCTCACTTTCTTTCAGAGTACCCTAGCTACAGCAGCAGGTGACCAACGGCCTATAATTACCATAGGGAAGTGCACCACCTAGAATTCAAGAGTCAAAACTTTATTGCAGTATTGACCAAGTGCAGACCACTTCACTGCAGCCAAGCAGAAACACAGGACCAAAGCCAGGGATCAATAAAGCTGCTGGGAGCAATGTGTATCCTTGATATCCATCCACACACACACATCCAAGTCTTGCCCAAACGACACCGTTAAGCCCCCCCACAGCAGCCCTCCTACAATTTCAGACAGTAGCCGTACGCTTCGCTCTGTTTGGCAATTTAGCACTTGTGACTAAACTACGTTTTTGCTATTGGAAACTCCTAGCAGCATAATAGGATCTGGCCTTATCTGTAAACACATGCCCAATTGAAGGACAGCCTGGAAGAACGAGATTTAGGTATGGCCTGCCCAGACAAACAAGCGTATCCTATGCTGGGGAAACGGTCTCCTGAAGAGCTCTCTGAAGGCTGCCAACAGGGCACAGGGAGCTCAGAGTGAGGCATGCATGGAGAACCATGTTTAAATATGGACTGGATTAACACGGCCTGTGACTAATGGGTAGGGGTAGACCATTTATTTTACTACTGATCTTAATTGGACTGGTCGGTATTCTGTCAGTTTGTGCAACCCTGTCAGATTTTGCTACCTCTCATTAAACATACATATTTATATGATGAGCAAAAAATGGGCTTTCCTTGTTTTCCTCACAAAAACCTGCAACCTCTTTCTGTTATCAAAAACCTTTGTTCAAAGAGCACGGCCTATCTACCAAAAACAACTAAATTTTCTCATTATTTGTTGGTGGTAAACATGCACAAACACAAAAAACCTACTCCAGAAACAAGGACTGAATTTAAATGTACGATTTTACAAATGCTTAAGTTATAAATGTCTCACGACACATGTTGTAGTCATTTATACATTGTCCTTAGAAGAGGTAAATATAGTCAAGGCAGCTGCCAGTGAGCGTTTGTCTTTGCTAGGCGTTTGTGTATCCGTACATCCTTGACAAAGAGATAACCCACTTCATTGAGCTCCCTGGGGATGAAAATGACAGCACAATAAACAGTGGGAACCATTCACAAGTCATTTTTCACAAGCCCAAACTGCAACAGCAGGGTAGGTAGTAAAATGAGTCATTGTGCACGAAAAACGATAGGGTTGCTTGACACAGCGAGGCGCATTAAATATAAATGAAACACCACAGATGGAATAAACGAAGAGAGAGATCCAATTCAAACAGAGAACACAAGTAATTATCATAAATGAAGCCCACAAGCATAATATACAACACCAAATGAAAAGCAGTTTCGTAAGTGCTTTGCGCAAATAGTTTCACACGGTGACCGCTAGTTAATAATTAAAACACCACGTACTTGTGTAGTGACTAATGAAAGATGAAAAATTGACAGCCTTGATCTGCACACATCTTTAAAATGTTCGAAAGTCACAACTGGCTGATTCTTTGAGTGTACAAGTATTGATGGACATCATAGGAAACTCAAGGTCCTCTGCAGGTTTTGTGGTGCTTTGTCGATCTGCCTCTACCTTCAGTCAGGGTGGTTTCAAAAGCTGGTAAACGGCGCCATGCTAAGGGGGATCACAAAGAAAGCTAATTAGCTTTCACTTCAGAGCTTCCACCTGTTAACAAAGCCCAGGATGGACTGAATGAACACCTCCTCAGACTTTGAGATCAGTTACACTACGGATCTGTCGGACTGCTGGTAACAAGGTACCTGTGTGAGGATCCAGGTTTTGTTACCGTCTGTCAGGTTCATCTGAAACTCGCCCCATCTGTCTAATGTCAATTGACACGAGTGTCTGATTTCACACAGCAAAGCCAGCTGAAATTTAACAAGCAGCATTTGTTTTTTTTTTGTTTATGGTTTCTGAGAAAATATACAGATTGTTCTGTTAATAAAACTGAATGGAAAACCAACTGTGTGTGAATATGATAATTATCTCGCCTTCAATCAGGTGTAAAGAAATGATGGTGCTTTGTTGGAGGCTGTGGAGAGATCTGGAAATACAGGCTTTGAATGGAAACACAATATGTAATGTTACTCCCCGAAACCTATAAACTGGAGAAGCTAGTTTTTAGCTGCAGTCATTTTTCCAATCAAACAGTCGAAACAGGAAGGGCTTGATGTAGTTAACATGGATATGAACTGAGAATGACCCCCGAAACTGAGCACATTTTCCATTCCCAACTACATAGAGAATCATACTGCCGTAAACTACAGCTCTGTGTATTAACTGCTACTCTATTTGAAAACAGGTGATTTACCGCTAAGTTTGCTAAAATGCCTAAAATTATTGAAAACAATATAATTTTGCTTACTATTGATCTTACTTTAAATTATTCATCCATGCTTATGGTTTTAAACATAAAAACTCAAATGTAGCTCACAATGCAGAAGATGTACTTCTATCACATCTTTACTTTATTCATTATCCTGTGGAGCCTAAGTGATGTCATCAGAAAAGTAGTTTCAGGAAAAGAGCAAGTTACTACCTATTGATGAAATATGAAGCCTGAAATAGTATGAATCATTTAGAATTATAGCAGAAAGATGGATTACACAAGAAAATGGGGTCAATTTTAAGGTCGTATTGACGTTTCGTACTCTCAGGGAAAAATTAATGCAGCGTTGCGTTTGCACAGAGTAGAAGCTCACTTCTACAGCTCAGCCATCGCTATAATAGTCTTCCACATTAACAGGCCTCCTCAACCCCCTTCATCCACCCCAAAAACAATGGCCCAATTTATTCAGCTTCCTGTCTTTCCCACATCACAGGACAATAAACAATGGCGAAATTAAAAAGAGAGAGAGCTAAAAAGAGCTCAAAAGAGAGTGAGAGATGGCAGGTCAGAAAAGATAAGTGAGAAAAAAGCAGGAACGACAGACGAGAAGAGACAAAAAAGAAAGGACAGAGGAGAGAAGTGAAACCGGCGAGCCGGGGCCATTTATGCGCCCTGCCACCCCACATCACAGGCCAGAGGTTGATGAATGAATAGAAAAGCATCCCAATAATAGAACTGACCAGAGCAGTTGGGAAGATCGCCGTAAAGTGAAGAGGTGGTGTGGGGCAGCTGAAGAGGAAAGGTCAGGGCTTTGACCCGTCACTGGACTCATTTGCTTCAAGTGTCAAAACATTCAGGCGAAAAGGTGCAAAGGATACACCACAAATGAACTACGCAATTCTGAACAGTGTGTGCATTCACTTCCGAGAGCCAAACATGAAGTAACTCGAACTTTAAATCAAGTGTGACACACCAACATTTTATTCCAAATGACTGCCGTGGAAAATTTCTGCGACCAAAATAAATTGAAGCCTCTGAGAAAAGAGAGTGTTCCCCCGCTCGCTGTGTTTACAACCCTCGATCACCAATTTTGAATACAAACCTCTGCTAACAGCACTGAGTTGAAACAATAAAGCTGGGCATATATTTGCATATCACAGAGCTGGCTGGAGCAAGGCGATAAAACACATCCATAAATCTGGATAAACAAACCGAGGGCCTGGCACACACTGATACAGGGAGGGAGGGCTGCAGGTACTGCGGCTAAAGGCCTTTCTTCAGTCCTTTCAAGCTAATCTAATCAGTGTTAAGTCTAATGAGGCAAAGTGGTAAGCAAGCTGGCAGGTCTACATGATAGTCGTGGCGCTTCATAAATCTAGTAAGAGGAGTTCCCTCGGCGACAGCGATTGCTTTGTTGTTTTGATGTTGTTAGGATAAAACCTCTTGTACAATTAGCCAGACATGCAGTGCGTTGGAGTCATGCGCTAAATCAGAAACAAATTTGTGAAAATGCATGCAGAAGAATGGAGGATATGCAATTAGGTGTGACTTCATAGACACAATGCACCTACTTGTTTTGAGGGGGCAGCGTTGAAGGTCCTGTGCATTTGGTGGCTTAAAAAAAGTCTTGTCATGTTAATGCAGTAATACAGTTCTGCTTTAGCACTGCCAGCTGCCTTGGCTATCATGGTGAGCAACAGAGTGAAATTATATGTAACCAGAATTTTGAGTTTTTAAAATTTGCTTTAGGTAAAGACTCTGACTTAAGATTCAGGGTTGACTCCTAATAGATTTGTATGTTATATATAATTTTCTATGACAATATAAACCAGCACAATTCAATAAAAACCTTTAAAGGATAAGACTACGGAACAAAAGGTGTATCAATGGATGACTTTGGAATGTTGTGCATATATGATCTGGTCCTAACGATTACTGAAAATATTGGATACAGTTTCAGCATAAATAAATACATAAATCCACCTTCTTTGCTTTTACAACACTACCCCATTAAAACACAATGACAACTAAATGATGGTTATGCCAAAAGAATATGCATAGTGTATAGTTTACTTACTGATATAAATATTTCTTTATCATTTTAATTAATATTTTTTATGATATTGATGATGATTCTGATTTATTATCTTATCTCCCTTATCTTGGATGAAGATATTTTTAACTATTAGTAATTGTTTGAATTATGAAATAATTATTATTACTAATAATATTTTAGCCATTTAATGTATGATATATATTTCTTTTTGTTACAGCCGTTATTAATAGAAGTAGCAGTAATAATAATAATAATACATTATTTTATTGTTGTTGCTGCTGCTATTATTACTAAGTTGATTAACAAATTTCATTTAAGCAAAAATAGCTGCTATAAGTGAAAAGTCAAATGAAAAAAAAAGTACATTAAAAATATGTATTTTTCAAACAAAAATCATTCAAATAATCACTTCTCTTACTAGTGAAAAGCTTGAAAAATAAATCAATAAAAAAGATAAATCAATCTCTCTCTAGGCTACATGACTATAGGTAAAGTTGCACCTTTCCTGGATAAGGGTTTTTAGCTTTTTAGATTAAATTGAAAATGTTGGCAATGAGGGCATGACACTTCTGATTTAAAGATGCCCTATGGAGCTTCTTAAAATGTTTGCCAATTTTCCATTGCTATATTTAAAAACGAATCCCATTTCTTGGCAACAAGTTCCACTGATGAAGCCTTAAAAAAGATCTTTTTATGCTCTGAACGTTAGGAAAAAGGAAGCTGCTGAGAGGAGTCTGGTCCTGTCAGACACAGTTCATCCAGGCCTCAGACACTCATAAATCGGGCACTGTCAGTTTGGTCTCATGATACAGGCAGAGGAACAGAGGTGGCCAAGGTCTGCTCCAGCTGCACCAAAAGTCTCTCCCAGTGAGAGACAATCTGCCATGCATCTGCTACAGGGAAAAAAAGGAGGCAGCTGGAGTCAGATGCACAGAGGGCCTTTCACACCGATCAGAACACAGAGAATCTGGGCTCATATGGACCACCATGCCATCACACAGCTTATTTAATATCATGATTAATTTATAAGAGGATTTGTGTTCACGGGCTGCAAAAAAATAAATAAAGAGAGCCTAAAATGAAGGCAGAGGTTGACTTGACTGCTTAGTTTCACTCTAGTTTCACATGGCTGCAGGCCAGGAATGAAGAAATTTCAACAGTACCATCCTCCCGTTTCAAGCTAGTTTGGCATTTGCGAGCACTGACCAGCTCCCATCCAAAGTGCCAGATGTCCAAAAACTCCTCTCATTACGTCCTTGGATCTGGGTCAGGCAGGTTGTGGCTCTCAAGGGGGGTGGCTGTCAACAACTATTTCAACTTTATCCATCATCTGGGAGGTGCTTGCGAAGCTGCAGAGCGCGTGCTGAAAAAGTGTTGAATCAGTTAAAGAGCTTGGCTGTTTCCGTGACCCCCAAGGAGCTCATTTGCAGTCTTGGCGGTGCCCGTTTTCCCTTGATATTTGCGACCTGTGAGCGATGGCAGCTCATGAATCCAAGCTTAATACATCTAATCGAAGGCATTTCCATTTGAGAAAGATGAGATGCTGTCCGTGTGTTCGGAATTCAGCTGCAGTTGCAAGGTCAAAGCGGGAATGTTTTCGTTTAGAGATGATCCGTGTCTGGCTTTTGCAACAATATGGTGTTTTTTTTATGCTGTGGCACGTAAACAACATACAAAGAGGCTACAAGGATGGACAAACAACGAAGCTAGTACAAGCCCCCCGTTTCTTGAATCTAAAGGTTAACATTCCTGCATAATGACACCATGCTAGTGATCGGACCACATTCTGTTAATATTTTGAAACACCCCCAACTTTGCTTCTCGATGACAAGCTGGAAGGGATTTCACAGGGAATTCTCAGAACCACACAACAGCAGTAAAACAGAAAGGTTGAGGTTAGGAATGAGGTCATGTATGTGTAGAATTATAGGTATTTTTAAACATTAACTCAGATGCTAAAGGATTGTTGTTTACTGACCCCATTCCAGGAACACCTAAAAAAACCTTTTATATGGCTAAAAATACTGAAAACAAGTGGATGAAGGTGAAGGCAAGGAAGAACAAGGCTCTTGGGTGCTTAATGACCCTTAGAAAACATAACAAAAACACTTAGTTAAAGGTTCACTCAGTAAGTGTTTGTTTACGTTTTGCTGGTCTCTGGGAGCTTTGAACTTTATACTAGCACTTAGGCGTGTGTAAAGTTAATACAGTTTTCATCTAAATACATTTCATTTCTAAATGTCAACAATGACATTTATGTGTGTTATATATATATATATATGTGTGTGTGTGTGTATTATTAGATATACACACAAGCACAACTAGTTCCAACAATAGTGTTCTTCAGTAAACTTTAGGGAGGTCTGCGGTTTCCACATGACATCATGCAGGGTATCTGAGGAAAGCGCTGCTGTATGACACAGCCAGAGCAAACACCTTTTAACAATACTCCATTGTAAGCTCCTTCCACCGATGGAACAATATGTACAAACGGACATTCTTCACATTCCCTTCTTATTTTGAATTCTCTATTCATACAAACACATGAGCCATTACTCAGACAGATATAAGCTGACTTCAGTGTATTACCTAGAATTCATTAAGAGCGCTTATTTACATCCAAATACAAAAGTTGTTCTTCATTTGGGCTCATTAAAATTCTTTCGAGTTGCAGTTTGTTTGGTCAACACTGGCTTCCACATTATACCCAGTTCAGTGTGTTGGTCTGTGTAACCCTGTTAAATAATGCATTCCTGTTTGTCTGTAACTGGAGCTGGCTTGTACTATATTTAATACTAAACCACTGCTGCTGCAATACTGTAGCTCACAGTCTGCCAGCCTACTATCTGCTCTATAGATTAATAACCACGAAACTTTTGGATAATAGTACAGACACATCTGCCTCCAATCTGCAAATTCACATTAATATCACAGTGTCCTCTTTGCATTTACAGTATATTTATCTGAGAACTTTTCTGAGAAATTTTAATGCCCGAGAAACAGTCATATGCTTGCTGCTCAGAAGACATGCAACTCGAAAGCTTCAGGGACTTGAAATGCAGGAAAAGCTGGTCCAGTGGTTTTCCAACCATTTAAAACACGTGAGACTACTCTGAAAAGAGCATGAGGGCCCAGAGATTCAACAGCTGAGGAGTACTGAGTGAAGAACAGCCAGATCCGGACAGAATGACACAACGTCAAATTAAAGCTGATTTCAGGGCTCTGTGAGACCTTTTGTTTGAGATGTTGACATGTCTGGCTGCAGGATGCGCATGTAAAGTCGTGACCGGCCAGATAGAAGTGATTTTAGATTTTGATAGAGTGCATTATGAGGATTTGGTAGTTGTGTCAAATCCTTTACTGAGTAATAAAAGGTTCATATAAAAATATATTATATAACCACTTACATCAAGTGTAATTATTGCTATTTTGAAAAAAAAACAAAACAAAAAAAAGTCAATTTCTGGTATAATAATAAAAAAAACAATTGCTACAAAATGCAAATAGCAGGAGATTCCATGCCATTCTTTTGAGATTTAGATTGAGTTTATGATAACTCCCATCATGAGGTGCTACTTTCATTGTTTAATGCAGAGTGAGATGTTATGTATCATTTAAAGCTCTCCCAACCGCACAAACAAATATATAACCCCAAAAGCCAAGCAGGTTTCAATTACTGGCTGTTGGTTGCAAAGCCCCAGCCATTTTACAACTCACCCAAACGTTATGTAAACCAGCAAGGCTTCCAGGTGGGCCAATAAGACATTGACTGAAAGTTGATTTTCCAATAAACAATTAGATGATTTTTCCTGTTAAAACTATGTTTTTATAGACTCCCAGTGAAAACTTTCAGGAAACTAAAAGGAAAGTGGAAAAAAGGGAAGCAGGCAGGTGATATATCAGACAGGAAGTAAAGATGAATTCAGGAAAATGCAAGAGGAAAGGGAAGAATGCAGGTAAAGAAAAAGCAGGAAAAAGTTTCTAAAATAAAAAACAGTGCAGAATCTATATTGCTGTAAGTTTAGATGCTTCGCCTACAGGATCATTTTTTGTTTTTCAAGTTTTTGTTTAGGTTTAATAAGCTTTTGAATATATGTGGCCACGACTTTTTAAATGACGCTGTTATAGCTAACCAAAGTGCAAAATTGTGCAAAAAAAAAAAAAAGAAGTGCAAGTCCTGTAATCAGAGGTACATGCCATCAGGTGCGTGGTTTCACATTGAGCTGTATATACTACACACAGCCGTTGTTCACTGACGAGCTGCACGAAACCATGTTCATTATCAGCGTGGATTTGCGCAACTCATCAGTGAACAACGGCTGTGTGTAGTATATACGGCTCAATGTGAAATCACGCATCTGATGGCATGTACCGCTGATTACAGGACTGGCTTTACTGACAAAACGCGCAAACATATTGGCCGATCTTGATCGGTGAATTGTTCTGTATTGGTTTGATCCAGATTGAGCAGCAAACCTAAGACTAGTTTGAAAAGGTATGTTTTTAAATTTTTGTGACAAATTTAACGGTTTGATTGACAGCACTGGTCCCAGAGAGTTATTCAGAATGAGGAGACCTATCATATGATATAAAGATTTAATGTTTGTGTGAATATATGTACAAATTCTAAAATTTGAGATTTCTTTAGAAATACTGTGTTTTTGAGGCATTTTAGCTGTTATAGCGCCACCTATGTTCCGATCTGCATGAAATTTTGGATAATTGTTAGGAGCCACGTGACACATGCTTTCACCAAGTAACAAAGTTTTAAGTTTTAGTTTATGCGCTCGAACCCCTAATTATGAAGCACCAACTCGGAACAATATCTTCAGTGCTGTCATAATACAACTGATGAATGTTTCTCAAACGTATCATTTTGCAAAGTGTGAAAGGATATGATTTTACACCTTCCAGCATAAAAGATTCATAAAACAAAATCAGCTCATCAATAAGGACAACTGTGACAAAACAGAGAGATCATTGGTCATTGTTATAATTCTATTTAAACACACAAGGCACACATGTCCAAAGGGTTAACAATAAAAAAAACTCTTTGATCTCTGAGACAATGTTCACATCAAAGGCTGCATTGAGTATTCTAGGTTTAACGTCATTTCACTTTGATGCTCTATTATGATATAAATGTTAATAGACAACAATGAACGCAGTCTTAGCGTAACATGTTCATGATGTTCTATGTAGCATCAGTTAAACTGGGCTTGAAAAGTAATTAGCATATATTTTCTTTAAAATTATATGGACTGCAAAAGGCCTTGTTGCACTTCACCTGGCCGAAGCTAGAATGCTGATGTAATAGGACAAGGCTAACCAGATCAATAAGCTGTTAACAGACCTAACCATCATGGTTAGCCGATACTCCGTACAGAGATCTTGACATCCATGAATTCTGATGAGGACATCTAATCTGGTGCGGGCAGGGTGTAGAGATGAGCTGCCGCAATGAGATAAGTGGAACGTTTACTGTACGCTGGCAAGGTTAGGGAAAAAATACAATCATTCACTGTCATCTAACACAGGAGATTGTCTCCAGGCCATCCATTTCAGATTTAGATTGAGTTTACGATAACTCCCTGACAGCCGGCCCATCATGAAGTGCTACTGCCATCGTTTAATGCAGAGTGAGATGTTATACATCATTTAAAGCTCTTCTAACTGCATAAACAACTCTGCAACTCTGTAGAGCCATGCTAGTTTCAGTTATTGGCCATTTGTTGCAAAACTCCAGCCATTTCACAACTCGCCAAACATTAAATAAACCAGCAGGTCTTCCAGGTGGGACAACAGTACATTGATTGAAAGTCAATAAACGATTACAAGCGTTTTCCTATGCAAATTATGCTTGCAGACACACAGTGAAGGGTGGCATCAGGAAATCAGAAAAAATGAAGACAAGGAAAATGTCATGAAGAAAGAAAGGAAGGCCCACCGGCAGGAAGGAAGGAAGTAATGGTAACAGGCAGGTAGGAAATCAGGAAAGAATTAAAGATGGAAGTAAGGAAGGACATAAGAGTCAGACACAAAATATAAAAGGAGGACAAGAAAAACACCAGGGGGAAAAAGGAAGGAAGGAAGGAAGAAAGGCAAATAGGCAGGTTAAGGTATAAGGAAAGAGTGAAGGAAGGAATAAATTAAAGGTTCAAGTAAGGAAGGATTTACAGTCAGGAAGGAAGTAGGCTAAAGAAGGTAGTCAGGACAAAAGGAAAGAAGAAAGGGAAACTGTCAGGTAGGAAGTTAAGATGGAATTAGGAGGATAGGAAGGAAGTATAAGAGGAAGTACGGAAAGAAAATGGAGGGAAGTCAGGAAAAACGTCAAAGGAATAGAAGGAAGGACAAAAGAAGAGATAGGTAAGGAAGGCTGCAAACAATAACTGAAAAATGGAAGAATCAGGAAGGAAGGAAAGTAAGAAAAGAAACCAGAAGAATTAAATGGTCAGACAGAAAGAAAAAGTAAAAAAAAGAAGAAACATTTTTTTAATATTATTTCAACCAGTACAAACAAAAAACATATTATTGTCAATGTATATATGTTTTGGGAAGAAAGTTTTACCCTCTTAAAGATTCGCCACTGAACCAGAAGTTCTCACTTTGGCTCTCTCACCCCACGACTCCCTTTCTAAGGCATGCTGGGATAGTGGGAAAATGCAGTGATCAGAATAATCAGCAAAAACTCACATGCAGCTGCTCCAGTGACATTATATAGAGGAGAGAGGCTTAAAATACCTCCACATCCTCTAAATGTCCTCCAGGGTCAGTCGTTGACTTTGTGATGTTGAGGTAAACACAGCAGTGGATTGAGATTAGCACCGGCTAGCAGTCGTTCAGTCAGCGTGCTGTTAGCATGAATTCAGACACATTCTGAGAGGATGAGGAAAGTTTATACAGGTGAAAGACGATTTCAGCTGTGAAACTAAGATGATCAGTTTAAAATAACCAAGAGACACTTCTGTAAATAAAGCTGCACGAAGCACCTGTGATAGCGCTACATACCAGCGGCAGGAAACATCTGCCGAGATCTGAATAATCACAAAGTGAGCAAACAAATAGCTACCGTCTACACAGCCCTCAGGACCACACAAATCCTATCAGTGTAATTACCTTTCATCTCAAAAGGGCACTAGAGAGGAACAATCCATATTCCTGTCCTAATTTCTCATTTTCATGCAAAAGCATGCTCACACACACATTGAGTGCTCAAGAGAAGGGCAAGTTATTTGCAGGCATTAAGACTTCAAAAGGCCATCACTTCTCATTCTCCGGTGGTATGCACTACATGCCAGCACAAGAATAATAAAGACCCCTGGATCACAGAAACAGCCACAATAAGGCAAATGGGGGGGTATTATACCACAACCCACCTCTCTGTCCTTTGAAGAAATACATTTGGTTTATTATCTTTGTCACAGCGTTTGCTTTGTCCACTCTGGAGACCTCACACCATTGTGACGTCTTGGGCTTTTTAAATCACACGCAAGCAGTGCTGCAAAACAGGGCTGCAGCTCTAACATGAAAATAAAAAACTGCATTGACTATATTCTTTAATAATGGTCATAAATTATCAAAAGGTTATTGGAAGCGAGTTATACACAACTTCTTATAAACAACTTACAGAAGGATGAGAAGCACATTTTCATTAAAATGGAGTTCAATCCACACTTATAACAACCTCATCCTTTTTGATACGGCGAGAACAACAGCACTGCAGTGTGAGAGTAAAAAAGAAGCTGTGGAATCTGGCTTAAAAAGTTAAAAAATAAATAAAATTAAATAAAATTAAAAAAAATAAATATTAATATTAATAATACTAATATAAATAATATGCATTTAAAATAAAATATAAAACAAAACAAGATCAATTTAAAAATAAAAAAAAATACAAGAAAAATGTTATATTTGACAAAATATAACCGATTCCCATATCTTACTAAGCTTAATTTGTTTTTATTTCTTTTTATCATTCTTGTGCTAATAAGAATTAAAAAAAGAAATGTAAAACATCTGCTTTTAGTGTGCAAAGGTCAGGGATTTTCAACCTTGCAGCGAGCGCTTGCCTTTATAAGCCCTGGAAATCACCTTCCCAGTTCTCTGATGCTTTGTAATGCTACATCTCCTTATCAGCTCCCCAGCTGCTTTCCTCCTAATCCAGATCACTTTTATTCATTCAGCAAAGTCGCAACGAAGAGCGACAGGAAATCTCCCTCTTTTTATCCCCCTCACTTGTTGATGACGGGCACGGACACAATCAAACAGTCTGCGTTCATTTGTCACTTAATTATTCATGTCCATTCCCCTCACAGCATAAGCATCCTTTCATTTCCTGCTGCTGCATAAACCGTCAAACTGCAGACGATTGCTTTAAATCTGACCGCAAATATCAAAGCCCACTTTCTGTTTGACAATAACAGTACTTTGGGGATGAAATATCAGATAATCTTATAAAAAAAAAAAAACCCTTCCAGGCTGTTCCAGAGAACCTCATCTGCCAAGTGGATTTCAGCTGGAGGGGCTGAATGCAAACACTGGCATGGGTCAACAGTGACCACGTATCTTGAAATATCTCATACAAGCCAAATAGGTTGCATACAACACATCAGTGGAAATAAACACTAAAAGCCACTTTGGACGATCTTAGCCATGAAACATGCAGCAAAGACAGGTACATGACGTCCACATTTTAGAAGGGTTTCTACAGGCACTCTCATTTCCATACCATCCCTTGCCATTAAGACTCCACGGAGAGATAAACAGTGCTGGAATGGTGGAATGTTCCAGTGACAAGTGACAACAGAAGCCCTCCGCATACTCCCGTTGACAGCAAGGATGATAAAGGGGTTGAGCGCGTGAGACGGTTTCTGAAGGGAGAGGTTTGAGATATGCTTTAATATTCCAAGCAGATGCTCCTATCTTGGACTCCGCCGCCCAAACTCATCCCCACCCCCCCGTGCATGGGGGACTGGGGGTGTGTGAGCAGATTTGGGATTGATTCCAGCAGGGCAGTGTATGTGAAAATACTTCAGTTGTACTTCTCATTCAATGGAATGATGTGGGGAGCAAGGAAAACTGTAAGACATCACTTAAAATGAAACCACAGACGCAGATGTATGAAAATCTGCTTGGCGGAGTGGTAATTTAACAAATTACGTTGTACCTCATAAATGTTGCAATCAGTTTCTTGCCAGTCTACAGGTTAACTGAAGTGCATGTCACTATTTCTGCTGGATTTCTTTCAGTGGGGTGGTGATATCTCTCATGCTGCTGGTACGAATATATCTAGAAAACTTTAAAACAAGTTAAATATATACCGTAGCTGCACTGCATGAGACATTTAAAGGACGGTTCACTTAAAAATGAATCCATGTGACCATCAAGCTGATCCAAACCTGCAGAAGTTTCTTTCTTCTGCTGAACACAAAAGATCAAAAGAATGCTGATAACAGATGTGCATAGTCATTTTTTCCAACTGTTTGGCCGCCAATTATTTTCAAACTATTACACCTTTATCTTATGTCATCATTTACTCAACTTCATCTCATTCCAAGTATGAATGACTTTCTTTCTACAATTTAGAAGACATTGGGTGTCTTTTTTTGTCCATAAAGTCAAAGTCAGGTTCCATTTTGTTCTCATTTTTTATATATGTCAAAACAGTAACATACAATATTCTTATTTTAAACATGCATGCAGTGTTCCTTCAGTAGATTTAACATATGAAGAAATGTTGGAAAAATATTTTACCTTAAAAAAAAAAAAAAACACATTAAGAACAATTTCTTCCAGTATATGAAAACAATATTATATCCGATTAATAATCTTGTCCTGAAAATGAACAATTTGTGAAGCGCCCCACTAGAAAGTGAGTGTTGCCAACAGAGAAACAGTTTTATTTGCTTCTTTGAGGCAGGTTGAAACATGCAAACAACAGGCTTTCAATTACACAACGACAGCTAATAAAAAAAGCCGGTTTGAAGGGAGGATGAAATGAGGATGGGAGAAAAATGTATTCTGCTCCTGTCAAATCTGTGTAACAGCTGCTGGAGATGATTACCACTGAAAAATGTATTTCTTATTCTGCCATTGTATGAAACTTTGGGAAAGGAACTGAGGGTGTTTACATAAAAAAAAAAATTGAATGAATGTTGTTTGGCGACTACGCAATGAGCCCAAGGCCCTCAGAGAGAAGAACAGACTTGAACAGAATGTTAAAGCAGCTGTGGTATGCTTTTATAGGTGTATGTCAGCAGCGAACGTGCGAGTTATACGACCAGAGCTGCTGCTTGTGACAGACCGCTCATAAGCTGCGAACATTTTAAAAGAAATCACATTAAAGCTTCCTCCCTGTTTTACAAAGTTGATATAACCTCTGTCTACCCCATAAACTACTGTAATCAACCAGCATAGAATGAAACTTATTTACCTCACACAGCACAGCTGAAGAAAAAGGGAGATTCTACAGCCCATACCACCCTCCAAAACAGTGCCATAATGCTGAAAGTGAGAGATTTTCAGTTATGCTCTAATAAAATTAGGCATTTGATCCTTTGTCATGATTCAGAAGTGTGTAAGTAAAGACAATACGATCAACACAAGAAAATGTTGCCAACAACACAGTACGAGTATCAAAACAATTGCTGCTTCAGAATGCCACATAGCATCATGACAGGAGGACCAATGCAAGTCAGCCTGTGAGTCAGTAATGATGCACTCCGTCACCCTTCCTCCGCTTGCACATTAACACAATGTGTGGAAACTAAACCATTGTGGTCAATCAAGGCTGCACTCAGACAATGGCTTTGAGCGCAATTTCACAGATGTACAAAAAAATTAAAAATTAAAAAAACACACGTCATCTGGTCCGGATGTATGATGGCAGTGCCTGAGCGAGCAGAGTAATTCAATTACTCTTAGAGATGAAAGGAATAGTTCACCCAAAATTTTCATCATTTACTCACCCTCCTATTGTCCAAACCTGTATATGTTTATTTTCTTATGTTGGACACAAAAGAAGATATGTAAAGAATTTTGAAGAAGCAAACAGCTGATCCCCATTGACTTCCACAGGGAAAGAAGCACAATGGAAGTAAATGGGGACCATTAACTGTTTGATTAGCAGCCTTTTTTTAAATATCTTTGTTTATGTAAAACATAAGAGAAACACATTTGTAATTTTTCATTTCATTAATATCTACTTTGCAACTATTAAGGTCAAAAGTCAGAGAACGCTAAACAGATATTTCTTTGCAAAGTAATAAACTTTCTTCCAACACATTTTTCACATAACATTAAAAACTATGTAGTGTACACATCAACAACAAAGGTTACCAACCTAGTCCCCGGCTATTCCACAGCATGTTGAAACAACATAGCTGTACACACCACAAGCATTCAGGTTCATTCATATTCTCGTGCTGTTGTACGATATCACCTAATATTTACAAGCAGCTCTAAGTGCGCTTTAAAAAAATAAAAAAATAAACATTTTCAGACAGCTCTACTTTAGCTCTAAAATCCTTGTCCTTGAGGATTATTATTTACAAAGCATTATTTCTGTACACATGCATGTGTAAACGTATTACCATTGTAAAAAGATGTCTCCCGGACCTCCAGTGGGCAAAAATAGGCAGGCTGCACCTCTTAGAACTGAACTGACCTGTTCTTCACGAATGCATAAAATGGTAAATATTTATTACTCAAACGTGTCGTAAAATTTCTTTGTTTATACATTGATTTTAGAAATGTGAAGGAACCATATTTTCAGTGTGGTCTTTTGGACACTACTGCATGCGAGAGGTTTGGCAGAAAAGGTGTGGGGGTGAAGAACAGGAAAAAATGGAGGAGGACATGACAGGTTCCAGTGAATATGTGGGAGGCCAAGACGCTTCACACCATGGAATTGATAAGACTGGAAAAGATGAGAATGAGCCACAAGACTACTGGGCAGGAAAGGATAGTCGATAAGGAGAAGCTCTGTAAATGTGCACTCATCTGGGCAGAAAACACGCCGACACTACAGTATGCTGTCTACCCTTCAAACTTCAACTTTACTTCCTTCCACAGTTTCCTTCCATTGTTTTCTTATTGTCTTGAGCACCACCTGACCATGACTTTAACCGTGCTTTACCATTTTACACCATTTACACCTTTGCAACCAATTCATTCTGGTAAAGTTGGTATAAATGCCAACAGCAGCTTTGCTGAGCTCTGTAGACTAGGAGCCTTGAGCCCGGCCACAGGATGAAGGCCCTAGAGCTTCATATCAGCTGTGTAGTAGAGCACTCAGCCAGTGTTACTTGCGGCTCGAATTTAAGGCTAAATTGTCTCCTGGTACCATCTGATCCCTCTGAGCTGGGCTCTTCTATGGACTCATCAATGATTGAGATGGTATGAATTAAACATAAACTGAGGGACAGAGAGAAAACACTCGGCCACACACACACACACACACATAGTACACAACACGGCCTGGGATAGAGCAACATTTAAGAAACCCAGTTGATCTTTCTTTAGAAGTAAATGCGCTTTTTTTGTGCAGGCTTATATCTGTTCATAGATTTTGAAAGTAGAACGTTTTATAACGGTTTCCTCTGACTCCTCTTTTGATTAGACTGCTGTCTATATTACACACAATATATTTACAATGTTTGTGATGGATTTATGGCACAGTAATCAGCTAAACAAAACTGGATTTTAAACTCTAGCTGATATCAATAATTAGTGTCATGTTCAGTCCAATACAATTTGGATATATTTGATCTAAATAAATAGATACAAAACCAAAACGATGGCCACAGAGGAATTTAAATCAGTGTAATTTCAGATTTTTTTCCCTTTTAGGTCAAGTTTTATTAACTTTGTTGTCATTAAAAACACAGGACATGAGCATGCAAATGTCAATATCTACTATTCAAATAACAAATGCCAATGATGCAAAACATAAAATCAAAGCAGGTAATGTCCAATCTTTTTTAAAAGTAATCTCAACATACTTTAGCAACACTGTCTGATTTTCAAACAGCATACAAACTTTCAGGTGTCCAGTCCTCTTGCTGAGTCACGAGCCAGACAGCATAGCACAGACTTAAGAGAGTAATTGAATCAATTAGACTTGGACTCGGTTCAAAGCTGCAGGCTTTGGCAGCTTTAACAAACTCACACTACGTTAAAATAATCAGTAAGAGACATCTGATGCTAACCCATTCACTAATGCCAATTTACACTGATTAGGAAGCGAGAGGAGAACTACATTTTCATATTAGGTAATCCACTCTACTTCATTTGCAAGCCAAAAATAAACATATGTAGAGAGCGCCCATAGCAACATAAAGCTCTCTGATTAAAATCATCTCCAAAAGAGCATTAAAATGGCATAAAGTCGTTGAATGGTGATCCTTCAGGCAGGGTAGCATTCTAAATGAGGTGGGCGAAGGGGGGGTAGCTGGGAAGTCAGACGACATCTGTGCTGCAGGCAAAGAGGATTACATGCACAAAGTTCAAAGCTCTAAATGTTTAAAGAGTTTACAGAACTCCCCACCGAACGGATACCTATAGCATCTGCATCAACTTACGATGTCAAGACACAAAACTATATGCACACATATAAACGCTAAAGGGTCACACACTTTTAAAGAACAATAAACAGCACTCGTTGCGCCTTATATAATCCAGAGTCACATTCCTAAAATCGTAATCCTTATTTTAAGATCTGACAAGTGCTTGGTTTGAGATCATAACGAACATTCTCTGGTGACTAAAACAGATAAGATAGGATTCTGAGTTAGGATGTTTCTGTAATACGATCCGCAGATGGGTCGGGTTACACAATAATGTGAAGTTATTCTAGATCCCTACCTTATCTGTTCGGTAACCATGGAGATTTGGTTAGAAACATGATGAATTCGGTCTGTATTTTACGGCCCCCTAATTCTCGCCTGTCCTGAAAGCTCAGGTCTCAGCTGCCTTTTGTAGATCCTCATTATTTCTCTTCAGCAAACACAAGATTAACGGTCATATACACCTGTAAACACTTGTAACCTGGCTTTAGCGGCTTAAAAAAAAAACCTTGGAAGTCTCGATGAAAAGGAAAAGTATCTACCAGCTACACAATTAATGAAATTGTTGTGGTTGCCCACAAACAGAAAGCATCCAGAGCTACCAAAACTTCCTCATGATGGATAGTCTCAATTTCCTCCTGTTGTGGTAACTGTGATAAATGGCTTCAGTTAAAAATCCACTTTTTCCTTGAGAGTCCCATTTAATCAAAATGCCAACTGCATAATTATCAGCAAATGCTAGTAACAGAATACGAGGTTGATACTGGTTTACCTTTTCAGGTAAGGAATGAGCCGGCTATCTCATTTCATATTTTACACTGTAGATTTGTAACTATGAGCAAGCGTTCTTATTTGCATATTTATCAGGTCAATAAAATGACAAGACTATAATAATATGTGATCCTGGACCACAAAACAAGTCATAACTCAAACGGGTAGCAATAGCCAACAATACTATGCATGGGTCAAAAAGATCGATTTTGCTTTTAAGCCAAAAATCATTAGGATATTAAGATTATGTTCCTTGAAGACATTTTCCTAAATTGCATACAGTAAATATCAAAACTTATTTATTTGATTAGTAATATGCACTGCTGAGAACTTTTTATTGAGGCGATTTTTCCCTCAATATTTTGACAACCAGTACATCAATAGAGAGCTTATTTATTCAATATAAATCACTGGTTTTGTGATCCTGGGTCACATAGGCTATGCGTGGGAATTCGCCATCCTCTCCGGTTCCAGTCAAGTCATGTTTACTCACATATGCACTGTACAGAATAGCATGTCTCAAAGCGGCCTCACATCAATAAAACGGAAAATAAATCATGAAACGAATTCAATTTCAGCTGATCATCACTGCAGTTGTCACGACACAACGCGTCAAAGTTTCTCAGACTCTACGAAGTACATGAATAATAAATAAGTTGGGTACTGGGGCAGTTTGTGATTGGTTGTCTGTTGCTAAACAACGTCTTAACATTCAAGCACAAGCGACGCTAATCCTCTTTCATAATTACAAATATAAAACATAGCTTAACACGGGCTTAAACCAGAGTTTACTCGGGTATTAAAAGAACCTCGGGTTCAGTGTAGTGTGACAAACTGTATTCTCGGTTGGTAAGCTTAGGTCTTGGCAATTAACAAACTAACCTGGCTTTACAGTCTTCAGACGGAGGGGTTCACGAAAGTGGCGGATGACGGCGAGGGTGTCTCGGTTTGTCAGTCCGCTGACAGGCGTGCCGTTCACCTCCAGAAGCACGTCTCCGGGACCAGGTAGCCTGCCAACATGGCACACTAACGCGTCCGACAGCACCTGTCCCAGGTGCGGGAACTCTCCGTGCTCGGCTCCCCCGAGTATCTCCAGTACAGCGCTGAGCTCCCCGGCGTTACCCCACGAAACGGCGCATTCCTGCACTTTACTCGACCAGTGTTTCTTCTTTTTCAGCGTCTTGGACATGATTAATCCCTTTAAGTAAACGAGTCTTAATGAAATAGGTTATTTCCTTATGCAAACGCGTTTAGAGCGCAGTAAAGCAAAGCGACTTCATTCCCATGTCTTGGTGAAGAAGGAAACGTTTTAAAACTTCGGAGTCGGCATCGCTCAGTCCTCGAAATATATTCCCTCTGTGGTTCAGTCAGAATTCACCTACATTCATCTGAATTGAATCACGAGTTCACACGAAGGTAAAAGGACTCTTCGTTGCCTAGACGAAATCACTGGTAGACCTCACAGCTCGCCAAGAAGTGTCGCTAATATCGTCTTCCAATGATCCAAACAAGCGCTTTCTAGGAAATAAAAAGACACGGAAATAGCAATAAACGACCACCCGAGGCTTATAGCTTACTTTATCCAGGCACATAAAAATAATACAGCCTCAAATCGCTTCGTAATACCGGCTGATGAATGAAACGCCGTAGAAAAACACTCACATCCGTGTGTAATCCCTCGCGATCTAGGGCGACTGTTGTTAACTTGGGTTTCGCGCACCTGTTCCAATGACATCAGCTACCGGCGCGTTCACGGGAAACCACGAACAACACTGTACCTGGATCTGGAATAGGCTACACAATACAAACTAGGTCCACTATCCGACGACCTTTGGTTCTTGTAGAAACGCCCTCTTGCGTGGCTTGTTGTTGTCTGTGTGGAGCTGTCAGCGCCCGTCGGTGATTAATTACAGGCGCAGCTTTGCAACTTTTCAGTCATTTTCACCTTGTTGTTACTTGCGCCAAAAGCAAGCAGCGACTGTCAGAGGCGCACAGCAGACGAGAGCTGAGCAGCCAATCAGAGCGAGGGGGCGGGCTTTACCATACTATTCACAATACTTAACGTGAAACCCTCTGCCATGCTGCCAGGCCTGAAGGGAATGTGCTAAAGACAAGTTACGTGTTCAGGGAAAATGCACTTGCTGCCATTAATAGCAGACGTGATAATACAGAGTCTTTATACACTGGAGTGTATAGTCTATATAGCCTTTATAGATGATAGTAAGCGTAAACCAGGTGTTTTTAAGCTTTACAGTCATCCCGACTCTCTCCACTCAACTGATTCCTGGATGCAAATGAAATAAATGAAGAATTTCATAATATATTGTTCTGTTATGGTTTCATATGTTGAACGGCTGTGCAGTTACCTTGTAATTTCACAACACCTGTTACAGGTTTTTGCGCATCGACATGGTTTTTGTATACATTTAATGTTATTTTACAATATCAAAATGCCACTTTCATCTTGCATTAAGAGTAGTTTTAAAAAGGCAGCACAATTAAATACTTACCAGACTTATTGTTGTATAATAGGGCCACCTGCTGTTGTAGTATAGAGTTGCACTCTACCTGTGAAGGTACCCCACTTAAAATCAATGTACATTTATTAAATAGCATACATAGATAGACGTTCAGTATGTGCAAGATAATGAGGCGATTGAAAAATATTAATTTTTCATTCTATAACAACAAAATTAGCAAACGTTTTCGACTATATTACTACACAGGCAACGATTTACCATCAGGGAGTCCATAAATGAAGTGATATTAAATTAATAAATATTAATTGGCCATATTTGTCTATAAATGTAATAGCTGTACTATAAATGTAATTACTATTATGTAATTAGCAGCACTGTAAATTCAAATCGATTGATTTTTAATCAATTCCTTAATGATATGTGCATCTGATGAAAATACTGAATAAAATACATCAATTACATTATAACAATGTCCCACTCTGTCACAATTCTCAGGCCATACTAAATTTACTTTTGAAATAAAGCAACAATATGTCTCCATAATTTCCTTTAAAAAAAAAAAAAAAAAAAAGAAATTAGACACAAAAACCTTAAATATTCAACATATTGAATTTGACTGCAATTCAGAAAAATAAAGCACCCATGGCAACAGTGCAAATGGTTCTGTACTTCAGTTAATCATTAAGTCAGGTGGGCAGTCAGTCACCCTCACGGTCATTGCTCTCAAAGTCAAAATCAAACCTTATGCTCAAACAAGTCGCTTCTACCAAAAGCAGCCAAAACGATTCTTTTCCATCATTATTCTAGTAAGGTAAGGATGAAATGCACTTACAATATATACACATATCGCTACAATATATATTGTGAAGAAGAACATGCCTGGAGCAAGAGACCTTAAAAGCCTTTAACTTCAGCTCTACTATACATGCTGTATTTGTGAAAAATTGTCCTATTTAAATAATTGTGCCAATGTCATCTGTCAAACCAGTTTTGGAAATGTTAAAGGGACACCCTTATGGCTGTACAGGCCCAGTGCAACAGCTCCTCTGGCTCTGACCCAATGTGTTGTATGTTAAGAGTTTCTTTCAGTTCTTTCAAGTCATATTTTTAATACTTTCACATTTGCTGTTATACGAGGGAAAAATTCTGCTTTGCGTTTGCATGAATGGACAGATGAAGAAGGATCAAGTCCACTGGCAGTCATCATTATCCCGAGCTTGCTGGCTCTCAGCACCCTGATCGTTGTGTGTCAGATAATATGGAGCTTTATTACCAAAAGATTATCGGCTCAGATTATCACAAACTCGTCTTCAAATGTAAATGGTATGTGAAGGAAAAATGATCTATCATGTTGCTTTAATGCAAATATTAGGTGATTTTTTTTTTAAGGGCAAATTATGAAAAGTATGTTGAATCAACCTTTAGAAGGGGAACCTGTACCTTTGGATACAGGCTTTGGGCCTGCACGGGATGTTCTGGATCCATGGGAGATACCTGCTCAGTGCACTCTGGAGGGGGTGGAGCCACTTCAGATGGGACGTTATGGGCCAATCTGCATGGGTCAGCTAAAACAAGAAAGCATATCCACTGCTGTAGTGATTAAAACTCTTAAAGGTACAGAACACAAGTCAATCATGAGAAGGTGTCTTCTAAGAATTTACAACAAGATTACAAAAGTTGGATAAATCTTTTTGTTTCAGATGGGTCCAATCAACTAGAGGATACTGAATTTGTGGATTTTGTCCTTTTCCACGTAGCAGTGAGCAAACATGAGAATATAGTCAAGATGTTATACTGCCAGACACGCCGGATGCCCATGTACCTGGTTTTGGAGGCAAGTGTTCCAGGGAACCTCTTGCATTTTCTGTGGAGTTGTCGAGAGGTAAAAACACTTACAGTATGCTCATACAGTTCATGTACTTACAGGTGTAAAGGGCTTACCCTAAAAGATATTTGTATGGAAGGTGTGTATTTCTGCCACAGAATAAAGAATATAATAAAATGAAAAGGCTAGTTGCAACTTTTTACTGTGACAAAATGTCACAGTTTCAGTCTCAAGTTTACCTTTTTCATCTTCAGAACACAATGCAAGTTATTTTGAATGGAAACCAGGAGGCTAAACAATTTGCATTGTCAAGGTCAATAAAAGTATGAAAAACATAATCAGAATACATCTTCCATCAGTGGTTCAACTGTTTCGTTACAAAGCGACAAGAATGCTTTTTGTATTTACAGGTTTGGAATGACATGGGAGTAAGTGATTAATGATAAAAAAGTGGAGTAACCCTTTAAGGAACTAATATATAGGTATTATTAAATACCTCAATAATTACTAAATAAATGTAGCTGTATTACCTTAGGGTTTCACCTCAGTAACAGCCCACCTCATGTGTTCCTTTTGTTCTGAAAGGGAATGTTGACAGAACATACAGCTCATAATTCAGTTTTTTTTTCTGAATGCAACTCTTGCTGAACAGAACCGATGTGGTGCAAGTAATAACTTCCAGACGTTTTCAGAAAGGTCTGTTTATCTTGTAGCTGAACAGGTAGCAGCAGGACTGGTGAGTTGTTTACCCACTGTGTACTCATACTCAAACATAAGACGTGTATGAATTATTTAAATGATTTATGAATGATTTCTGTCTTAGGACTATTTACACTCCTATCACAGAATTATTCATGGGGATGTTGCAGCCCGGAACATGTTGATTGGTTCAGGGCTCTCTGTTAAAGTCTCTGGATTGGATTTGGCTTTTAAGAGCAGACAGTCGAGAACGGTGAACAAAGAACAAGAAGCCAATGTACCTGTAAAATGGAAAGCCCCTGAACGTATGATGAGGCTTCCCCAAACAGACAGAAGTGATGTGTGAGTCAGTCACAACTTTAAACAACAACAAATTTCTGACAAATACTGCACTTTGACCTATTTGTTCTGTCATGCTTCTTCAGATGGTCCTTCGGAATCCTGCTGTATGAGATGATAACCCTGGGTAGTATTAGTTAGAGGTCCTAATACACCAGTTGTTACTTGAAAAAAAGTGTATTAAAAATACTGTAAAGCAAACAAGTTAGGAGTCTTATTTTTACATTCCTTCTCCTTTGAAAGGGTCTCCTCCCTATCCTGACCTGGATCCATCTGAAGTGCTGCCAAACAATTTAGCCCATTACCGAATGAAAAGACCAGAAGACTGTGGAGCCCCATTGTAAGTATTATATTTTACATAACATGCTCCTCTGTGAACCATGTGTTTAAGAACAGCATATAAACTGACATTTTGTGGCATGTCTTGCAGGTATGACTTAATAAAGTACTGCTGCATGTGGAGCTTCAAAGACCGGCCAGTGTTTTCTGCCATTATTCGGCTTCTAGACTCATACAAATACTTCGCTGACACAAAGCCACTTCACGCCGGACAGCAAATGGAGATCAGTGAATACAGGAGGAAAGCAGGACTGCCTCCATGAGATCTATTCAACCTGAGAACATTTCATTGATCATCTCTACAGCGCATGACAATTGCACAACTGATTACATTTTTTTATTAAGACTGACATCAATAAACAATACATTTTAGGCTCGTCACAATGAGCAGAATGTCACTAGAGGTCGCCCTATTTCTAAAACCTGGAATTGCGTGCGTGGTGGTCAATGCATCTCAATGCTTCCAGCTAATTCAATTTGTTAATAATCTAAAAACAAATATATAAGAAATGTTTTGAACCTTTGACATTTTACTTTTTGATTGGTCTTAAAGTCTCCAGGTTTTGGCTTTTTCTTGCTGACATGCTCTTCATGGATATTTACAGACATTATAGACCCACACACTTTAAGAAATGTCGAAATCCCAGCCAGGGCATACACAGGAAAAAGAGGACTTATCCTGTCTAGTGTTATGATGGATTTGTTCTTAACAATAAAAATATAAATAATAGACCTACTCATATTGAAGTAATGCCAAACTTAACTCAAAGGTCAAAGTACCTAGTCAATGAATGTGAACCTAAACTGAAAATAAAAACAAATGTTAATTATAGTTCAGTATTTATAATATAGGCTAGTATTTTATTTCTAGATTTCTATAGCCCTCATGTCCCTCATCTATACACAAGCATTTGTTTATATGTGTCTTGCACTAATTTTCTTGTAACCATTTGCTGTCTGCCGAATTAAATGTTCTGACAGATCATGTGACAGATTTTCTGATTAACTTAAACCCACCTATCTGATCACCTTCTTTTGTCTATTATCATTATCTTAATTGACTTACTTAATATTAATCTTACAAAAATGCATGGATTTGCTGCAGAAGGCAATTATTCACCCCTCAGAGCTGTGTGAGGGATTTTTTATAATTAATATTTCAGTCTTCTGAACTTTGGACAACAAACACCCGCTTGGTCCCATTAAAAGGCTTGAATTGATAATAGTGATTAAAATAGTGATTTTAATTTTTGGGTGAACTAACCCCGGGTGAAAATCCTGCAGTATTTTGATGACAATGGATACCATAACACACTTTTGAAAAGTTTACACCAGCAACATGCTTTGATGGTTGACCCCTAAAAACCACAAAGACAATTCTTAACACCGCTAAATTTTAATAAAAAGTAACCACAAGTGGTGCACAAAACACATAATAATGTCAATAATGTTATGTTGCAGGGTATTAACGTCCCAATGAACCTGTGAACAGTACATAGCAAACTCAATGGATCACTCGCTAAACACAAGCAATTACTGACAAAACTGTGAGTCAGGAAGCAGAACCCCTTAAAACAGAGGTTAAATGGTACAGATAAACTCCTTAATCAAAATAAAATAAATCGTCATATTGTTATGAGGCATTTGTTTTAAAGGCCCACCTAATATGATATGGGACATATCCTTTTTAAGTCACATATTAACCAAAAAAAAAATAAGCTACAGTATATGATGACAGTCACTACCTTAATCATACTGTAGTGTACATGAAATTAAACAGATCATATGAATGGAACTCCCTTCTGGTCATTACTTTTTTAAGTATTGATTATGATTGAGAACGGAGTTGTGAAAACACTTTTGGATTTTTTTTTTGGTTTCTTTACCAAAAAGCAGTAATTCTACAAGTATAAATTCCACAGCAAATTCTGTAAAATCTACTCTGCGTCTTGCCTTTTAGATGCATTTAGGCAGAACTGTGCAACAAACACCAGACATGCTGTATATACTGCGTCTTTCTCAACATGCCATGCAAACACATGACAATAAATGTGAAGCAGAGGTAAAGAACATTTCTCATCCTTAGCGATGAAACAACAGCAGCAATCAAGATGTCTGGAAGCCCCCTAGATCATGTTGATTTCAAGTTCATCACATCAAAACAAAAAATGATTTTAAAGTTGTTTTCTACTGAACAGTAGGTTTCTAAATCGATTTGATTTTCCTTTGCAGAAAGTGACGTATGAGCCTCATTACCCTTTTTAGACTTTGCTGCTCCATAGGGTTGTTGGAAACAGTATGTAGGAAATTGACCATAACAAGTAATAAACGCATGCTGGAGGGAAGGAGAAGCAAAACACCATGGCAACTCCTTGAAAAAGAGAAGGAAAAAAAGTTGAACATAGGGAAATTAACATGCACAATAGACTATTTCTACATTTATCACTCGCTTTTCTTTAAAAGCACTAATACCTAATACTACAAAAACCCTATCTTTTCAGCAAACATTAATGCTGCATTGTATAGTGTCTGTCTTTACCTCCAATGTAGACCACCTTCTTCCAGGCCTGAGACTCCAGCACTCTGTCATGTGGGTAGAAGTTCTGACTGACCATAAAGAGAATCATGGCCACTGTTAGGATTCTCAGTACTGCCATATTTTCTCCAGTCAGCAGAGAAACACACACCAGGATGGCAGAGGAGTAGATGCATGGTAAACCACGGTACATGAACGGGATTCCTGCAGAAAACAGCAGACACACTTGTAAACGACAACCACTCTAATTAGTAATAAAGTTACAAATAGCTATGTTACTAATATTGAAAAATATATATGTGTATGTATGCGTGTGTGTATGTACAGAATGCGCGCATTTATTGTTCGGTGTAAATTCCTCACCGCTAGAAAAGAAGCAGAGACGTGTATAAACAGACAGCACATACAACATGCACAGGATGTTATCTAAAAGACTGGGTGTTCTTAAGATGAGAGATGTTGCTATTCCAAATGTTGTGAAATCAGCAAAATCGTCCAACTTTGCACCTGCAGTAAAAAAACAAAACAAAAAAACTGTTAACACTGACACCGTCTCAAAAACAACATTCATCGTGGTGCAAGACACTGGAAACAAAACAGCAAGACTTGAAGCAACTGCTAAAGCTGTTAGATCCACTACATCGGAGGCATTAAAGGGATAGTTCACCTAAAAAAAAGAACATTTCTTACCAGTGATGGGAGTAACATATTACAAAGGTAATGCAATTACAGTAATATATTACTTTTTGCTGTAACGCAGGAATATAACGCATTACTAATAACATTTTGATAATATTATTACTCGTTACAATCTCAGTAGCGCACGTTACACGTTTTAACCCAAAATAATGTTGTTCTCAGTTTACTTGTAAATATTAAGATGCATTTCTAGCCCTAACTAAAACGTAATTATAATGTAAAATTAAAACATAATTTTTTCAGCCCCTGAACAGAGTAACACACATAACGACAGTGCTCATTCAAAGATGTGGACAGAGCATGAACACCTAAATTGCATGTGTAGATTCAAGTCGAGTGATAAAGTTTAGGCTACCCTTTTCAAATAAATTCTGTTGAACAGAATATACAGAGCAAAACTATTTGCTAAAATAACCTAACCTTATCTAAGCACGGTTCTGTCAGTCAAATGCGCATGGAAGTTACACGTGTTACTATAAACACTGTGTTTTCTTTCAGAATTATCACTAGCTGGTAGAAAGACAACAACGGGTGGCATTGTTCTTACCTAAAAATGAATAGAAAGGTGTAGTAACATTTTAGATACATTGTCAGTAGCCAGTGAAAATAAATCCTGAGGAGAACTGCTGTGAGATCATGCAATTACTTTAAAAGCCGGTAACTTGGATGCCCTGGGGGTAAGAAGCAGAGTTGGGCAAGTTACTCCAAAGTAAGATTGCAGATAGAGCATCAATGGTCCATTTGAGACATAGGTGGCGGTAATGCATGGATAAGTCTCAGATCCAAGAAGATTTCCTTTTGTCTGTGTATGTTTTTTTTCTCTTTCTCTCTAAGCTTGTGTGACCATTGACTTGCATTATATGCCTGAAAAGCTGCAAAAAAAAGTTCAAAATCTTCATTCGTGTTCTACTGAAGAAACAAAGCCACATACACTTTGGATGCCCTTGGGGTAAGCAGATTAACATCAAATTTAAATTTTTGGGTGAACTATCCCTTTAACACCTCTGATTTCAAATCTTCGTGCAAGTCCAAAAAACTTGTTATCATAACCTACAAACAACATTCAGGCCTTGCTTTATTGTTTGCAGTGTATTCATCAGGTTGGAACATTTGTGTGTCCAAACAAACGGGCTGGAATTTAAATCTCGAGGTCAACAATTCGAGCAATGTCAGTTATGCTGGGGGTCCAAAGCATCAGGATTAAACAGACAATCAGAACATGATCCCCCGAGTTAGGCTGCTTCATCACAAACAAACTGTTCAATTGACAAAAAAGGGAGGCAAAACAACACCCATCAGTGAGATCATGCAGAACAACAGGCAACAGCATGCAGCTCAAGTGACTTTGCGAATTGCGAAGCTATTTCAGGCAGCTGAGTGGACGTGACCACCTGCACACAGGCCACTGGTTTTCCACTACAGAGCTGGCCAGGTTGTGTGTTTTGGAAGAGAACGCCTGCTTGTTTTGTGTTTGTTTGTTTGTTTGTTTGTTACAAAAACTCCTGTGGATTTATTTATTAATCATTATTATTTAATTTAGCAGAATTATACCATAGCAGTGGTATAAAAATATTGTAGTAATAAATTATTAATTTAATCATTTAAACCTTCAGCACACATGCTCTGCTCACTCTCTCCACTAACAAGGGAATATGGATTGTTATGATTTGGAAAATGACTATGAATCATACAATACGCGATATGTGTATCGTTACACCCCTAGACATAAACACAGAGAAGTAGTTCTGGCTACATTGTTCTTCCACAAGACTGACACGGTTCAATTTATTAGCTGCTAGAGCGCCAAAACTTATTTAAATCTTATGCAACAGTATTATATGTTCTTGTTTTTTATATGAGCTAATTAATAGACACACACACATATGTATATATATATATATAAAACTTAACAGGACATAGTTGAATTTTAAAATGCTGCAAGATCCTCACCGTGCTTTTGTTCTATACTATGCTTTTTTTTTTTTTTTGGTTATTGGCACATATGCAGTTTTTAGCAATCCTGTGTATCTGTGTAATATTATATGTCATTTATTTTATTGTTTTATTTATAGGTTGTGCTTCACAAGGAGAGTGTAGATGAAAGATGTCTAAAGCAACAAGACTCACCCCTGGCCCCGCTATCTTGTAAAAGACACTCAACACTACTCACCCAGTGCAGAGCATGCATTTAGTCGCCTAGCAACTGCTCCATCTGCCAAATCCAGCAGGTAACCGATCAGAACCAGCCAGCACGCGGCATGATGATGGCTGAGAATAACAATGGTGGCAGGGCCGTAAAAAAGTACAAAACAGTGAGAAAGTTATACAAAACAAACTTCAATTTAAAGCACAAACATTTTTACCTGTTGTTTGAAATTCCTTCCTTTTAGTTTCTAACACAAAATTCACTTTTTAGAGTTATATTTTGGTATGAATTTGATTTTCTCTGTGCAATCAAAAGCATGAATACATACCCATTGAGACTGCAGAGGATTGAGGCCATGCCCATGAGCATGTTGGCAACAGAAAGTGCGTTGGCAGCATTTTTACGGGCAAACTCCTTTAGATGCACCCAGTTAGCTTGTTCGTTCAGGAGCAGTTTGTTAGCGTCCTGGAAAAAGGCTACCAAAAAGAAACATGAAACACAATTATACAACAGCTCCATTTATCAGTGCATGGTTTGGAGAGTTCTCAGTTACGTAAATATATATTAGAAGACTGCATTTCCCTTAAGTCAACTAGTTAAACTTTAAAATATCTGTTAAATAACTATAAGTGCAAATTCATTCAGAGTCAACATGTGATGTTTGTAATTATTCATTCAATCTCTCTAAAATATATTAACATAGTACTTTTACATTACATTAATAATTTTGCAGACAGTTTTATCAAAAGCAACCTACAATTGAGTAGAGTAATATTAAATTATAATCCACATTTATATACTATACATTTATACTGCCTTTTTAGCACCTATAGTTATAACTTATGTGAACTTATACGAGCATCATTAAAAAAAAAAAAAAATAGGATGCAATTTCACATTTAAAACCCTAGGTTTTAATCATGTCTAAATATTTGTTCAATTGCAAAACTTAAAAAAAAAAAAAAAAGTAAGCAGGTATGACCTGAAACTAGTAGATATATATATATATATATTTATTAAAGAGCCATACAGGTAAATCATGGCATTACAAATAACTCTAATTTAGGCATAATTCTCTATTTTAAATACTACACTAATTGTAATATAAGTAACAGTAATATTAGAAAAAAATAATTTAAGTGTTACAATTACGTAATAATTAATGCACAAATAGTAGGGATGTACCGCAATTCAAATTTTTTTCGATACTACCGTGGTTGCATGACTCAATAAAACGATAGGTCTTCTGAAAAAAGTTTGCTCAGGCGAATGGAGTGAATGGGAGGTAGCAGGAACTACAATTCTCATCAGCCCAGGCGTGGCCATAACTCTTTGCGGTCCAGTCTGTTGTCGCTACAGATCAGTGTTGCCAACTTAGCGACTTTGTAGCAATATTTAGCCACTTTTCAGACCCCCTTGGCCACATTTTTCCCTAAAAGCGACTATCGACAAATCTAGAGACTTTTTGGACAAACCTCAGCAAGTCTCTGGTAGAGCTCTTGTTCTCCCAGCCCGTGTACACCTCTCTCTGCATCTGTTCTGTTAAACGAGCGGCTGAGAGGAGCAGGGCTTTCTGTTAAAATAGATATTATGCTGCTTCTAACTCTATTTTACTTGCAAATCACAGCATAACCATTGTCTTCTCGATGATCTTATGTGTACTTAGATTCATCAGACAATGTTCGATTATAACTAAGGATTTCAATCTAGATTAACATCTTGTAAGGTAGAGCTAGTTCAGTAGGCCTTGTATTGTGGTGCATTTCAGTCACTATTTCATATTTATTCAGTTCTTCTGACAACAGAATAATATATCAGTGTAAAGAGTTATATTGAGAATTTGGGTGCATTGAATAACATTATGTGACCACAGAGAAGCAAGATAATATGAGGCACTGAAGTAACGAATATGCAAATTGACATATGACATAATATTTTTTTGTTATTAAAATGTAAAAACTATTGAGCGCTCAATGAACCACATGAACGCGTGACGGTGATGCTGGCAAAATTGTATTTATAGTTTGAAAAAGGTATTATAACGTACAAAATGTAAAAGCTGAGACTTTGTATCATCACAAGCAGGGTTGCCAAATCCACAAGGCACTATTACCACATCAAATTACATTTTTATAGAAATTAAATGGATATTTCTGAAGAGAACATTGCTAAAGTTACGATTTATTTACAATTCAGAAATCACACCAAGCAGTGCACTGCAGATTCATATCCTGAAGCAGCATTTTTTATAAATTCTTGATTAATTAACCATCTAAATATGCAATTTTTACTGTCTCCGTCATTATTACTGCAGTTTCATCCAGAACAGTTACTGAAAAAATATGCAAGAAAGTGAATAAGGAAGAAAGACTTGCTCAAATTCAAGTGCTTTTCTTTATGTGTGACCAAGACTGTTTTGCCACTGGAACACTGCAGTGATTTTCAATGAAGTCACACAAAGAGGTCTTTGTGTTGGAGAAAATCAGTGGGCATAAAATCTAAATGGACATCTCTAGTTGTAAAATGTGTGTTTTGCTAGAGAAATTCACCTAATCATGTTTCATTTACTATGCAATACAGTAAGTATGAAAGATCTGTATTGGGATGTTAGTAGAGTACCCAAACCCCCATTATACACGTTACGGACAAATGTATTGGAACACCTGACCTAAATACAAACATACATTCATACATGCATCCAAATACAGAAATATTAATATGGTGTTGCTTCCATTTTGCAGCTATAATGGCTTCCACTCTTCTAGGCAGGATTTCCATAAAATTTTGGGGGGTTTTACTGCGTTTCCGAATTCTTGTCCATTCATTTGAGAGGTCATATACCTAGCACAAAATCTTCCAGCCTATCCAAAATTTTGTCCAAGCCAGTCATATTTTTCCACACCAAATTTATTTAATCATCTCTTTATGGACCTTGGTTTGCCCTTTACAGCTGGCAAAATGCAGTCAGGCATTGTCCTGTCATCCACCAAACCCAAACTTGCCCATCAGACTGCCAAACAAAGAAGCATGATTCTCCACAAACGTTTCCACTTTCCAGTGGTGACATGCATTATGCTATTCCATTTGTCGCTTTGCAATGTACTCGGTGACGTGAGGCTTGCACTTGCTTGTGCGTGGAAACCCACTCCATAAAGTTCGCACTGCAGTTTTTTGTGAAGATTTCAACACCAGTTGAGGTTTGGATCTCTTTAGCTGTGGATTCATTCACCAGAGTGTTTGGTATGCTCCTTAGCCCTCTGTGACACTGTTTTGACTTAAAGTAAAGTAAGTAAAAGTATTTAAGTAAAAAAATTCAAATTTAGTTTTTCAGTACTTTTGACAGCCCTGTGTCCCAATACTTTTGTCCATAAAATGTACTATGACAAAAAAAAAACCCAACAACAACAACAAAAAAACGTACAGGTTACTTCCGTAACCCAGGTTCCCTGAGATACGGGAATGAGTACTGCATCTGCTAAGACACTATGGGAAATATTCCTCATTTCCTCCTAACTGAAGCCTTATTCAGTCACACAGTGATAACTGCAATGGCCACTGGTCGCTGCAGAGGTTTAGATTAAACCAATCAGCAAAGCGTCGTGTTAGTGACCAATGGCTGAGGCTCCCGCAGAAGCCTGCCAGAATGATTGGGGCCAGCATGTACATGTTGAGCTCACTGTTGGACAACTGAGCAGCCAAAGCGGCGTACCTTTGAAAAATTTGAATTCAACAGCCAGTGTCTGCTGTTTGAGTGCTTCAGCGGCCAAATAGCTGACTGAGATTCTCTCGTTAGAGGCTTTTAGCCTAAGTTTGTGGTTTGACGTGGTTTAGCGGCCAAGCACAGCGAACTAGATATTTTAACCCTTTAAGCAGAGAGGATCCCGGCATGCAGAGCCGGGACATCCAGATTATAAAACCTGGTGAAATTGGACGGCGAGAACCAGCCGGTCGCTCCACAGATATCTGACAGGGGGATTCCGCTAGACCACGCCCAGGACAAAGAGTGAGCTTTTATTCCTATGGGACATTCTTGGCCCAATGAAGAGTATGCCAGCGAAATAGCGTCTACAACCCATTTAGAAAGTCTTTGCTTCGAGACCAGTAGCCCTTTGGCGAGGGCTACGAAGCAGATAAACAGCTGGTCAGATTGCCTAAAAGAGGCTGATCACTCAATGTAGACTCTGACGCTCTGACAGGGCAGAGGGGGTTAAAGTCATGGCCCTTGCTAGGGAGTAGAGCTAAAAGGGATACCAACTGCGCTCTGAACGGTGTGGCGAGCACCTTCGGCACATAGCTGAGCCTTGGTTTAAGGATGACTTTAGAGTCATTTTTGTTCGAATTCCAGGCAGGCGGGGCTCACAGACAGTGCTTGCAGGTCGCCTATTCGCTTAACAGATGCCAGTGCCAATAGCAGTGCAGTCTTAAGCATCAGCATCTTCACTGTAGCCGTTTGCAGAGTTTCCCGTCGAGCGGCCATACATGAAGGGCCCACAGATCGGGCTGTGGGTGCCAAAGTGAGCCATGGGCCTAAGAAAGAAGGTCTCGTCTCAGGGGAATGGGCCATGGGGCTGCTGCCAGCATCACTTGTAGGTCTGCTATCCACGGCTGGTTCCTCCAGAAGAGGGCTACCAGGAGGACTCTGTGACCTTCTTTCCTGACACGGCTGATGACCTGTGGTATCAGAGCCGTCTGGGGAAATGCATAGAGGAGGAGTCTGGGCCAGTTCTGGGCCAGCGCATCCATTTTCCTCGTAAAATAAGCTGGGCAGCGTATATTGCTGTCTGAGGCAAAAAAAACGTGACTGTCCCTCAATTATGGTAGGAAAGCGTTATGCTTGTGGCACGCTCCTGTGAAATCGCTGCTTTCATTGGCTTTGAGTCTATGCCTGTGACCAGGAAATCTATTTGTTCACTCTGAGCCTGAGCTGGTCTAAGTGAGTGAGGAGAATGTCCTGTGCCTCTCCGCATCGACTTTGCCATAATGAGCCAATTGTCGAGATAATTCAAGAACGCGTATTCCCATCAGTCTCAGAGGGGATAGCGTTGGATCCATGCACTTCGTAAAAGTACGGGGGGCTAGGGAGAGATCAAAGGGAAGGACCTGTGTATTGATATGCAATCCCCTCGAAGGCGAATCTCAAGAATTGCGATGATGAGCTATTCGTACATGAAAGAACGCATATTTCAGGTCCAGTGAAAACTGCCAGTCTCCTGACTGTATCTGGGAGGGGATGGTTTTTAGAGTTATCATTCTGAAGCACCGTATTTTTAGAGCACGATTCAGACGTCTCAGGTCGAGTATTGGTCTCAGACCACTACCTCACTTGGGGACTAAAAAGTACTGGCTGTAAAATCCTTTATTTTCTGCTCTGGGACAAAATGTGTCACGCCCCTTTAAGAGAAGGCTTTCACTTTGGTCCGCAGCACATGAGACATGAGCACATAAGACGGAGGGATGGGGGGAAGGGCTGTGAGCATATAAGAGAAAGCTGCTCTTATAGCGGTCTCAGCAAGACTTACCGCATGAATATCGCTCAGCCTTGATAGCTCAACCTTGCAAAGATATACTTTCTTCCTCCAATGAATTAGAGGAAAGAAACAAGAAAGAAGGGGCTGATTGACATCTCGGTGCTTGAAAACTGCCCGCCCGACGTCCACACAAACAATGACAAGTTGTCTGTGACTGCATCCCACTCAGGTGATTTATAAGGATTGTGCAGCTCGTCAATGAGGTACACAAAATACACAGCTTTCGCTTTGCGAGGGGAGAACATGAGGGCGTGAGAGAGTCAACGAGCGAGGGCGGCTAGACTGTGAAGCGCCTTTTTTCCTAAGGGCGCTGCATGGGCACTCTTTATGGACCCATTGAAAAAGGCAAGCGGGGTATTACAGAAAGACATAGCGAGTGGGAAGTGGAACTCGTGCTCTCGCAAGAACATTACTTTCTGCGTGGGGAGACCAGACAGTAATGTAGGAGTTCGCTCGCGGTAAGAAGAGCTTTAGGTCTTACCTGTCAGAAGACTTTCCTCCTCGCCAGGGGCCGGCAGGGGACTTTGCTCTTTTAGAAAGGCGCTTTCAGATGCCTTATACCAGATGTTGTGGGCCGGGGATTTCTCCATCAGCAAGGCGAATCCAATCGGTGCAGGCTTCCAGTCAGGACAAGCAAAGGCTTTGTCGCTGAAGGAGAAGAATCTAACTCTACCGGTGAATATGCCACCATATATACATGCTGGCCCCGCCCATTTTGGCAGGCTTCAGCAGGAGCCACATCCATTGGTCGCTAACACTGCGACCTGTCGATTGGTTTAATCTAAACCACTGCAGCGATCAATGGCCATTGCAGTTATCACTGCGTGATTGAAGGCTACAGTTAGGAGGAAATAAGGAGTATTTCCCATGGCCTCTTACCAGACGCAGTACGAGTGAAGTATCGACAGGGAAACACCACCACCGTCATTAAAATGTCTATGCATGAAAATCCCTACAATTTTCTTTGCATGTCAACTTTCATTCTTTGGCATGTGCTGCTTGTGAGAGAAGCATGCATAAACACATGCACAAGTGTCATTAAATGTAAAACTGTTAAGCTCAGTAATACATAACAAACTTGCCTAACATTTACAAAGACATCAAAAAGGTTTCAAGGGATAGGTCACCCAAAAAAAAATAATTTTGTCTTTTACTCACCTTTTAAGCATCCTAGGTGTATGTGAATTCCTTCTTCAGATTATTATAAAATATAAAAATTGTACAGACCCCCACTTATTCGCAATAAAACTTCCCTCACAAATTCCTCCTGTAGCGAATAGGCTTACAGGCATCTGGACAATTTTTATCATAACTCTGATTGGATTTGTCTGAAAGAAGAAAGTCACATACACCTAGGATGCTCCAAAGGTGAGTAAAAGACAGGATAATTTTAATTTTTGGGTGAACTATCCCTTTAAAGGTGAAGTGTGTAATAAGTGCCATTAAGCCCTCCCTCTTTTTGCCACTGTTCAGCAAAACAGATAGCTCAACCCAAACCCAGACCACTCATTAAGCTAATGTTGCCATGTCAGACTGCCCAAACCAACAGAGCCATGCATTAAATCCAGAGTGTTCACATTTTTAGCGGGACTCAACTAGTGAATGTTTTAATTATAGCGGTCTCCGCATAAGACACTGGGAGTAGGCTATTTTAAAGTTTAAAAAATTAACACACTCCACCTTTAAGGAAGGGTTCCTACTATTGTGTTTGTAACCTGAACTGGATGTGCTTCCAAAGCCAGTTGATTTCAAGCGACTCTTCATCTGAAAGAAAACAGTCAATGAGACACACAGCACATGCCAACATACAGAATTCACATTTTGAATGTCTGTTCTTTGAATTTTTTTTATAGTTTTTCCACATTATCGGCCCGAATCTTAAAATAGAACGTTGCAACTTCTGATTAATCACAAATGCAATGCCGTGGTACTAGAAATTCGTAATCACTGGTTATTTACTGTTTGCAAGTGCCACTGCCAAATGATTTAACAATTTGCTTCCTTTTTACAGACCCTTAGATATCACTAGATAAATAGTAGCAAACCTCAAATTACATATTACCTAGAGAAAGAACTAAAACTTAATACAAATTATAGTGAAGGATGATGAAAGAAAAGGACTTACGTTTTGTTGTGGGAGTGTAATTTTAACCACTAACAGGAAATATCAAAGAGCATTGCAATTTACCCCAGGTCTTTGTGCATGTCTAGTTCCTCTGTTCCATGTGACAGAAGCCCGGATTGACAGGATTAACATTTATCTGTTACTAGAACACTGTACAATACTGTACATAAGATAAGCATCACTCAAGCTGTGTAACTGAACCTCAGTGTAACCAGGTAACAGTAAAAAACAAAAAACGTATCTGGCAGTTTATCTAAGCAACTATCGGATAAAACTCTACCATACTCATAAAAATCATAGCCCGTATTTTCCAATTAACAGATATACATGTCAACTGCTAAGAAACATCTATTCAGTTGTCTATATAAACTGCTTTGTTATTAGTTTGCATGTAAATGTGTTTCATTTCATTCACTTTTTTGGGGGATGAATATATAGTCAAATCCCATTAAATTCATAGCTTACAGTCATGTGACCGGTATGAAGACCAGGGTCCTTATTTATAACAGTTGCATACGCACAAAACAGGGCTAAAAAGATGTGTACGCTACTTCCTGCGCAAAAAGTGGGATTTATAAAAACAAATAATTTTTTTATATTTATAAAGAGATTTTTGCGCAGGTTCTGGTGTGTGCAAGGTTATATAAATTGGAAATATTTTGAGCGTATGTGAAATGTAGCTTTTGAGCATGCACACACTTTCAGGATGAAATCTAAGTAGAGTTTTATAAATAGGCCCCTGGAGGACAAAACATGCATATAACTGCAGGACAGGCCTGTCAGTTTTTCCATCTGTTTCACAGCTATTATATAATATTCAGATCACCTCTCACAAGAATAAATGCCATTTTGGCAACTTTGCGCATTGAATTTATATTCTGGCTTCATCTGCCTGCCTAAAAAAACATATAAACCATTAAAAAGGTGTTTAAAAGGTTAATTCATGCATTTTACTTAATGCAAAGTCTGTGAAAAAATAACTGGCAGGCAGTGGAGCAAAGTTTTGTTTTGCCCTCCAGGTAAGTGTTTATATGATGTCATGTGAGAGTGATCAATAGAACGGAGTTAAAGTGTAATCGAGCCTCTAAAGCTGTAGCTTTGTCCTCTGCATATAAGGAAGTCCACACTCTGTTTCTTCAACAGCTTCTTATAGTTTCAATCTTGCGCTAACCATCCCAAACCATGTCAAGAATACTGACTGCAAGAACACAGTTAGTATCACTCATTAATACTGCAATACAATCCTAAACAGCCATTTTATTTGATGTCAAATGCAGAAAAGGCACGGGTCAATGTTTTGCATACAGTCTTAATCTACTTACCAGATGTGGGAGTCAGGAGGATCATGATGGTCAACAGATTTATCAAAGTCAAACGGTACTGAAACAAAATCAAATATTACATTAAAAACATCATGTACAGCAAAACACAGGGTCTAATTTGTGCTATTACGTCCTGCCTCACAAAGACACACCACTGTAATATCATAGTGCTGTTTTTGTTTTCATGGCAAATTGTACGGCCCAATCATAAAGACCCACCTTAAAACACTACAACCATTGTTTTTAATTTTTAAATGGACTGGGACTACTTTGCTTTAAATTTTAAAGTGGAAAGAAAACATTAAAACACAAAATAAAGTGTTTTTACTTTATAACACTATCTATTTGCAATTAGTAGATTTCAATTACAAAACGTGCTTCTTCTGCATCTTTAAAGGCCATTTTCAGACCATTCTTTTTTTCTGATGTATTGAGTCAGAAATATCCACTTTATTAACACTTCCATACACCAACAATTTGAGATCAGAATATATGCAAAATATGTTTAAAATCTTCAATATGTGAGCAAAATGAAACAAGAATGTGAAACTTAATGCCTTAATTGAATCTACATATCTTACGATTAATGAGCAAATAAATAATACATTTCAAGGATCAATCAACTAGGGAAGTAAATGGGGTGATATCTGTTAGTTATCTGTTATTTACCAGTGGGACCCGGTGTTCTGTCGATTTGTGCTACCCTATCAGATTTCGCTACCTCCCATTAAAAAGTATGTAGTGCAATTTAACAACAAAAAATGCTACATGTTTTATAAATGTCTGAACCTACCACTAGCCTAAACTTACCTTTACAGTAATGCAAATATATTAATTACAAGTTATATTCTGGGTTTTGACTGTAAGGTATACAGGTATATATAAGGTATACAGCTGCTGGAACGACAATAAATTATTTTTTTGCTGCCTATGAGATTGTGTTTTATTAATGCCTGCACCTACCTCAACCCTAAACCTAGTCTTACAGCAACGAAGATGCTTTAAACATTGTTGTTTAGCGTGAGAACAAAGAGTGCAATATTGACGTGCGCCTGCGCAGTAAGCCCTGGCAGGAAAATCTGACAGGTAGGACAAAATGTCAGCTGTTCTGTAGTTACATATTAATTATTATGCCATATGATCACATTTTAGGACCTCCATTACTTTTACCGTCTTTACTCACATTAGTAGCCTTGTTGCTTTTCACGGCGTTTAATAACATTAAATCATAAGCACTCACCCATAACCCAATTTTTATGTAAAGGCAATTATAGAGCTCGGTTAAAACAGTAACATAGCTTATTATTAAACGAATTAGAGATGGAAACTCTTACTACGGTGATGTCTGAAGGTGCGACGGGATCCATTCACGGTGTCTCCACATTACATATATTACATAAGCCTTAAAGTTATACACGCCTAATGTGTGCAACCTCAGTTTTTCTAGTTTCCAGTATGCAACTGATGCTGTACCAATACTGTATCAAGTTGTAGTGCGCTCCTCTATCGTACAGCAGGAAAAAGACGCATCTGAATGTTCTGATTTATTTGAATGCCATTAAAGAAACACTGAATGAATAAACAGTGCTTTTTATTATGACCCTTAAAATAATAAGTATTCTAAGTTGTTAGATTAAGGGTACTGAGCCAGAACCATTCAATATAACGATATTGTTACGTTACGTGTGAAAAATAATATAAAGTCCATCATAGACTCCTTAAAATGACTTGTTTCAAAACTTGATATGTCACGCTCTGAGATCACACTTACCTTCAAGATCAATCACACAACGATGCGACTCAAAATGTAACGTTAAAGACAAACAACGGCTTTTTGTGGTCAGCTTCGATGACGCAGTATTTATAATTCACATTAAGTTACTTTGAGTCCCCGGAAAAAAAAAGGTTATGAACTTTAAAAGACAAGGATAACATTTATTTAACAGGCTGCACCTGTCTGCGAGACAAGTCTTTTCAGCGCATCTCTTTAAAGGCATAGCAGGATTTACTGGAATATTCCACCGGAAATGACGCCGAATATTTCTGGTTCTTTCGCTAAGGACACCACGATAAAAACAACAACAACAACAAAACATCACGACACGATGTTGCTGTAGTGGCTGGTCAGCATCATGTGTCCCTATCCTTGTCTATCAGCGAGAATAGGAGGTGCAGAACAGAGTAGGGAAAAAGTTGTCACTCTCAGACTCCCAAGGGTGTGTGTCTGTGTCTAATTCACATATAAATTAAGTCATTTTTATTATTATATATCATTGTTAATATTTGTATTATCACTGTGTGCTACGCTATATTCTCCTGACCATTAAATAAGTTAAATTTTACTGTACTATAACTGCACAGCATTAAAAATAAAATACCAAAAAAAAAAAAAAAACCCCATATAGTCACAATATTAATCAATTGAAATTGTCTTTGTTGGTAGATGTCATGAATTAGCTAATAACTTTGATGCTTGTAATGCTATATTGTTTTAGGAACTAAGGGTTGGCTGACATTAATGGTTTAACAAGAAAACTGCACGCTCTTGCTGTTAGGAATCACTATAAACAGTTTCTGCCATTATTCTTACCAAGTATTTCACCACACGACTTGACTCAACAACACACAAAAGCTGAGACAGGGAAGGATAATGCAAAGGTTTATTGTTTTTTGTTTCGTTTTGTTTAATTTGCGTATAATCTAACATGGCTTAAATCTAAACCTAAACTGAAAACATAGTTTTACCAAAGCTTAATATATGCCTGTCATGTTTACGACCCATTCTATCACTGGGCCAACGTCAGCCATGCGCTTGCAGAAGTCTTTCGGACATGTGTAGCGGACTTTGTAATCTCGACAGACCCCTCCATCCTGCTCTTCGTTCATGCACACAAAGCCCTCTTGTGGATCAAATCTGCAGAATAAGAGCAGATGGCTGTTTATCATTACAAAATTAGACTTGAAATAAAACGATTTGTTTATAGTATGTTTAGTCATACACAAAATGGTTTCCAGTCAGCACTGCGGGGGTCTCAATAACAGTCGTGACCACCTCAATAGCAATGGGCAGATATGAGACAGACCCCTTTCCAGATGATGTGCAGACCCCTTTCCAGGTCTCAAGATCTCCTGGATAATCAGGGTCATCTCTGTCAATCCAAGATGTCCTACAACCTGAAGCAGAGCAGCCAGTTAAGTAAACGTCATTCAGCATAACATCAGATATTATGAATATCCCAATGGGCTTTTAAAACTGCAATTTCAACCCCAGGTAGAGAAAAGTTTTGCTTGTAAATTTAGATACTTGCTTTTTACCTGGGGTCATGAGACCCTGCTTTGGAGGACAACATCTTGGAGTGTGAAAAGTGCTAAAATGTTACAGCTAACAGACACCCAACTTTATTTTAAAGTGTAAGTATTTATTACTTTGTTCACTCACTCATTGTTATAGATGCTGACGCATTTAGCATTGTTTGGACTATATACGTGGATATGACATTAACACAGTCCAAGTTGGGACTGAAGCAAAATAAAAGTGAAAAGGTTATAGAATATGTAGGATAGGATATATGTAGGATTTCAGACTGAATCAGACATTTTAAGATTCAGTCAGATTGGTGTTGAACAACCCAAAGAGCCAAATTCCACCAAGAATCTGAACCAAGTCCATCAACTAGCAGCTTGAGGTATTCTCACTGCATTAAAACAAAAGAACACCAATTGATAATTCCAACTCAGGAAGGCTTGCTCAGTTTCCCCCACCCAGGACCAGGCTGCCAAAATCCATATAGTATGCAGGCATATATATAGTGTGTGTTGGTGGGTCAGCCTTTTGGCATCCATATATGCACACTGCTGTCATATGCATACAAAAAATTCTGTATATGCTGTATATATATATATATATATATATATACATATTGCATGTCAAATTTAAACAATATTAGGAAATTACGGGTCCAAGTCTGCTATTAGGTTACTGACAATGTAAACAGTCTTGTAAATTTATTTATAGTAGCAGTTAAAATGTTAATGTACTGCTATTCATTTGTCCTGCATTACTTGCTCTTTAGTTTTTCATGAATTATTCAACTTTCTCATTAGTTCTCTGGGAAGAATGAAAGAAAAATTGAAGTTATTGATTAGTCAATAGTAAACTACTTGTGTCATATTTGTGATCTTACTTCTAACAACTTTGTTCAGTCTTTATTGTTATTTAACAGTAGTTACTAGATTGTTAACATTACACTTTTTGCCATCACATTTTGCATTCTTCAAGTGCAATTCCAGTGTACAGAACATGTACAGTAGAGCAAGGCAGAAAATCACTGGTGAATGTGCTTAAGCTTTGAGCCCTTTGAAGATGACACTGCATAAGAAACTGTCATGCTGTGGTGTTAAATATAGCCACATGGGCTCAGGAGTACTTCATAAAACCACTTTTATGGTGTCAGTTGACAAATGCATGGAAATTAGATGAATAGGCGTTAAGCTCCACATATGGTTATTTTGGGAGGAGACAGGATGGAGATGAACGTGTGCACAATCTTCCCCTGACTGGAGATTCTTAAGAGATTTTTGTGCAGGTACTCACTTTTGTGTGGACACAATTCTAATCTCTGAAAGGTTATCCAACTGCCTTGGGTGTTTTATGGACACATTTACATGTCGGGGATAGGCGAATGTGGTATCTACTGCACGTGTATTAGGTATTAGATAGATATTTAGGCTACGCTTTAGACCAGAGGTTCTCAACCCTGGTCCTGGAGGTTCACTGTTCTCAAACCTTGAGCAAACTCACATTCCTGGAGCTACCTAGTAATCCTGAACAGAAATATTAAATTAAATTGAAACTTAAATTAGCTGGTTCAAGTCTGTTTAATTAGGGTTGGAGCTAAAATTTCCAGGATAGGACATATTTAGTCAGGTTTGACATGTTAACACTATGGTATTGTAACAGATCGCAGGAGTCTTGTGGATCCATATGCAAGGATGTTTATTGAGAATAGTCGTACAGGCGTGGGT
>JAUYWG010000028.1:905243-924542 GCA_034779775.1 Enteromius afrohamiltoni
TGTTTTAAATTAATGTTTTAGAATGTCGTCTCCTGGTGTGGTTGCAAATGCATTCTTCAGGCACCCAGAAGTCAATCGTCACATTAACATTATGGTCTGTCTTACCTGACGCAGGATGTCTGATATTCAAAGCTAACTTTGTGAGGTATATGCTAATTAATATAGGGTAAGATTTTGGTCCTCAGTGTTTTATTTAGTGATGTGTGGGTGATAGGAGTTTAAAATAAAATCGTATGAGAATCTAAAATTAAATATATATAGTAGATACCTTGCATTCTCCACAAAGTGAGAACGCTTCTGTATCATTCAAAAAGTAGACGTCACGAAATTAAAAAAACTTTTCCGATGTGAATGTTACAACGGCCTCTTTGTGTTTTAAGTTTTGAGAGAAAAATAAATAGGAACATTTAACTGACGATAATGATACAAAAACATTTCATCACTACATTAGTTTCATTTACAACATTCGTAAATTCGTCTGCCTAGGTTCGCTCAGGGGAATGGTGTGTTCAACATTTATTTGAAGGTTTGTACACCATCCATACGTAATGTCTGTCGATCGATTTGTCTCATATGTCTGAGCAGATGTTCGTTTGTAGAAAGAAGCGTGTAACTCGTTTCTCAGGTATAAGTCATACGTATGAGTATATATTGAAGCTATAATTTGTACTACATACTTCAATACAGTAGGTGTCCCGGATTTGGGGACACCTACATTTCTGCGAAAAAAAAGGTAAGATTTAAACTTTACATGTTTTAAGTCTGCAATGTTCCTTTTATTTCAAACATTCCTGTGTTCATGTGTATGTAGGATTGAAAAGCGTTAGAGATAGAGGTCATGAGATGTTCATTTTTGTTTTAACAATGCTGTTTGTGTTTTTATCAAAATTAATAGTCTGGCTTTGCAACGCAATTTATCGCTTCTAACAAAGTGTTCTGTAATGTTTAAAGTCCTAAATGTAGCTTTTTTTGTGAGATGTTAGGCCCTGGAGAGAGAGAGACAGAGAGAGAGAAAACGTGGGACAGAGAAATGTGTTCTTTTTGTTTTGTAGCGTTCGTGCAAATAGCCTAAGATTGCGAGCTATTAATTAAGACGTGGACCCCGAATTTAACATTCAAATAGAATGTTTCTGAACAGAATTTGTCTGTTTAAAGTCCAAAATGTGGCTTTTATTTTGTGTGAGGGACCAACGGGGACCCGTCGGCCATACCTGGTTAACGCAGAGAGAGCAAGAGCCAGAAAAAATCGTATGAAATTTCTTTCATTTATTTTCTCAGAGTTGTATAATTCAGAGTTTGCATGGTGGCACCGCTTATTTTAGCAGGTCATTGGTAACGCACACACATAGAGGTGGACACAATCGCACACACACACACACAAAGCCTCGTGCATCCGTGCATGAACAGGCTGCATCAAGCCTCTAATGAGGTCTAAGTTCTTAACGTAATTTGATTTCATCAAGCAACAGTTTGATTATTGATTGGACTTTTAAGTTAGATTTTCTGGTGAACTACAGATTTTGCAGATTCCACTTTTCTGTCAACAAACCGCATTAAATATCAGAAAAAACCTCACTTCAAGTTGCTTAGATGACTAGAAGTATTTCAATGGTTTTAAAAAGACTTCATTGAAGAGTGCAGACACTGTGGGGTTAGAGATCTATTGTTTTTAAATTTAATTCCCTGCTCTTAAAACATTTATTCAGTAAGGTTCATTATTTTTTCTCTCTATTACAGATAACAGCAAGCTCTGGCACTCAGATCGTGGAGCTCAGACCCGAGGGGGAGGAGGGGGGCCACAGCTCTAGTCCCAGTTCACAAGCAGAACACAGAAACATACAAACAAATTTTATTATTTAATAAACATCATAAACGTATACGACTCTGTTCTTGTTTTTTATGGCTGTTGCACATTAACATTCCTGAGGTAATTTTTATGACAGGATGTTCATGTAAGTGTACAGTCCGATTGTGCACCACGTGTACGGGTTATTGGACAGTTTTTTATGACCCCAAATAAAACAATAAATCAAGCCATAAATCACCTGTTGACACTTGCCGTATGTAAATTTACTACTAATTAAAACTGCAATTTTAGTTTACTTTAGGAGACAATGGCAAACTCTTACTGGATATCCGTGTCTGTAGTTCTGCATGTCCTTGGCTGCTCTGAGGTTTCTTGAGGAGGAGTTGGACCACTGCAAAGAAAGAAGGTCCAAACATTACTTTAAAATGCTTTAATTGGCTTCGTCTCAAAATCCAAAACTATTCATGGTAGATTGAGTGGCTCAGTGGGATCAGTGGCTCTTTAACATTTTAGACTTCTTCAGTAAATTATAACTAACTGAATTAGAAACAGTGATGAGTAGCATCTCTGTGTGCCCAAGGAGCTATTGCTGTCTTTTTGTTCCTACTCAATTGAATGGAATTTTTTTTCTCATTTAGACTGTTTGCTCAGTCATTGTAAGAGCTTCCTGAGAAATTACTACACTGTACACAGCTACTCAAGCCATCCAGGAAAGAATTTACTCTCTAATAAACAATTACAAAAAAAAAAAAAATCAAATTCAGCCAAATTAATTGAGTAGTTTTTGTTACATTGGGGTTGTGCCGATAGACTATAGTGATGGGCATTGCGGCTCTTTTCAAAGATTCGGCTCTTTTGGCTCGGCTCCCTGAAAAGAGCCGGCTCTTACGGCTCCCAAATGGCTCTTTATTTAGCATCACTCAGAGCCTTCTATTTTAGCCCAATTTATCAATTGTGAATGTTTTGTATATTGATAAGCAACTTTTTAATTCGTATTGTTCATTAAAAAATACAGTTACTCTTATTTAACATTTAAATTAAAACTTTAATTGAACAATTGAACACAACCACAACAAACAAATCAAATAACCTAAATAAAAGGAAAGGTCTTAATATATATAATAAACATATATAACAAAACACTTATGTCTTTAGTGCAGGTTGGCATTGAGAAATAAGAGCCTCAGCTTGGATGGGCTGTTGCGATTTCTCCTCTCTGTAATTATTTGTCCTGTTTTTTGAGAAAACTCTCTCTATGGCTCTGTATAACTGGCCTGTACCACTACACCCGCTATCTTTAAAGCAAGCGCTCCCTTTCCTTTCATATAATGGTACGATTCATTTTTTTTCAAACAAATAAAGTTAAGGAAACAACTTGTAAAATATTACACACGTTTTATCCTGTTAAGCAGTTTTTTAAAAAATTCAAGAGTGACATTGATGCATCTTGTTCATTTTGTCATTTTTCTTCTGAAACAGTGACTTATTTCTTTTGGAAAGTTGTTATGTACAGTCTTTCTGGAAAAAGGTTAATGACCTGACCGTCCAGAATATGTTTTTTAACTTTTCTTTATGTTATAAATACATTCTGTTTGTTTTTTTTTGTTAAAGATAAGAATCTGCTTAATGCAAGTTTTTGTATAAACCTCTTGTTATTTATTGGAAAGTTTAATATCCATAAATGTAAATATTCTAATTGTAAACCCCACTTTAACATCATCAAACAAAAATTGCATTTTTATTTAAGTACAATATCTACCTATGTTAACAAAAAAGCTATAAAAACGTCTAGAATTTGTACTGTTTAAGATTTCTCCTTAATATATAACTGTACTATTATATATGTGCCCTGCTATGTTTCTCTCTCTCTCTCTCTCTCTCTCTCTCTCTCCTATTTACATTATCTTTTACTTAATAAGTGTTATTGGAGAATACTTATTCTGTTGTTGTTGACATCCGTCATCTTGTTCTCTTTATGTGTTCTGTAATTTGTCTGTTATTATAATACATTTTTATTAAATTGGTACGATTCTAGTGGGTCCTCTCATGTGATTAGCCGTATGGTGTTCCCAAATAAAGCCCCGCCCCCCTTATGGCAGAAGAGTCGGCTCTCCCCGACCGGAGACGGCTCTTCTCATTCGCTACAAAGAATCAGCTCTTAGAGCCGGCTCGTGCTCGATCGTCTAATAGACGATAGTCAGAGATATTGATACCAGATGTCTTTGTCGATAGTCAAGACGATATTGGGCGATATTATTCTCCTATTAATGTATAAAATTATTATTATTATTAAAATTATTATTATTATTATTATAGGGCTACCATTATCGAATTGCCCCACTATTTCACTCAGCGCCGCACAAACACGCAAATTAGTGCTAAAAGAGACATCTTTTAAACATCCTTAACAGCCATGTTTTCTTTTACAGCACATTAACTAAAAAACATTGTTGCTTGTTCTTCATCATCTTTATAATAATTTAAAAAAATGCAGTTAATAAGTTATCAGTCTAAAACAGGGCTCGTCGTGGGACAGGCGGTACAGAGCGCTGTGCTTCTGTAGCTATCCATTTAATTTAACTTTACGTTAAATTAGTTTAAGTCCAATATTTAGTGTAAAACTGTTGGTCTTTAAAATAATTGTCACCTTGTCTGATTTTTAAACTGATAACTTTCGCAAGTATGCGGCAAACTTGTAGGACGCGCGGTCCTATAATAACGATGTATGACTGCTGTATCCGAATATATGAACTAGCTGTTTTAAATATTTTTATATTTAATATGTCAGCTTTTCAATTTATTTAAAGGTATAGTATTTCGGTTACTGGTGCTTCAAGGCACGTTCTCTTTTTCTCTCTCTCTTCCACGGTTTAAAATCACCAAATAGCCTGCGATAAGTACAAAGATCCTCTCTCTTGCCCCCACCCACCCATACACGATAATCATGTATCGGCGATCTCACAGGCTGGCGACTAGTTAGCCTAAGTTACATGCAACCAATATGTTAGAGAAAAGATAAATAAAATAAAAATGATGCCAAAACAGTAGTTCATGTAGTATTTTACAATGACACCCCCCACACAAGATAAATATCAATAAGAATGTAATCAGAATTAATTTATGCATTCCATAAAAGTGTATCTAGGGGGCTTTTATCCATCATTATATGCTGTGCAAGATTGTTTTATTTCCTGTATGAACACATTGGATGATGCCTCATTTGCACATGCTAACTTGTATCCAAGTGTCACATTTTGTAGAGGAAAGTCACATTGTTATAAATATTGTGCTGTATCAAACTGATATTTTTAGGAAAAAGCAGGAAAAAAGTGCTGCACCTTTGAAGACCAAAATTTAGTGGCACAGACACCAATGGTTATAGGCCTAATTCGATATGAATTCGACAGTGTATTCCAACGAAACCCGAGAGTGCACTCTAAAAAACCCTTGCATTTTGCATTACATTGTTAGAGGTCCTAGAGTCATAAGCAGATGCTCTGAAAGACTGAAATATAGCAGGCTGAAGGCATTTCAAACAACTTGCTGTCGTCTGTGGCCTAACGTGACGTCCAGCAGATGATGTGGAGATCGGCTGCTAGTGACGCACTTCCGGTCAGCGGCGCTGATATTAACTAGCTAGTGTGCTATTCTATCAAACGCAATCAAATATTGGAAGTAGAACAACTGCAAAGAAATAACCTCTCGAGTGGGTTGTCTACACATTCCCTTCTCAAGCGTTAGATACGCGTGGAGTTACACACAAACACAACATCAAACACACGGCGCAGAAAGCGACTGCTCCGAGAAGCACAGCGCCCGGTTAGTGTGCAAAACCCCGCGCACCGTGCAGCAGAGACATGGCAACGAGAGACTGTATAAAGCCCACACGCAGTGCAGAGTTCATAGAGGAACGAGAGTGAGAGTATAAGCCCCTCACACAGAGAGCAGCAGTTCACAGAGGAGCCAGATAGAGTGACTTACGAAAGCGGGCCGTGTTTTCTTGCTGCGGCCGGTGTTCTCCAGTTCGTCCCCGTCGCTCTCCGTGTCCCAGGTGGAGTCATATTCACACACCAGATCGTCGTCCATCCCTGAAGATCATGTGAACGGTGATAAACGTGATCGGTAAGCTGGAGTGGGATGGGGATCCGCACAGCTCCATTGGATGAGCAGCGCTCGGCGGCCTGACTCACTCTCTCACTGCGCTCCACACAGTCAGTCACTCCCTCACTCTCTCATTGCGGTCTGCTGTACTACACACACTCCTCCATCATCATCATGATTACATTGTCAAACTCAAGCGAAGTGTATCCTTATGTTTCATTTATTTTTACCGTGCTGTAATGAAATGCCTACTTTTTTGGTCTTATAAAATAAATTGTTGCGTTAGATGCATACACAACACAAGTAATGATTTCTGAAATATTATCAGAAATGTTATCAAGGAAAAGTGACTCCCACCAGTGGCGCAAAAACGAGGAATGCGTTTTGTGCATGAGGGGGCGCTATTTTGCCAAAATCATTCCGTGAATATCTTTAAGAAAACGTTATTATCAAAACCTTATTTGTTACATTTTTTAATGAGTTCATAAATGTATCTCTAGTACACATACTCTTCGACACATTACTGTCACAGACACAGGTATGTGACCAAGATAACTAGAGGAAATTTATAAATTTTAATTAATTAATTTATTTATTTATTAATTTAATTACGACAGCAATGTCCGAATGAACTAACAGATTTATAAACTTACCTTATTTATTTATTAATCAATTCTTTGTAAATCATTCAACAGTCAATGTTGTTGCCTAGGAGAGCAAAGTGATTGATATTAACATTTCATTTCTGAGCATCTCTTGCTAAAAGAAAAAGTTTGTGAATGGGTATATGATTTACATTTGAGAGAAATTAAGAAATTGTTAACAAGGACACAAATTAGTCACCTTCCACTGAATATTGCTGGTCTTTTGGTCACTGACTTGCAGAAAGATTTGTGCAGGAGTTAGTATTACATCCCTCTCCTGATCTGAAGAGGCATACCAGCGACTGATGTTAGAGGTTGTGATTTTTAGCTTTCTCATTAAACCCAGGTTCGAAATTCTGCTCGAACTAAGTGATGTGAGTAGAAGTGTAAAGGCTCAAGGTTCACACCAAGCACAATAACTATAAAGATAACCATAAACAATTTAGTTCTAAAAATCATTCTCAGTATTAAAGAATAGTCACCACAATGCTAACGATAAAGGCACAGAGAAACAGTATAGTTGGAATCATTTTCATAACAATTTTTTTCCAGCTGATGAACATTACAAACATTGACGGCCAATCAGAATCCATCCTGCTATCACAAGCTCAAAAATTTAAAGCTACAGACACGTGCGCTTAGAATAAACAGAAGATATTGTTTGCTGGTGTGGGTGCTAATATCGTTATGGTGCTTAGTGTGTGAACGGGCCTTTGGGGTTACACTTGGGTGTTGCTAGACAGTTGCTAAGAATTTTTTGGGCTGTTTCTAGTTGGCTGCTATTTGTGTTTGAAATGAACAGCCACCAACCCATTGAATGCTGATTAAAATTAGCTATGGCTGGTATTGCATTTCAACTCATGAGCTCATGAGTTTGATAAGTTAATCTGACATCAGCAACTAATTAGCAAAGCAAAAATTAAAGAGTGCCACACACTGTATGATGAGAAGAGATACATCTTTAACACTCTGATATAATGTTTTCTATGAGTGCAGACGCAACAGTGAGACAGCGGCTGGTGCTGCTCAATTATGACAAAATCATGCGTCACTCACATAAATGGCATACTCTTTGTTTTCGGTTTGCTTGACCTTATTACTATAATGCTAAACCATTCAGGGCTTTCTAAGTAATTAACAAGGTTTTACAATGATTCTAGCTGCTGCAATCTGGACCAGATGGAGCGTGTTTATTAATTGTGCAGAGTAACCACCCAATAAAACAATCTAACCTTCAGGTCCTGAATGTTTCTGCATTTTCCACTGAGAGCATATTTAGATTTATTATTGAAATGGAAAAATGCAGTTTTACAAATGCTAGAAATTCTAAAAATTCCTTTGTAGGTTCCTAACTGATGAAGAAGAGTTGACAGAGCAGCCATCAAGTGTTAGACGGTGTTCTATATTGTTACATGCAGAGGTTTTTGGTTCTGTAATCAACCTTAGTTTTTTTTTTCCAGAATTTAACAGTAAGAACATACCAGTGATCCAGCTTTTTATGTCAAATCTGCATTCCATTAGTTTTACAAACTGTTATGTTTCATTGGGAATCAGAGCTGAGTGTCATCAGCATATTTAGTTGACCCTGGAACAATATTTTATGCAGAAATTTAGTACTGACCATATTCCTACCCCTGAACCTTACCCATGTGTAATCCCTAAAATCAGAGGAAATTATGTACAAGCACCAAACACTGTTTGCAAGCCTAAACTTCTCAAACTCTTTATATGTTGAATATGTTGCGCTTGGTAAAATCATGTTCTGCAGCATACCTGCGTGCACACCGCTGCCTCCGACGAGTCATCACCTAATGGAGCGACAGAGCTGAAGATTGCCGTGGAGCCACAGCTTCAATGAATGAAGCGACATCAGAGATGTCTTTATCAGTGATGGATTTTAACATACACTCACTCTAAGATCAAATCTGTGCATTCTTGCATTTCATAAATGATGCTCCTTGATGAGTTCTAACTATAAACAAACACACCAAATGAGTTAAACGCAGCAGATGCTCCTGTAGTGTACTGTCAGCTGATCAGGACAGAGTAATTAATACTAAGTAACTTTTCAGACACATTTTGCAAAGTTTATGAATGTATCTTTTTTTTTTTTTTTTTGAGTTTTATGTCACCAAGCGAAAACCAGGGGGCCTAGTTGCTGAATTTAGGTTCAGTTTTCCAGCAATTATGAAAAGTGGTGAATCTTGACAGCATGTACTTGATAGTAAAAAGAGAAGCTGTGGGCTTTCTGAATGCTGCTTCACACTAGTCATGTGGGCCGTATGTGCAGATTTAAAGCACACACACAGATGTTGTATGAATCTTACAGATGCATAGGTCTTGCAAAAAACATGAATGCAAATGTGAATAATAACACCCATTTATTATCCTTTGCCTCTGCTTATATATATGTAGTCAGTAAAGACTGGATGTTTAATTTGTCATCTGTTTCAAGATGAAATCAGCTGCCCAGGTCTGTGCTGTCAAGTCTGGCCTGTCTTCTCTGCTGATGTGACTAACAGGACAGTTAACACTTCTCTGCATGTCACACATTTAGCATCTATTAATAGCATCCAGAGACTGTACAACCGATTGGCCTCAGCTCTGGACTGCTATTTCTGAATTTGGTTACCATGGCAACAGCTGTGATGAAGACGAGATGATGATAATAAGTCAGGCAGTTAGTTTTACATGCTCTTAGTATTCTGCTCATCTTTTAATGCTAGTCACTGAACTCTGCGATCTTACCTCCTGCCCCATCAGACTTTGGTTGATTAATGATAAGTCTTGGTTTTACTGAGTTAGATGTGTTCCTCAGTCAACAATTTTGTTGACCCTGGAACAACATTTTCATCCAGAAATGTAGTCTTAACCATATCACTACATCTAAACCTAACCCAACCCTAACCATGAGTAATAACTAAGGTCAGAGGAAATCATCTACAAGCACCAAACACTGATTTTAAGCATAAACTAAACTTCACAAAAACTATCAACTGATTTTTCAGATCTGATTGGCTAATCACAATGTTGTTCCAGGAATATGTTGCACTTCAGGTTCTGCCGACCATTTGCATGAGGGTCGCTGTAATTTTGCCAAGTAAGGCATGATCCAGGATCAACTTTCTTTAGCAAAGCATTGAACATTATCAAGTAGGAGAATAGACATAATGACAAAAATTTAAAAAAAATTTTCTTAAATGCAGAGGCAGTCTCTGTAATCAAAACAAAGATAATCACTAATCACTATCAGGTGTCCCCAACTAAGCAAGCGAGAGGAGACAGCGGCAAGGAACCAAAACCCAATCCATGAGAGAATGGAGAAAAACCTTAGTTGGGTCCAGTTCTCCTCTGGCCGGACACCCAGCACCTAAGTTCCAGTTCAATATTAAACACGTCAGATTGTGTAAAGGACTTATAGTGTGTGTATGTGTGTGTGTGCATCTGGCCACCAGAGATCGGTGATTCAACAAAGTTAAGTTTAACTGAAGTATATTGGTTGTAAGGACACAAACAGTTAAGTAACTCTTGAATTTGGTATTTACAGGAATCCAGGGACATCAACAGGTTTACTATCCTTAATTGGAGCGGCTCTCCTGGCCAAAACTCTGGAGCAGGACTTAGAAACAGCGGACTGGAATCTGCTGGGAACTGGAATGGCTCTCCTAGCCGTGACTCAGGAACAGGATTCAGGTTCGGCTCTCCTGGCCAGACTGTTGACTGGTCCGTTTACTGTAAACTGGCACGTATTTGGGCCTGGACATTCTTCAAACACTGGGAGATCACCTCTTGCCACTTCAGCCCTGTGGCATGGGGGAGGTCAACTGGAATGTTGATAGCCGCTGCAGCTTTCACCTCTGGCTTGCTTAGTTGGGGACACTTGATTTCAAGTGACTTGTTGTCGTCTTGACTACAGAGGCTGTCTCTGCATTTCATGAATAAATAGTTTAATTCTCGTCATTATACATTACCATCATTCTGTTCTTCTACTTGATAATATTTAGTGCTTTGCTACAATCTGTATTGTTAAAAGCAAGTTCCCTCGAGGCCCACTAGGTTCTAATCGAGATATTTTATAATCAACTGTATCAAAAGCCGAGGTTAGGTCTAACAGAATTAAAATAACAGAGTCTCCAGAATCAGTTGCCATCAGAGTATCATTAAGGACTCATAATAAAGCAAACTCTGTGCTGTGCAGAAACTTAAACCCAGACTGGAAAGTTTAAAAATAGAAATAGAAAAATATGGTTATTACCAAGAAAAGACTGAAGCTGAATAAACACAGTTTTCTCCAGTACTTTAGTAATTAACGGAAGATTTGAGATGGGTTGAAATTTTTTTGTGAAGATTCCAGGCGCTTAGGCTCCCAGAACTGTAAAACAATGCATAATTTAGTTCCTTGTCACTGTCTCTTCTGGCTTGCTTAGTTGGGGGCACCTAATTTCTAGTGATTATCGTCGTTTTGATTATGGCGTCCTCTCTACATTTGATATATAAACAGTTTAATCTGATTTTACAGTGATAGCAAAATGGTCAGACAACTCAGTTTTGTTAGCTGGGTTGAAGTAGTAAATACATTTCAGTAAGCGTGTTCAATACTTCTGTTATTCCATTTCATTATCCAGAACTAAATTTCTGAACTTATTTCTTTGTATGGGTTGTAATCAACAGTCATGAACCAAAATTTCATGTCAACAGCACCTTTAAAAATATATTTACTAAGAAAAATGGTGATGTGTTCAGTACTTATTTCACCTGCTGTCATTGCATTTATCTTTACACTTTAGAATGTTGCTGATAAAAAACTGGTGAAAGCAACCATCTTGAAAAGTGATGTTCATGCTTAACATATGAAGAGCATTTGATTGCATTGAGTGGAAGATGTGTTTTTGATGTTAATTATGTTTTAATGGTGTTTTTTCCTTAAAATTCCTGTAAATTCCTTCACAATTGTTGAAACAAATAAATAGACTATTTTGAACAACAATATTTCCCAAATATTTTAAGTGAAGTTTGATGCCTGCCCTTACTAATAAACTAAACTGGGCGTCGTTTTCATCCAGACAAGAGATGTAATTGTGGATTTTATTTCTTTGGAAGTTCAACAAGCCTCTGGGTATTTCACAATGACTTGTGGACATTATGTATTTTTTTGAAGCTGATGTTGTTTAATACGAGAGCTGTGGTTCATTCCATGATAAAAAACATTTCTATTCCCTTCAAACTTTGCCTGGTTTGAGTTTCTCTTTGACCTGTTCAAAATCATAGCATCTATATTTGCTTTCTGAGATCATTTTTCCCATACTCAGAGGGTTTTTCTAGTTATAATATAAATAAGACATTTTATTTATAAAGAACTTTACATTTTAAGAAACATCTCAAAGTGCTACAAAAGAATCATGATGAAATACACCAATTTAAAAAATTAAGTTACAATCATTTACCAGCTGGAATTTAAGCACCTTTTTAAAAATGTATGTTTTTAGATCCTTTTTAAAAGCATCAGATGTTTGTGGAGCCCTCAGATGATCAGGGAGGGCATTCTGTAGGCAAGGGGCGGCTGTGCAAAATGGCTCTGTCCCCAACAGTGCGGGCCTTAGTCATAGACGGAGTGAGTCGATGAGTATTTGTGGAATGCAGAGAACGTGCTGAGATCTGTGGACAACACAGACTCACTCCAACTCGTCACAATTTAACGTTTGGCCAAAATACTGTTGCGATTTAAAAGAAATGGTGCTTCAAAAATCGTTACTTCCCCGTTGGTTGTGAAATACTATTGGTTCTTGTGTATCTCACAATCAATTGTGTCGTGCTACCGGACGCGAGTATGTTTTCTGTATAAGATGACAGCGTGTGAATGGAACGGAATATTCTTAGTGATTAAAACCTAGTGTTTTACTCTCTTCTTCACAGGTAGGTTTAGGGTAGGGGTGGGGCTTGGAGCTCCAATAAAACAAAAAAAAATTATATACCTTTATATATGTATGCAAACCATTACATTAACACAAAGAACTGTCAACAATAGAGGACCCCTCACGACGAAAAGTGACTAAAATGTGTACTTTGAGCCTCAAAAAGCGATGCAAAACTGTTTTGACCAAGCGTAAAAATGTGATGAGTTGGAGTGAGACTGTGTTGCTTTGGAGTAAGGAGTTCTTTAAGTCAAGTCACTATTATTTATATAGCACTTAGCAATATAGATTGTAGCAAAGCACTGACATTATCAAATAGGAGAACAACTAGATTAACCAGATTAAACTATTTATTTATCAAATGCAGAGACGGTCTCTGTAGTCAGATGACGATAATAACCAGAAATCTATGTAAGGTAAATTGGAGCATCGCCATGGATACTGTCACGGTCTGCTTGTGGCGGAGCAAGAACGTTGATACAAAGTACTGTGATTTAAGTCTTTTTAATAATCCAATGGCACGTAGACAGATACAAGCAGGGAATTCACACATCCTTGCGGTGTAAAGAAACACCTGGGCAAAAGGAAAGGTCAGGAGGAGGTTCAGGAGGTGGCCGAACACCCGGGAGGAGGACTAGGAACAGAGTCCAGGGAGATGAGAGCTGAGGATCGAGGGTGCCAAGGAGGATCCAGAGGGCCGAGGTGGAACAGATGGTGCCGGCGACCGATGCTGAGACGTGGATCCGGAAGGCGGCAGCAGAGCCAAAGCGATAGCGGACAAAGGCGTAGTCGGAGGGAGGGAGGAGCCTGACGGAGCCGGCAGGACGGAGGGATGAGGCGCAGCCGGAGCCATGGTGGAGAGGAGGTAGCTAGGTGGCATGGTGGAGCCAACTGGTCGGAGGGACGAGGCGGAGTCTGAGACTCTGAGGCTGGAGGCGGAGCTGAGGAGTCTTTGAGCCATGACGCCGATGACAGCTGGCCGACTCGTGGCGAGACCAGCACGCAGATGGTGGGCTGAGGGTGAGCAACGGGGCTGGCTGATGTCAGGGGTGGCATGGGCGCGACAGGGTGTGTGGTTGGGTCTTTAAACTTTGTGCGCGGTGCAGGTACAGGAGGGCGCATCTGAGGAGCAGGAACTGGAGGATTCCGGGTTAACAGTGTCCTTCATGATCAACCCCAGATCAACCAGCTAACCCTCAGCCATGGTGCGTTGGACGGCGCTACTCTCCGGTTTTCGCTGTTCTTGGCGTTCTCCACTGTGGTGCACTCACTCTCCGGCTCTTGCACCTGGACTGTCGTCATCATGTCAGGCTCCATAACGCACCTCAGCACTGTCTCGTCCGTTTGCGATGGCTCGTTGGTTGCGCCAGGCTCTGCCGTGGCGTCAGCGGTGGGCTCAGGAAATGCCTCTGTGCTGCGGGGAGATGGTGGGCTAGGCTCTGGGACAGGAGTGGCACAGTGTCCACTCCACGAAGGCGGCAAAGTCTGCTCGAGGGCCATCTTCAAACAGCAGTGCTCTGTGCTCAAGTCTCAGGCCTCTGTTGTAGAAAGCGTGCTGTCCGGGAGGCAGGTGTAGTGAGCTATGTCCAAAAATAGTCTTGTATGGGCCTCGAGCGATCTATTCCCCTGCACCAGCATGAAGAGGAGATAGTTGGGTGTCAACAGGGTGTCCATGAGGGAAGAACGGGGAAAAAATGAAATAAAAACTGACAAAAAAATCACAGAAACAAAAGGTCGGGAGAAACACGTCGCTCACTCCTTTTTTGTAGGTCTGGTCATTCTGTCATGGTCTGTCTGTGGCAGAGCAAGAACGTTGATACAAAGTACTGTGATTTAAATCCTTTTAATAATCAAATGGCACGTAGACAGGGAATTCACACAATCAGAACATAACAACATCAATGACCAGACAACATGAACTAAAATGAACGTAACTTAAATAGGGCAGACAATGATGCTAATTAACAAGACACACCTGAACATAATCAACAATAGACAAACTAGGTCACACTGAGCACATGGGGAAAACCAACAACAAACACAGTGCAGGGGCATTACAGATACACTGTTGTGCAGGGAGGGAAACTTTATACTTGATCCAAGCTGAAGTGGGAAGCCAATGTAGAGACTCATATTTACATATTTACATATTAATATTAATGCATAGCTCATACAAAAAATGGATGACAAGTAACGTCTTACTGTTAAATTCTGTTAAAAAACCACACACGTAATAATCTAGAAGACTGTCTATGTCACGGAGGCAGACGAGAGATGACTGATCGAGGATGTCCCCGTGTAGCGTGTAGGAAAACTCAGACGCGGAGAAGCGCGAGTGAGCAGGTAAACACGCGCTTTGATCTGAGAACGCTCCGAACGGAGTAAAGATTCCCACCGAGGAATCCGCGTTCTCACACGCACACAGACAGGTAAATAAGACGAGAGATTTACTCACGTGAGTTGAAGAGATGATCGTAGATGAAGGGGACCTGACGATTAGCCTTCATAGCTTAATGTCTGGTGCTAGACAGACACCTGCTTCCTGCTTAAATACCTGCGTGAGGTTACTTCCGGGTCCTCGTGACCTCACGTGATCCGGTGCGTGTGACACAAGCCCAGGCTTCTTGTAGAAAAGATGGTGTCAATTGCATTCAGAGACCAGTTGATCAAATCCATTTTTCCTTTTTGTTTGAAGAACAGGGCAAAGAGAATCTTAGAGATAGAAACTAACAAGATGAGACAAGAGGAGAGATAGGGGAGGGAGAGGAGAAAAGATACGTCCGTCTTCTCCGAGAGCAAATGAGTTATGAGGCAGACCCGAACCTTGAGTTGCGATGTCCCGTATACGCCTCATGCCTCTACTATTCCCGCAGAAGGGGAATGTTGTCTCAAAGCAGAGGTTGGCCCATTGGGTGGTTGATGCCACCACCGTGGCGCTTCTGGCCCAAGGTGAGCCATGCCCCCTAGGGGTGAGAGCCCACTCCACCGGAGTTTTGCCTCCTCCTTAGGCCAGTGCATGGCGCCTCTCCATCAGCATGCTGTGCTGCAGGTTGGGCAACATCTAATACCTTTGCTAGATTTTATAAGCACTGGAATCCAATCCAAGCTCATTTTTCCAGTGGGTTACATCTGGCTTCTCCGTTGCCTCACAGTTTTAGTTAGCTGAAACTGTGTCCAATAGAGGGCTTCCTTTACCCTCTTTGGATCTGGCATCTTGTTCCATGGTTTCTTGCCACTGTGTTCCCCTTACTCTAGTAAGACAACCTGTGTGCTCCGCCCCCCCAACTCCTGCTTCTGGAGATCCAGGTGTTGGGATAGTTACATTCAAGCTTCCTTTCCCTCTTGGCTCTTGACGAAGGCGGTCGCATCTGCTCTCCCTCCCTTATCTCTCCTGCTTGCTTCTCTTGTCTGTCTTGTGAATACTTCAGAGACTCTTCTTGCCTTGATCTTGAAACAAAAGGAATATGGATTTGATCCAACTGGTCTCTGAATGCAACTGACATAATCTTCTCGACAACAAGTGGGGAACCAGTTTAAATGATAGCGCTAGAGAGCAAGACACAACAGACAGTTTGGCGAGTAAACAAACCCCAGAGGGTGCATAATCCCCTTTTCTTATCCATCTCTGATCACTGTGCGTGTGTTCCGGTGCTTAAAGGTGTTTCCCCGGGCTTGTTCGGAGGTAAGTGGCACATCAAAACAATGGAGCCGTAGCTCACTTGTGTAGTGTCTGTAATGTAACAATGTACTTTAACAGATCCAGCAAGAAAGTTGGCTTGGCTTGGAAGTGAGTAGATTACGGGGAAATTTTCATTTTGGGGTAAACTATTCTTAGTTGTATCATTGTTACCGCATTTACCTGCATAACCTTCATCAGGTTAGTAACATTTTAAAAATGTTACATTTAAAAAGATGGAGCATAGGGCATGCAGACTTTATTAGAAAAGAAAAGACTTCATTTAGAATTGTTTTTTTATTTGTATTCATATTTTTTTTTTAAGAAAGATGTTTCATTATCTGAACAGTGGAAATGTTGTCAAATTGCAGCCAGTATGATTAATTTTGTACCCTGTATGTGTATATGTCCTGTGTGAGTATGCCCATGTGTACAAACATACACAGCAAAAAAACAAAAACTGCAAACACATTTTATTGTAGAGACATAAAAGTTTGTGGAGTTAGAATAACCCAATAGCCATGCTGTGAGAACAAATATGACTCAAAATTATTGAAGGAACAAACTTAATTGGTGGATTTAACTTAATTTTATTAAGCTATGGCATTTAATAATCAAGAAGGCCCCAATTATTCTTTTCCACAACCTGTATTTTAACTGAAAGTTGCTGAAAAGGAAATTAACATAAGCCTGAATTCTGTTGGTACAGTAAGTCAATATAAATGATTAAGAAGTGTGCACAAATGCAGGGATAATTATAGCAATAGAGTATTGAGTTGAAATGTTTAATTCACTCCACAAAGCATTTCACCACACAGCATGAACTGATGATTGCATGAACTGATGTCTTATATTAGTTTAATAAAATAAACAGTTAAAACTTTAGAGTTTTAGGGGTATATGAATGCAAATGAAGGGTTTGAGAGAATATGGCTCTTGCACTAACATGTGTAGCGGACCTTGTAGTCCTGACAGACCCCTCCAACCTGCTGATTATTCACACACTCAAAGCCCAGTAGGGGATCAAATCTGTGGATTCAGAGTAGATGGCTGTTAATCACTGCAACACTTACAAAATTATATTAATATTGTTTTTATTGCATATAAATATATAAAATTAATTACTGTTAAATCTTACACTTGGAAATTGTTTCCAGCAGGCAGTACAGGGGTCCCACTAATGGTTGCGACCTCAATAGCGATTGGCTGAGGGCAAACCTGTTTTGGGTATGTAATCAGGGTCGACGACAGCATCTCATAGTCTCCTTGTCCACCAGGATTATCTCGGTCAAACCAAGGTGTTCTTTTGTCTAATAAAGCATTATTAGCAACCATTTCAGTAAGATTCTTGTTGAAGGTCAAATAATAAGTTTATATTAAAAAAAACTAGATTTTTACCTGATGTCTAGGTTAAGAAAGTTTTAAATGATCTCACAAGCAACTCACTTGAACACCATTTCTCTGGGCAGGTGAAGCGCACTTTATAATCTGCACATAACACTCCTCCTTGGTTTGCGTTTACACAGGAAAACCCAGATGTCGGATTGTATCTTCAGAAAACATACAAAACACCATTACAACATCTTAAAAAACAGATTTCCTTTAAGATCCTTGACAGACTTACATTTGAAAGGTGTTTCCAGTTAGATACGCTGGCTGGTTAGAGATAACAGTCTTAGCCTCTATTCCAAGTGGATTTGGACATATTTCTCCAGGATACATATTGAGGAGGACAGTCAAGAGTTCAGAATCACTTCCATTTGTGTTAGGGTTGTCAGAATCAAACCACCTGGTTAAACACTCTGATGAATATGGTACAGAGGAAAGAACCAATAAAAAAAACAATATGAGTAAAAAAGAGCTGCAAGACATCAGTATTATGATACTTACGTGATCTGCAGAAACTTGATGGACATGTGAAGCGGACCCTGTAGTCTTGACAAGCTCCATTCACACAAGCAAAGCCCTGCAACGGATCATATCTGCAGAAAGAAAACATATAACCAAAATCTCAAAATAACATTCATGACAAGGAATTTAACACAAAAGATTTCACAAACGTGTTAAGCTACTCATGTCTTTCTGACATCGCATTAAGAAATAAAAGCATAGTCCATTTTAATTTAAGATATTTATATGGAAAATATATGATACTGTACACTACAAAAATGTTTCCAGGTGGCAGTGCGGGGGTCCCACTAATTGTTGTGACCTCTATGGCGATGGGCTGAGCGCAGACCTGTAGTGGGTATCTTATCAGGAGTAAAGACAGCCTTTCATTGTCTCCACCACTGGCGTCATCTCGGTCAAGCCAAGGCGTCCTACATTCTAATAGAGGAAAACCAACTAGGTAAAGGTTTTGCTATTTAAGATGAAATATTAGACCAAAAATCTACATAAGAGCTTTGATGTGTTTTTGTGGCTTAACAAAACTTCCCTCCTTCCCACAACTTGATAAAAGTCACCTAACACAATATAATAAATTCAATCTGTTCTCATAATCTTGAATGTCACTCACTTGAACACCATTCCTCTGGACAGGTGAAGCGCACTTTATAATCTGCACAAACTCTTCCTCCTTGATTTGCATTTATGCAAGAAAACCCAGTTGTTGGATTATATCTTCAGAAAGCACACAAACACATTTAGTACATAATAAAAAGCAAACATCATTTAAGATCCCCTTTTTATTGACATAATCAAAATATTACAATTAAATAGGCTCACACTTGAAAGACGTTTCCAGTTTGAGACGCTGACAGACCAGAGACGGTCTGAGCCTCTATTCCGTTTGGATTTGGACATATTTCTCCAGGATACATATTGAGGAGGACAGTCAAGAGTTCTGAATCACCCCCATTTGTATTAGGGTTGTCAGAATCAAACCACCTGGTTACGCACTCTGATAAATACAGCACAGAGGGAATCGTTACACCACAAAAATGCATTTGTACAAATATATAAGGAGATGGAACGTTTATACGTACTTGGTTGGCAAAAACTCATTGGACATGTGAAGCGGACCTTATAGTCCTGACACCCTCCATTTTGTTGAGCATTCACACAAGCAAAGCCCTGTGTCGGATCATATCTGGAGAAAAAGAACGCTTCTGTTAACAAAAGACAAGCATAACTACTAAGTGTTAAATCTGTATTTCT
>JAUYWG010000028.1:962477-991422 GCA_034779775.1 Enteromius afrohamiltoni
GTACAAACACCATTACACCTATGAAGAGAGAGAGACACCCCAGAACACATGAGTGTGTGTGTGTGTGTGTGTGTGTTCACTTTGGTCGCTAAGGTGTTACTATGTGGTTGCTTGGTTTCTAAGGTGTTGCTAAGCAGTTTCCTGGGTAGTTGCTAGGATGTTCTTAGTGGTTTGCTTATTTGCTAAGTATCAATATTATGTCCTAAGTCAATTTGCCTCCAGCCATTGTGATTTCCTGAACTCAGTTTTTTTGTTACCATGATTCGTTATTTGCCGTGGGTGTGGTTTGTGTGCTCTACAGGCCGTACGGTGTTCGGTCGTCCTCGTAAGCTGTTTTTCGGCTCTGAAGTGGATGTGGTTCAGGGTGAACACACCGGTCTCCTCGCTGGAACGCCCCACGAGCGTCACTCAGTCCCTGCTTCCCCAAGGGGGCGGTACCAGGGGCTGGGCTACACGGACACTCCCCACTCAGTCTCCGCCCCCGCCGGCTTCACCTCCTCCTCCTGGGAGAGTGACAGCGACTCGGGCCTGCGACAGCCAATCAAAGCGCAGGAGTCCTAGCAAGTGGTGAGGCTACCGGATAATACAGACCTGTTCACGCCTGGATAATGCAAACAGAATCTATTCAAAATAATCTCCATTGAAGTCTCCATGAAAGCTTTACCTAAACTGAAACAAAAACAGCATTTTATTCAGCAATCCTACTGGAACCAATGATATTGTAGAGTTATTTATATACTATTCAGTTGTCAATAATATTTTGAATTAGCTTTAATTTTGAAATACTTTGTTTTCTTTAATCATAATTAGAAGGTCATTTCAGGTTCTTTTGTCATTTCAGTAGTTATTTTAATTTAATTTAAATTTTAGATTTTATTTAGTAAAGTTAGTAATTTTAGAACTTATTTTTTTTCTTCTAATCTTTGTATTTAATTTTGGCTTTACTTTAACCAAAGTGTTCTTATTAGTTTTAATGAACTAAACTCTGTATTGTTTCTGATTTTTGTATATTATTATTTGTCATTTTATTATTAATTTGTCATTTTATATCATTATTATTACTATTAGCATTATTATTATGCCATAAAAGTGTCAGAAACACTAGGTGGCACTATAATACAAAACTTTGTTGTTATGTTTTTAAAATCTTGTACCAAAAATGTGTGCTTGATGTCAGATTGATGTAAAAAAAATCTTAACACAAACTCATAAAATACAAGAGACCTGTTCTTATTCTGTGCCAGTATAGTAAATGGTGTGGTATGTTTTAAATTAACCAATTAACCAATAACCATTAATAGCATTTAATATAAGTGCTGGGCTGATTCCTATTAAATCCTGTTAAATTGTTTAATATATTGTGACATTAACAGATGTTTTATGTATATATATATATATATATATATATATATCCCACAACATGAAATATATATGTGTAATTATTTCATGTTGTGGCTTAAGAGCTTTTATCATATTGAAAATCATGTTATTATGAAATTCAAATGTGTGTGAATATAGTTTTTCCATTAAGCTGCTGACATTATGCTTTTCCATTATAGATTATATGTACATATCGCACATACACATTTAAATACTGTATACACCACAAATAGTTTTATTTACCACCAGGGGGCAGAATAATATTACAAAGGCTCATGTTAAAATCAAACCATATTTCTGTTGTCCTCCTTGTGACTGATTGTTTTGTAAAAATATGTGTACAAAACTTTACATTGACATCATAAAACATTTCATAAAGCTTCTTCTCCTTTACTTTTAACAGATTTCAAAGGTACAAATGCACAAAAATAAGGCTTAAAATCCTGCTCATGTTATTTTGAGTAACATTTGAGTTATTCAGTTCTTCTCTTCAGATTTTTCAGGCAGAAAATGACCATTTAAAGTGACTGCAGTGACAGTTTTATCTAGAAATGATCTGAAATGATGTTCAGATTCAGTATCAATTCAGTATCTTACCCTGATTATTCAGTGGAATACAACATGACACATTTTCATAAATCGTTTTTTGTGAAGTGCTTAAGGTCAACATAAAATAAAATAAAATGTTACCTGCTGCCTTTCAATTCATGTTCAGTGCATTTCAAAAAAAGTCTTTTTTATCATAATACTTTTTCCAATTGTATCTTCATATAGAGATACTTACAAAATACTCTGCATTTTCTTATTGAATATCCTCATAAATGTTCACATTATAGAAGTCAGATGAATTGTAAATTAAATATCACTAGTTTGCTGATGAATTATGTTGTTGTAAGACGATGCAAAGTCACAGGAAGCTCCACACACACACAAATAACATAATACAGGTGATTACAGTGATTCATCTACACACAAAGAGAAAAATAACATCCCATGTAATACAATATACAAAGTCTGAATCAACAAAAAACAAAAAGAGTTTGGTTTTAAAGCAACAGTTCAGGCAAAAAGGAAAATGGGCTTGAGAATATATTGCTTGATATGTGATTTCAGTGCTGATTCTTTGCTAAACTCCATTGAGGTGAACTGTTCCTTTAAAAGAGGCATTATCATGGAGACTCTGTGACGTGTGCTGTGTGTTTCTGTACGATGAGCTAAAAGACACATTCAGTACAGCAAATTATAAATCGGTGAAGGTTTAGGTCTGGATTGCTTTAATAGCTTACGAACCGTACCAGAGTTCACATGAACCTCCAAACCAAACCAATCAATCTTCTGTGGCTTCGAGTGCATCTGTATGCTAATGAAGTTAACGCTGATGTGCTTTTCAGTCATTTTTGACCAGTTCTAATGTTTTTAAACCTCCTCTTGTGCTCAAAAACTCAGTGCAGCTTTAGAGTTTGTTCGTTAAATCGACCCACATTAGTTTTCAAGAAATATTAGAAATAATTTTTGCACAGTATTTTGAGTAGTTTGACCCAAGACCAAGTGTCCACATCCATGTACCTAAACTTTGCATGCACATTCAGAAAATATTCACCAAATTTCAATAAGAAATACGTAGTTTATAACTGGTATTTTGGGCAGTTTGTATTCAACTGTAACAATTTTTTTTTTTTGACAAATTCCATTAACCCCAAAACAAAAGTACTGCCTTTCCAAAACACACCAAATATTGCTTACACATTCGTAAATTTACGAATGTTTGTGTAAATTTGAGCATGGGTCAATTTGACCAAATACAAAATTTGTAATAGTTTTTGTACAGCCTTTCCAAAACGTTTCCATGTGCCGAAACTTTACACAAAAATTCATGACACTAAATAAAAATTATCCACCAAATTTCAGTAATAAATAAGTAATTGAACTGGTATTTTGGTCAGTATTGTAGAATAGAGTGTGGGTTAATCTGACCCAACACAAAAGCTGTAATAGTTTTTGTACAGCCTCATCTATGTGTTGAAACCTTGCTCACACATTCATAATCCTAAATGAAAAATATTCACCAAATTTCAAAAAGAAATATACATTTTCATCAGTATTTCAAGCAGTTAGAAAATCTGAGCGTGGGTCAGTTTGACCCAATGCATAAGTTGTAATAGTTTTTGTACTTTCACATCCATGTGCCAAAACTTTACATGAACATGAATAATGCTAATGGAAAAGTGTCCACCAAACTTCAAAAAGAAATAAGCAGTTTATCTGGTATTTTGGGTTTGTAAAATAGGGCATAGGTTAATATAGGGTGACCCAACACAAAAGGTTTTTGTGCAGCCTTTCCTAAACCCATCCATGTGCCGAAACATTAAATCAACATTCATGATGCTTAACTGAAACAATCCACCAAATTTCAGTAAGAAATAAATAGTTGAGTATTTCAAGCAGTTTATAAAAATGAGTGTGGGTCAATTTGACCTCAACACAACAGGAGGTGAAAAACTAAAAACTAAACTTCTAGAAGTCTAAGAAATCATAAAAAATCCAGACACATTGGCTGTTTGAGGTCAGAATTGACCGTTCATAGTTCATGGGAAAGTTTCCAGAGACGCTTGTTGCAATGATATCTGAGGTGTGTCACTCCTCTATAGTTCGCTCAGGTAATATGGAGTGCTCTTGTGCAATGGCCGCCAGCTCCTTCAGAAACTCGGCGAACAGAAATGTAGCGAACACTCTGTTCCGCAGGTGCTGTGGGATTTTGGGGCAGGGAGGAAGAGGTTTGCGTGGACGACCCAAGACGTGGCCATTCAGGAACCAGCTGGAGCCGTTTTCCTGCAAGTGGACATCTCTCTCTAACAGGAGGAGAAAGATGAAGTTAGCACGCAAACAGAAATACAATCAAACAATCGGGACAGGACAACACACACCTTCCTCTTTTAAGGCCTGGTCTTTGAGCAGCAGGTACTGGCCGGTTTCTCGGACCAGCTCGGGAAAATCCGGATTGGACGCTGCGTATTGTTCAATCTGGCAACCCACCGACAGTAGAACCTGAGACAAACACCTAAGCTCATTAGAGGAGTTCAGATATACAGTACAGCATCACATCATCTGATAACTCAAAAGTCATGCTAGAGTCATTTTCAGATTCATAAATATCAGCTATACATTAAATAAACAAACTGAAAAAAACAACAACAAAAACGTGCAATTATCTTGATTCGTTATCTTAAAACAAAGTTTGTTCAGTATAAACTACTTGTGTACTAGTCGCTAACATGGAGTGTTGTGTACCTGGTAGAGTGAGCGAGCGCTGGTCTGAGACGCGGGTCTGGTGTTCAGAATGAATCCTCGCAGCAGCGGTTGTGGATATGTGGCCAGTTGTGCTAAAATCCCTGTGAGCAGCAGGTTGACTTCAATGGCGTTCTCCAACATGTTCTCCAGCCGGGACAGCAGGACACTGATGAATGGCCCTGAGGAACCACAGCTGCTTTAGATTATTTGATTGAAACCCAAATTTGGCTCTGAACATTTGCCACAACTCAACAATGCTTCATTTTAGAACGTGAGTCCTAACTGCTTCCATTTTACCAGCTAACTCTAAACTCAACAGAGTTTAACACATCAACCAAATCAACCGGATACGAATCAGATCGGCAATAAACTCTTCACAGGACACGACTGTAATACAAAAATGTCTCAAAATTAAACTTCTACCATCTTTAAAAGTGCAAAACATTTAGTTGATTCTTCAGCCATACAGTTAGTCATACAGTTGTGTTCAAAATAATAGCAGTCTAGCATGACTAACCAGATCAATCACTGTTTTTGGCATTAATCATGTTATTACATGGCAAATAATTTACCAGTAGGTGTCATGGAGTCAGAGAAACCAACAGACCCAACATTCATGACAGGAATGAAGTGCTGAAATTCATAGGCTGCTCAGCTAAAATGATCTCCAATGCTTTAAAATGGAAAACAAAACAAGAGAGACATGAAAGAAAATGGAAGACTACCATTGGAATGGATTGAACAATAGCTAGAGTGGCAAAGATTCAGCCAATGATCAGCTCCAGGAGATCAGAGATGGTCTGAAGTTACCTGTGAGTACTGTGACAATTAGAAGACGCTTGTGTGAAGCTAATCTATGGGCAAGAAGAGTCCCACTGTTAAAAAAAAAAGATATGTGCTGAAGAGGATACAATTTGCCAAAGAACGTATCAACTGACCTAAAGAGAAATGGAGAAACATTTTGTGGACTGATGAAAGTAAGATTGCCACAGACGACCCCCAAACACTGAATTCAAGCCAAGAGGAAAGAAGAGGAAATGCCCTTGAAATGGGTGTTTCAACAAGACAATGACCCCAAACACCAGTAAGAGAGCAGCATCTCGGTTCCAGACCAACAAAATTAAGGTTATGGAGTGCCCAGCCAAATCCCCGGACCTTAACCCAATAGAAAACTTGTGGGGTGATAGCAAAAATGCAGAGGAGTTGTGCAAGGTTGTCAAATCATCCTGGGCTGGAATCCTGTCAGAAGTTGGTCGACTCCATGCAGCACAGATGTGAAGCAGTTCTCAAAACAGTGGTTAAACAACTAAATATTAGTTCACAACTGTATCTCCAGATGAACTCTTACTGGAGTGAAGCAGCCATCAATTCTTCTCTAGAGGAATCTGATCATCAGCTTTTTCCCAAAAGCCATTACCACCCTTAATTCCAACATGCACTGACCCAACACATGCACACACACAAACTGAGCTTGATTTACACCAGACTTTATGCAATATACATTTCAAAGTGCAATATCTTTTTTCTTCCAAATGTGCAATACCCCGACAGACTGCAATGCAATAACTTTTTGCTGTGTAATTCCACTGTAAATATTTATCATTCAGTTTTTTACCCCACGACTGACCTGTAAACGCGATGCCGTGTTTCCTGCTCTCAGTTCTCAGTTCTTCATCAGTGTGGTCTTCACCCTCACACTCCTCACAGAAGCAGCTTAAGTCCAGCTCCTCCTCCTCCTCCTCCTGCAGGAGATCCCGCAGCCGCTGGAGCTGTTCTTCATCCTCCACGATGGAGTCTTCCTCTCCGCCCAGATCCCGAATCAGCTCCAGACACTGAGAGATGAAGTCGTCTCCAGCGGCTTCGGTTTTGCTCTCATTGCAGTTGTGGTCCAGATGCGCAACATCAACCTCCAACTCTGGTTTCTGCTCCTCAAAACCACGTCCGTTCACAGTCGGTTCGGATTCCGGTTGTTGTGCGTGATTGTGATTTAGTGTGTGATTAGCGTGCATCAGATTGTTGTTTATGTAGTGACTGTGGGTTGGCTTATTCAAGCCGTTTTTGACGACAATCCGCCGGTCATCGCGAGCGTCTTTTTGCGCGATCAGACTATAAACCAAAACATCATCCTGAAAATCAGACTCCTCGATATATGATCCTTTAATCAGCATGATGGCGTTTTTGCGCATTTCCTGAATGTGTTTCGGTGGTTCGTCCGGAACGTCGGGCGTCGGTTCCCTGTCTGGCGCGGCATCGTACGTATCGTCCCACTCTAGCTCGAGTAGCGTCCCGACTCGCTCGCGGTCTCCGGTGGAGCTGGTTTCTGAGGGCGGATGAGGAGTCGGAGTTTGAGGAGGTGGAGTGGAGCGAGGAAGGCGCTCGTCTTCATCCTCGTCGTGATACTCATCCGGGGACGGACTGAGGCCATCGTACGGAGCCGACCACACATCGCACGCTTGGACAGTCGTACAGACCGATTTGTGTGCGTCATACAGATACTGAAGATAGTTCTTGTGCATCAGTGGCTCTGAAGCGGTTATTCGCGAGCATCCGATGGTATCTCCACCTGAGAATAGATCCTCCATTCCTGAAGAGACAGAGAGAAGATTTAGGGCTGAATTAAATTTAAAGGGTTAGTTCACCCAAAAATGTAAATTCTGTCAATTACTCACCCCCATGTTGTTCCAAACCCATAAGGCCTTCGACACAAATGAAGATATTTTTGATCCTTCCATAGACATCGAGGATCACGATCATGGCTCAGAAACGTCGTAATGAGATTGTTTGTATAATCATAGTTTATGTGACACCAGTGGTTCAACCGTAATTTTACAAAACAATGAGGATACTTTTTGTTGCTTAAAGAAAACAAAAATAATGACTTTATTCAACAATTCATCTCTTTTGATTTATTTAATTCATGACATTTTTAGAGTATCACGTACATAAACCACATGTCACGATCACCAGCTGGAGCGCCCATGAGCTCCATTAGAGGGCACTCCACCCTGGACTGTTATGCCATGTACTTCCCTTGTCTGTGTGTTGTGTCCCCATTGGTTCCTTGGTTTCATGCGTCTTGTTCTCATTGGTTGGTTCTGTCTTGTCTTCCCCTCTGTCTAGCATAAACGGAGCCCTCACCCTCTCTCTTACACTGATTATTGCAAAGCCATACCCTTGTACCTTGTGTTTTTCTCGTTCCTTTGCTTTTTTTTTACCTTTTCTAGTTTTTTGATTGTTTGCTGCCTGCCCTGACCCTTGGCCGTTTATTGGAATTACTCTTTGGCCTGGATTGAACTGTTTGCTGGAGTTTGATCACTTTTGTGAATAAAGTGTTTGCACTTAGATCCCCACTCGACCTTCAGTCCCTTTGTCACACACTGACTTTAACGATCTCCTTGCGACGTTTCTGAGCATTGATCGTGTTAGGATCCTTGCTGTCTACGGAGGGTAAAGAGATCTTGGAAAGCATCAAAAATATCTTGTATTTACAAAAAGCTCTGTTCTAAAGAATATCAAAGGTCGGGTTTGGAACAATGTGAAGGTCAGTAGCTAATGACAGAATTTTCATTTTTGGATGAACAATCTATTATACCGCTATTACAAAATTTAATATTGGTCTTGAATGGCATGTCAACAGATCATTTACTGTAACATCTGGAAACTGTCGTTTTTGGGGCATGGCTAAACAAGAGCTGTTTTGGTGTGTATCACTTTAAATGCAAATGAGCTGCAGAATTCCCCAATGTGATGTCACATTGCAGAGAAAATGAACCTGATTTGATTTAAAGGAGTGGGTGGATTGGTATTATTGTTGGGTGGTTGTGTTCACACACTGCTCACACACATTTATGTCCAAACACCATTTCAAAAGTGGATTTTGCATAACAGGTGCCCTTTAAGTTATGAACAAATGCTTTTCCAGTAAGTTATTTGCGCTTCAGTAAAATTTTCCAAATGTAAGCACAAAAACACATTTCTGAAACATTTTAGTGGGATATTTGTCTAAAATGATTTTGAGAACATTTTTAAGTAATAATAAAATGGAATGTTACCCTTAATCTAGTCTCTAATGCTCACATAAGCAAGACAAAACATCTTTAAATATTTAAAAAACTAGACGATTTGAATGTTTTCAGAGAACGTTCAGAAGTAATGTTTTCATAACCTACTGACAACATTAGAAAAATGTTCTTAGAACATATATGGATATAACTTTTAAAATAACATTAAAGTTAATCAAAACATGTTAATAGAAGTGAAAATAATTCTTTCACAGAGAGAACATCTACTTTAAATTAAATAAAACACACTTTTTTAAAGTATTATTGATCATCGTAATTCGCATTCAACTAACCCCTGACTAAAGTATATATATGAAACTACAAATCTTATGCAGTGGATCATGAAGCCCATTACCCATGTTGCCCCTTAGCAGGCCCTCTGTGACCTTTGACCAGAGGATGTAGTCAGGTTTGGGCGTCTGCGGTGGAGAGGAGCAGGGTTTGTGAATGAAGAAGGAGGGAGTGAGCGAGAGCAGAGCAGACGCAGTGATGGAGTAGCAGTCTCTCTCCCGCAGCCGGAGTCTCTGAGTGTCCGTCAGGTGAGAACACGGGATCAGATACCTGCAGGAGAAACCCAGAAACAGCTAAAACTGGTGTTCATTTCTTTGTTTTAAATCTGTATTTCACCTCTACTGAAGAATAAGAGGATGCAAATACCTGAAAATTAACTGCAGCATGACATCTTCACAGTACAGACCAATCAGAGTCCGGAACAGAACCAGAGAGACCGTGCCGAGCTGAAAACACACACACACCATAAGCTTTAACTTTCACACACACACTCATGTGTTCTGGGGTGTCTCTCTCTCTTCATAGGCGTAATGGTGTTTGTACTGTACAGACTGTATGTGGTATTGTCCTACACTGACCCTACACCTAAACCTACCCCTTACAGGAAACACTACACACTCTTACATTCTCAAATAAACACCATTCAGTATGTTTTTAAGACTTTTCTTTTAAGGGGACACTGAAAATGTCCTCATAAAACACCTACATATTGTAATACCTGTCATACCCATGTCATTATACACATTTGTGTCCTCATAAACCACACACACACATCACGAGCTTTAACTTTCACAAACACACACACGCATTACACACACATTAACACCGTGAGTTTTAACTTTTACAAATACACACACACACAATCTCACACTCATATTCATCCACACTCACCTGAAACGGTGTGTTGATCCTGCTGACCAGTGTGTCCAGGAGGCTGACGTTGTCATGGCGATGTCTGAGGATGAAGATGAGGAAGGTCTGGAGGAGGGCGGAGTCAGAGATGCTGCGCAGGAAGAGCTCCAGGTATGCCGTCGTCGTCATCACTTCCTCCAGAGTCAGCTGACCAATAAACAAAGAGCAGTGTTCACAGAGAGACCGGACCGACCAATCACAGCTATCCAAATACAAACACACACACCCACTCACCTTATGAAGAGCAGGAGCCATGACAGGAACGAGAAAACCATTGTAGATGTAGCCCAGGAGCTGATCTCTGATAGAGGGGTGAGCCACCTACACACACACACACACACACACAAACATCCTAATATCATGCATTTTAGGAATTTATAAGGCATCAACAAAATAAAAAACAATAACTAACTCACTATATAAATTAAATAATCCAAATTAAATTATGATTTAATATTAGAATCATAATATCATGACAACATAGCATACTGGGAAGTTATAAAGCATGGTTCTTTTAGAATGAAATCGTGTACTTAATATGACAACTTACAAGTAAAAAAATACATTAAAAATGTGCTTTTTAAATAAAATCTTGATCATTTTAGTAAATGGAAAAGTCTGTGTGATTTGAAAAAAGGTCCTAATATCATAATTAAAATTAAAATAATTAAATCAGAGTGAACCCTAAAGGCTTCAAAGTGTGAGGTTAGTGTGTAGCGTCATCATCATTGCCTGTGTGTGTGTGTGTGTGTGTGTTACCCTGCACACAGTGCTGCAGAAGTGCAGTGAGTTGAGGAACTGAAAGAGCGCTGGAAGCTGCAGCCAGTCGTGTCTCTCCAGACAGAACCAGCCCTCGCTGTACACCTCCAGTTTAGCCGGCAGACCTGAATACAGCCCGCTGAGACCCGTGGCCAACACCTACACACACACACACACACACACACCTTCTCATCTATATGACACTTTTCCTGTTTAAAACACACCACTAAGTGTCCTGACTGTTCATTGTGTGTGTGTTCAGCAGCACAACATTTTATTTGGGTCAGAGCAAAAACACACCACCCATAATCCATCAGCAAAAACCTGCACACACAATCCTGTGACTGGGATTAAAACCATAACAGATTAATACATGAGAGAGAGAGAACACACACACACACACACACACACACACACACAGTCATTAAAACTAGATGCATTGATTGTTTTTGTGCAGCTATTAACATCCAATCCAGTTCCCTCTGAACACAAACACTGAGATTAAATCACATAAACAAGCTGCATGTGGGATCTCTCTGATTGGATGAGATGTGAAAGGCTCCTCCTCTTCCTGTGTAATCACATTAACATAAGAGCTAACTCTAGTGCTGACGAGCATCAGCAGTCACAGACAGCTCCCTCACGGCAATGCTCTTTACTCTAGAGATACCAGTCTTCGCTGTTTAATTCAGAGTCGATTTTAAGATTTAATATTTCTGATGTGTTGGTCAGCACTTGTGGCTTTTATGGTGCTACATAAATAAACTTGACCTCACTTTATTCTTACGACTGCTAAAAACAGATTTTGTGCTTCCAATGTCAAAATCAAACTGTTGTGTGTTTATCTGCTTAAAATCTCCCTATCTTAAAGGTTGTGAGTGGTCAGCAGCAGAGGTAGAACCGCCTCTCTTTCTAGTCTCTGTGCACAGCCAGCATAGACTGCTCTGTCAGCTTCAGGAATCAGTCCTCCGGAAATGTGCTGAACACACTCCAATATTTGTGTTCAACTGTTCTGGAGCAGTGTTGGAAACACAACACTGATTTCACACAGCGTCTCCAGAACATGGCGCCCGCAGCAACACTACAGACAGAATCATAGCTCCGCCTTCTTTCTTTGTGGAAACATTCGGGTGGTGTTTGAACAAAATCATCTCAGGAGTTCAGAGTATATACTGTGAATCTTCTTTCTTCCTTCCTTCCTTTCTCTCTTTTTTATTCAACAGTACAAAATCATTAAGGCAGTACTGTTATAAACAGAAATAAAAGTAGTGCACAAAGACAGATGTCTCTCCTCAACCACCACCAGTGTGCAGCATCCACCTGTATGATGCAACGGCAGCCACGGCACCACCAGTGCACTCACCGCACACCAGCTACAGGTGGAGAGGAGAGGATTATTGGGAGGCCAGTATATTATAGACGAGGGCCAGTGGGAATTTGGCCAGGCCACCGGGGTTACAGAGAGTCAGGACCTCACCTAATGCTATATACAGGTTACTAAAATGTTGAATATTATCAATGTTACAAGAATGTTCTGTATACATTACATGCAAACACCATTTAGATCTAATCATATTCCTCACCGGACAGAAGTAGGTGTTCTCCACAATGTGTTTGGCCACCAGGCTGTTCTGAGACGAGAGGCTCATGATGAGGGTGAGGGCATCTCTGGCCTGCGCTCCGACCGTCCCGTCGCGGTGGATGAAAGGGATGAGGAGAGAGAAGAGCAGAAAGTTGGCAGCTCCTTGATCCTGACTGCTGTGGAAGAACAGCTCCAACACGGAGGCTTCCTTCACCAGCACATGGCACAGCTGATGCAGCAGAGAGACCAGCTCCACCTCCACCACAGAGCTGCTGGGCCCCACGGCACAGGTGAGCCTTGCCATGGAGCTGTTGCTTTTGGGCCCTGTGGTGCAGGAGGACGAGGGCCCCATAGTGCCGATGAACCCTGCCGTGGAGCTACTGCTTTTGGGGCCCACGGTGCAGGAGGATGAGGGCCCCACGGTGGAGGAGCTGGAGCAGGCAGACAGCAGCATCATCAGAGGTTTGAGGATGGGCTTGTGGTGTAGCAGCGGTTGTTTGGCTTGCGCCACCAGCATCTTGTACATGCGCAGCTGCTCCAGCTTCATGTCGTCTGTGAACTCACGCCGCAGACTCCACAGAAACAGCTTTTCCATCACATTCTCCACCACCACAAACTCCAGGATGGTCCCCATGGCCCCACCCTGACCGCTCTCTTCCTCCATCAGCAGGAAGAGCATGTGCTCCACGTAGTTCTGCACGGCGCTGGCCTCGTCGACAGGGATTGGGCCGAACCGCAGAGCAACGGCACCACCACGACCCGGATCATGCTTCTCCAGGATCCTTAGAACCTGACACAACCAGACAGAGTTTACTGAGACTGACAGACAGATAGATAGATAGATAGATAGATAGATAGATAGATACCTGTGTCCAGTGGTTTTTGAAGACGATCATACATGTTTCCGGGTCAACGCCCTTCAGGGTCAGCACTCGCCCTCCGTTACTACCAGAGACCACTGAGGCCAACATCCTGATGGAGGGTGGGTGGAGCTAGACCATCATGCACCTCTGATGGGCGTCATTCTCTGTCTCAGGGCATCTCAGCACGCAGGAGTGAACGCTTCAGATAGATGACATGAAGATAAAAGAGAAACAGTAAACGGCTGTGTGTTCACGAGCAGCGCTCTAGTTCTGCAGGACTACAGCAGGAAGAGTTCCACCCTACAGCAGCGCACACTACAGGGTGGAGGCCCCTTCTCCGACATTCCCAACATTCCACAGCATTCCTAGGAACTCTTATCTCAGTGCAGCCATGACAGTGGGCCAGCTATTTAAACTAAGTGAAAATAGAATATTTTCTGAGCGATATGTTAATTACACAAAGTGCAAAAAGCAATGGATTATTCAACAGTACCCCCGTCCATCAGTTAACATCTAGAGGAGACAAAAGCTGAAACTAATCCGGCATTAAGACATTTCTTTGACTTTTATGATTACTATATTCCATAATAACTCTTCCTCCAGTGAAGAAATGCTGTGGTCTGAATCGGGAGAGAAATCTGCACAGATCAAGCAGCGTTTAACAAACAGCTCTATAATACAGTATGTGGCTGGATTTTGATGTGAAACAACAGGAGAGAGCCCTTTTTCACTGGAAGAGTTATGGATTATGGACTAAAATATCTTAATGCTGGATTAATTTGATCTTGTCTTCTCCAGATTGGAGTGTTTTTATCAGACTCTCATTTTGATGGCACCCATTGCAGACACACATTTCTCCAGAACAAACTCGTATAAATCTCGGATGGCCTGAAGATGAAGATATTTTTATCTGATTTAAATTTTGGGTAAACTATTTCATTTTTCCTGTACAACTGGTACTGAATATATTTCATAACTGCTGAATTTTACAACACTGACACGTTTATTTTCTTGTAAAGCTGAAATGAAATCACTGAAATGGTCTGTGTTGTATGTGACTTGGGTTCAAGCCAGAGTTCAGTTTATCAGACACAGAGAAAAAAATATCCAGACAAATCCAGCAGACCATCTGCGAGTGATCTAATCTGATGCTCAGCGTTACGAGTCCTGATAATCAGCAGAAGACAGCGCTGTGATTTCATTTCCTGCGGTAAAGAGGATTGATGATTGACAGTGCAGAGACACACAGCAGGAACACATGTGCGCCGGAGTCAACGTGAGACTCATTCGGCCTCACTGAGACTCATTCCTTAATAAATATAAAATAAAAATAAATCAATCCAAAAATATAGATTTTATACATAACACATTTCTTAAAGCATGTCAAAAATAAATACATTAAAAAATAATACATAATATCATACATCACACATTGCTTAGTGCATGTTAACAAATAAATAGAACATATTTTGATTTGTAATTTTTTTATTTATTTCATAGTATTCTTTCTGCAGCTCACACAGCTTTGGTACTCAAGTAATATCACCAAACCACCTTCATACAAACACCATGCAATCAACCCCTGATTAAATAAATCATTAAATCACACGCGATATCCAGTTTCACGCAAATACATGGCGTTATGCGTGCAAAAGAGATTGTGGATGTCAGTTCTTACACAGATTCTGTTTAATAAATGGATCTTCTGTGTATCTGTTTGCTTTGTAAAGCTCTTTTGAATTCAATACCTCAGTGTGTGTGTTCAGCTGTGTGGATAAATACACAAAAAGCACAGCAGCTCTATACTGATGACATATGAGTGCATGGATATGACAAAGTCAGATAAAATAAAGAAAAAGGTTCAGATAAGCAGGACTCATTAACAATACTGTACGAAAAGCCCACTCATTATTATTGCGAGAATCTGAAAAAGCCAGAAGACTAATCTCTGAAAAAGACGCTGATTTTGCATCATTTAGACATTTTTATCTGATCTTTTTCTAATGAGTCTCTTGTCAGTTCTTCTCACGTTCACACAGGTGTAGACTTCTTTCACCCGAATACTACATGCTTTAATATTTTGTTAATTAATGAACGACACAGAGATATTTCTGACTGTACCGAAGAGTTATTATACTTAACAAAAACATTTTGTTAAATTAAATATAAATGTTGAAATACAAATATATATTTTTTTAAAAGTCACAAATTCAATTAATTCAGCTAAACAAAATATAAAAAGAAATATACATACATAAATATTAAAATTAAATACTAAAACATTTGACTTATTTCATTTCATCTAGTTGCTTGTTTTCATTCATTTTAAGTTGATGTTCTAAAACAACTAAACCAGGAATAAAAATGGATAAAAAAAAAAACTATAGACATAAAAATTAAGAATGACTGCAAATGACAAAAACAAAAAAATCACTACAATTAAAAAAACTGAAAACAACTAATTCAAAATATTAATCAAATATAATAATGATAACTATAGTGTTCAAATACTTTTTAAAGGTTGCTTTAAATGTGTTCAACGTTAGATTTTTATTTTTTTAGTTTAATGCTGATGTCCTTTCTATTACTAAAACTGGTCAACAACTTTAACCAGTGCTGGAGAAACTGAATTATCCATTGGTCAGCTGAAGAATTGTTGTATGAGGACTATATCATACTTCCACGATCATTTAAAGTTCAATAATAGGCTATGATTTGTGAGAAGGCTGAGCTGGAACTCACCGGGCTTCCTCCGGTGACGCAGGTATTTCCATCAAACTGTCCTGTGTGTCCCGTTATCTTCTGAAGGGTCCATAATGCATGAACTGTCTGTCTTACAGAACCTGAATAACAATATGAAAGCAGTTTGACATAAAATACAGTGAGAGCAGAACAGAGCAACTCTACAGAGCAAAACACTCACAGAGATTAGAGTGATTACAGCCTCTCTCGCTGTAAGTGTGTGTGTGTGTGTGTGTAAAGCCTCTCCCATTAAAGCCGTTAATGACAGCTGTCAGTTGTTGTGTGCTCGTGATTTATAAATGCCATTAATGTCAGATAAAACCCTTTACGCTCGAATAAAACCGAATTTTAAGAACAAGAGTTCACTTGGATGTTCAGACATGCGCAGATCTCTGCTCGCTATTGTCTGTGGATCTTAAAACAACATATGTATCATTAAAAGACGTGTTGTGCGTTCGTTATTGACATTCGCATTGCTTTATAAGCTGTTTACACAGACGCGCAAATTACTCGCACGAATGTTTAGCGAAGCAGAAACGCGCGAGCAACAGCGACACCGTGCGCACGCTCTCAGCTTCCGGAAACACTGGAATGTTTGGGCTGTGTATGATCGTTTGGAGAAATTAAGTGCAAATCAGACTTTTCTAGAAAATACAAATGCATAGGTCATATACGCAATTTTTGGTGCCGAGAACGTTCTGGTTGGTCTGATTATAAACGTCCTATTAGTAGGTTCCCTTTAGAAACAAAATCATACATTAAAATAAAACGTATATAAACATACATACATACATATATATATATATATATATATATATATATATATGTGTGATTGTAAAATATAAAGGTTCTATAAAGGTTTTTCTTTATGTTGTCCCAAAGAATCAAATATTCCTGCAATGTTCTGGCAACGTTAATTTTTCCGACGTCATAAAAACATTCTGGGAACGTTCTTTTGGTCTGGTTACAAAAACAGCCATTACGGAGCGTTTTATGTACTGGAGGTTCCTGGTAGGTTGGCACAAAACATTTCTGCAACGTTGAACGTTATTTGGTGTAGTAAAAAAAACAAAACCTAAAAATAACAATTAGGAAACATTCTATGTAACAAAAAAATAATAGAAATAGCACATGTACGTCTGCAAGATGTCTGTTAAAGATCTCTTGATCTGAAAAGCATCTGCTGTCTACAAACGTCTCGCAGACGTCTTTCGGATGTCAGTTTTACATACATTCTAAATCATAAACATCTTAAAGACATCTTATAGTCGTCTGTTTGACATCTAAACTAAAGGAGATGAGCAAACAACCTAAATAATACGTCTTGAGGATGTAAATGCAGACGTCTCCTAGATGTGCCATCAGTTTTTTATTTTTAAAAAGAAACCAATTCCCCAAAAATAGATCATTTGAGAAGGTTTCAGAAAAGTTTGTTGGGAATACTAGTTTTTATTTATGTAAGTGTTTTTCGTTGCTACATCATTCCCACACTTCCATATGTGAGTTTCCAGCGATTATTTTGAGTAGTATTTGGTATTGTAACTGGTTTTTAATAACAACACTTCCACTCAAACTCCTCCTCATCCTCCTCATCCTCGCGTGTAAGGATGTGTTGAAGCGATTGTTCGGCTTGGCGCCTCCCTCTTCTCTTTCACATGGACAGAAGAACTTCCTGTTGACGTCCGTGCGTCCCGACAATAGTGATACTGCGACTTTCTTCGGGCGTTTAGATAAAAACAGAAACTAATTCATATGACAACATCAAACTCGAGCGCTCATCTGTGAGGAGAAACTTCCCGCCAGCTGGATCAAAAGTTTGATCGCACCTGGAGCGACTCTCCCAAGCTTTTCCAAAGAGGAATGCCGTCCCGATCGGTTGTCTTGGTGTTTTAGACGGTAAATAAACCGTCTTTCTCTCGGTATGGCGGAGTCACGCGCTGAGGAGGACGAGGAGCGTTTGCGCGAGCCCGGCGGCGCGAGACGGAGCGCAGGTAGGCGCGACACCACGAACAAACTAATACATACACAGACTTCCATAACAGCACCATTAAGTGTATAGTTTTCATCATCACATCAGCGCAGTAAAAGCGTAAATATTTAATTAAATTAAACTTATTTGCTCATGAAACGCCACAATAATTATATAATTAATAGTGATTTATATATCTCGTGTCATGTTGTTAAAAAAAACCCTGTAGGTTCAAATGTATAGCTATAAATTGATATGTTTTGTTTTATTAAAATTTTTCTCTTTGTCTATTATATGTTTTTATCGTTTGTGATAATCTTTTGTGCATTTTAATGCTGCTGTGGTAGGACAAATTATTTTGGGGTGTGAGGTCGTAATAGTCATTAAAATAATTAGTGAAATTATTTCATGATATGCAAATAAAATTATTAATTTGTTCTTTGGTCTTAATTTTAAATTGGGGGTTAAAATGTGCTTGTTAAAATGTAATAATCAATAAACAAATATTTTGAATTATTTTAGAATGTAAAATTTAAATGTAATGTTTTACTTAAATGTAATTGAAATATTTAGAACAGGCGTATTATGTCTTCTGGTTGTTGTGTAGCAGCTGGAAGATAAAATAAAGGAAGAGGACTGATGTTTCCGCTTTACATGATATGTAATATGAATCTGCTTCATGCTGGTCTGAAACTATCATGTGAATTCAAGTTTGGCTCCAGTAGCTCAGCTTAGGTTCCTCAGGGGAATTTCTCACCTGCGTGTGAAAAGACAGGCATGAGGTGTGATCCAACAGTCAATAATCATTAAATAAAGCACCGCGTCTCCCGGATGTTATGAACTAACACAGAGCTGATTCAGCAGTAATGTTTTCTGTTTATTATACACGCATTGGAGAATTTAGCGAATAAACCAGCTTTAAACTGTGTCATGTGACTCGAGTCTGAGGTCATGTGATCATGACCCCCCAACACACACACACACGCACTACAGTAATGATACGGTCTGTTTCAGGGCTTTTGTGTCTCTGTCTGTGGTTTGTTGTAATGACAGCCGTAGTTTCTCAGACAAAAGCTCAGTTTCTCTGGGTTCAGTGTGAAGGGATCTGTCAGTACCAGACTAATACTGCCCTTCACACAGGCAGCACAATCTCTGAGCCGTCCTGGTCCATCAGAACCTCTCTGTGGAGCAAACAGTCACATCAATAATGTCTCCAATCTGCTGCTGTCAGTGATGAACACTGTTATTAGTGGGTGCCGTCCACACAAACAGAGTTATTTAATGATCGGTTCTGACTGCTCTGTGTGTGTGCTTGCAGAACGTTCAGACAGAAACAAGCCCGATCAGCGCCAGTCCAGGTAAGTGCAGAAGATTTAAACAGAAATAATCATAGAAAAAATGTACGTATTTATGCCAATTTTTGGTGGAATTTTGTTTATATATATTTAGACAACTTATCACACTTTCACAGAAATAAATACAAAAAATTAAAATCATTTAAAAAAAGATTTTTATTTTGGGTAATATTTTCTGATTGCAAGTTTATTTAGATTTTTGTATTTTAGTTTGTTTTTGTGGTAGTTTTTTAGTTTGATTTAATTTAGTTTTAGTTATTATAGTGCAACTTAATAAATACTTATTTAAATAATATTTAAGTTTAATTTATTCTTGAATTTCATTTTATTTAAGTTCAGGCTGATTTCAATTAATTTTTTTTTTTTATGGTTTTAGGTTTTTTGCTTAATTTATTTGACTATAATTTTATTTGCGTTAATGTTTGTTTGTTTGATTGTTTTAGTTTTGGTTAACTTTGCTAACCATAGGGCCACGTGATATATATCGAGCGATATATTATGCGCATCTCATCAGTAAAGCCGGTTCTTTGATTAGCGGTAAATCTCCGTCAGCTGTCTATTTTCGCGGGTGATTTATTGCCGCAGCTTCTCAGTGATCTATGGTTCTGTTCATAAACTGGCGCTGCATTTAAAAACAGCTGATGGAGATTTACCGCTAATCAAAGAACTGGCTTTACTGACGAGATGCGCATAATATATCGTTCGATATATATCACCCAGCCCTAGATAAACATGATTCCAGTAAAGAGAATTGCTAAACACTAGGAAACTAAGAAAAAGAAAGAACAGGCAGGTAATGTGAAAAATGTGCTGAATTTTTAAACAAAAACATTCATAATGAACTTGTTTTGTTTTATTTTCCTTATTCAAATCTAACTTCATTTGGCTGGAATTTGATCTAAAACAGGTTCTCTCGATTATAAGAAGCCCTGTTCATGTGTGTTCAGAGCTTCATCTGCTGATGGTGAAGCTTTCGGTTCATGTCTGAACATCTCCCAGCGTTCCTCTCGTCAGTGCGTGCAATAAGAAAAACGAACGCAGTAGTTCCTCCAGCGCAGTACTAGAAATACCTGTTAGACTACAGCAGGAAAAAATGATTAACGCTTTTCCTCCGGAGTCACGTCAGACTGAGCTCATGAGCGTGTTTACAGCAATAACCAGACACATTTTGGCTCTGTTTAATAACATAGTAAATTAATGGCACATTTCCTGGCTCTTCTGCGTGTATTTGTTCTTTGTGTGTGTGTTGTCTCTGTTTGTGGGGGTTTGGGTGTGGTGTGTGTGTTGTGTAACTGTGAAATGTATTTCCAGTCGTGTCACTGGAAAACAGCCGGGAAAGCTGGCCTTGAGTCGTTAAACTGATGGAAAAAGACATTGAGTCCTTGTGTTTGTCTCTCTCTTTTCCAGCCAAGGGCCGCTGTCCTCCATCAGAGCCGTCATCAAACGCAGTGAGTTCTCCTGCTGCGGCATGTTTTTGGTACTTTGGTGTGTTTTGTCTGTTCTGTCAGATGTTTGCATGTGAGTTTGTGTTTTTTGTCGGTAATTGCACAGCATCGGCGAGAACGAGCTCTCAGAGTGACCATCAGAGAGAACGCAGGTTAGTTCACGCCTCTTTACCTCGACTTTTCTTTCTCTCTGTTCAAATCAAGTCATATTTGACTTTTTCTTTCAAAATCACAAATCAAAATCTCAAGCTCTTCGCTGATACTGTCGTTTTTCTCTTCTAAACAAATCCCTTGTCATATACATGAGTCAAAGACATTAGGATGTCCACATCACAAGAAATTTAAACAAGTGATTTTATGTCCATAGAAGGCACTTTTTAGGTTTTTGGAGAATAAAATTGAAAAATTTGGTTGAAATAATTTTACATTGTCATTCGGTATAAAACAATATTTATGTAAAAATTCAAACAACATGCTTATTCTGACTTGTACATATTAAAATATATACAAGAATAATGAAGCATATTACATTTTATTGTTTTGAATGATAAATCCCGTTTTTGGGATAAAAGTAATTTATCTTTTAATATATCTTAAATTGATTTTTGTTGTAACTATGGCTGACAAGATTTTTACACTGAAAGTCCTGGTTACGTATGTAACCCTCTTTCCCTGAAGAAGGGAACGAAGACCTTACGTCAATGATTGACCAATCCGCTCTGATCTTTGAGAACAAGGATCTTTGATTGGCCGGTGAGAGCACGCCAGACGCTCCCAGTGTCACAGATGTTAACATCTCCGTGGTTGGGTACCAGAGGCAACAGCAAGAGAGAAGCACTCGGCCCCCCCACCGAGGCTGGAGGCACAGATGTTGGAGTCCCCCAAAGAACAGTTTCCTTCATCTCGGGGTGGCCCATGTCAAGGCCGCTTCTCGGTCTCGGGAGAAGACTTGGTGGCAGCTGGTTCAAGACGGGCTGCGCCCCCTTGCGGTGGCTGGCCCTACACCCCTGCTCCTTCCGAGCTGCCAGGGGCAGAGCTGTCCTAGAAGCTGCCGGGGGCGCCCTCGACGATGGCCAGACAGAGACGTGCCACACAACGCTTCAGCGTCATCCCGGGGCAAGATGTGTTTGATGGTTAGTCAACACGCGTGGCTTCTGCATCAACCTATGGTCAGAACTACCCTTGTGATGCTATGTAAGTGCACTGGCCTAAGACGTCAGCCAGTGGCATAATGTCATAGTGACTGCAGGATGGGTCAGGCCACGGCGCTGTAGGCCTTGGGAGACGTCCAGCTGATTCGTCCAGGTGGCAGCGTTTTGCAGGCATAAGTGCACCGCAATCGCACTCTCCGTCTGCTGCCACGTTTTAACGAGCTCCTCATGAACTTCGGGAAGAAAGGCAGAGAGGCCGAGCCTGGCAGAGAGTCACACGTGGAGCTCAGAGACCAATCGCCCCGCCTTGAGTGCTCAGCGGCCCTGAGGAACAGGGCTGCCAGTTCGGCATTGGATTCTTTCTGTGCAGCCGCCAGGATCAGGAGTCCTAATCGTCACTCTAAGGCCTGCTAAGCAGGCGAGGAGCTTTACAGTCCACCGAACTGGAAGGGGTAGTGGATGAAGCTAGCCTTCTAATTAAAGAAAGCCATGACCAAAGCAAAGCCATGGACATGCACTCGCAGTGAGAGCATGTACCATCTGCAAACACCGTCTCAGTGTGACTGAGGCCCAGACAGGTGAGACCGTGATCGTGTCCGTCGTCAGAGGTGAGGGAGCTCCTGCATCCAGAAGCACACGGTCGAAAAGACATCCTGGAGGACATGCTTAACCACCATGCAGCTGTAGAAATTTGCTCTTTTACATCGGGACTGCCGAGGGAAGGACCACATCCGATATCTCTGCTGGATACGCAGGAACACTCCGATCAAGATCTCGAACAGCAAGTAACTTTTTTTTTTCCCTCTCCAATCAAGCAGCAAGCGATCGGCTCCGAAACAAAAAGCTGAATGGTGAGGCACACCGCCATCTTGTATACCCGTATGCACTGGGAGTGACTGGTGTGCTCTCACCATGCAATCCCGAATGGCTTGTTCTCAAAGATCAGAGTGGATTGGTCTCCCATGTGAGATCTCATGATGTCAGTCATTGACGTAATGTCTTCATTCCTTTCTTAAAAGGGAATGACATTTTGGTGGTTAAATTTTGTACATCAAGGAAAAATATATAATGGCAACATTTCTCATTTTTATTTGCTTTTTAACTGGTTGTTAAATTGGTCACTTAAATAAGTAAAATGAACACAAGAAATTAATAAGGACAATATAGATATTTAAACAAAACTAATAGATATTATAAAAACAAACTTAAAATACGAAAAAATACTATTTTAATTAGAAAAAAGTAAAAAAACAACAACTCTATATTTATTTTTTTTATTTAATAAAAACTGTAATAGTGTTTTTTATATTATATACATAGTATTACTGATCCTCATACAGCATGTTTATTTGTAGATGGGATGTGTAGTTCAGCCATCAAGTCAACTAGTTAACTAAATTTATTTGGTTAAACTAGGAATCAGAATTTCACAGTATAATCTTTGATTGTCCTGCAGCAGGCGTCCAGAAATCACCATCCTTTCTGCTGAACCGCTGCCATCCAATACATGGTTCCCAGGGGCTCCTGGGGCATTTCCTCCGGCACCGCCCCCGGCACCGCCCACATGGGCTGCAGGCTCAGCAACGGTGCAGGTATGTGGAGCTTAAGGAAGTTGCACATATGTGGAACCCTTCATGTATTTGATTGGTTGGTTGATTGATCATGCTCCTCCTCCAAAAGCTCCCGCCTCCCTCATACGAGCAGGTGATCCGAGAAAAGAGCCGTGAGCAGAATCTTCACCCCTTCACTTCATCATCTCCACCTCCATCTTCATCTCCATCTTATCATCACTCTACCTCCACCATCGCCACGCAGACAGACACAAAGTCTTCTGGCCCACAGTCCTCTGCTTCTCGTCCAGGTATGAAGAAATGAGATCACGCTTCAGCTGCTTATACTGTACAGCTTATTTAAGTGATTCCACACATGACATTCTTGTAAACAGATGATGCACATTTTCTGTTATTAATATTTTTAGTAAATACTAAAAGAAATGCTTTTATTTACCCTGCATCCTTCATTGATGTTGATTATTTGCAAACAAACCCTTCATTAAACCATGATACGTTACTAAAAAGGTGCTAACAAAGAAGTAATGAATCATCATAAATTGAATAAGTTTAGTATTTAAATGTAATCTCATTGATGTATTAAAATTGGGTATTAACAAAAATTTATCAAAAGTAACAGAAATTTGCTGTTAAATTAATTCCTTAAGGCAAAACATTTTTTTTTTTTCATTTACTGGTTTATTAAGAATTTGCTTCAATAATATCTTTAAGACTATTGGAAAGTAAATATTCATTACACACATTGTTCTGTTCTCACCAATGCATTACTGAATCAAAAGGTTAACAGATAGGGAAAGAGAGAACTCAGAGTCCAGAAAGCAGTTTAGTGACCTTGGTAGCACTTACAAACACCAAACTAAGCAGTTTTATTCCTCTCTATATTCTGAAGGTTTTTACTAAGGGGTTTGTTAATATATCATTTGCATGACATTATTTTAGCACTTTTCCATTTGCATAGATTTCAATTACAACACATATCTTTAAAGGCTATTTACTTAAAAAGGTTTTTCTACACTTCGGCAACACTTACATATACCAAACTTTACAGTTTTATTCCTCTCTATATTCTGAAGGTTTTTACTAAGGGGTTTGTTAATATATAATTCACATGAGATTATTTTAGCACTTTTCCATTTGCATAGATTTCAATTACAACACATATCTTTAAAGGCTATTTACTCAAAAAGGTTTTTCTACACTTCGGCAACACTTACATATACCAAACTTTACAGTTTTATTCCACTCTATATTCTGAAGGTTTTTACTGAGGGGTTTGTTTATATGTCATTCACCTGGGTTTATTATTGCAATTTATCCATTTGCATTCATTTTAATTACAACACAAGACTGTAAAGGTGATTTCCTCAAAAACGTTTTTCTCCACTTCAGCAACACTTACATACACCAAACTTAGCAGGTTTATTCCTTATTGTATTCTGAAGGTTTTTACTGAAGGGTTTGTTCATATATTTTTCACACTGATTTTTATGACTCATTCCTAAAAACATGCAGAGTATGTAGAGTAAATACTTGTAAACAAGTTTTTTTTTCTCTATGTTGACAGTATTTTCTGATTTATGGAGTAATTAAAATTTTAAACTGGCTTTATCCAATGTTCAGATTTATTTTCTGGAAATGTATGCAACTTTGCCTATATTTAAATAGAAAATGCATCATACTGTTCCATCATACTGATCCTAAACAGTTGCCTTAATATGCTGTGACTAATCATCTAGGAATATATAACATTTTATTCTTTTCTGCTGTAAATGTCTAAATGTTTTCCTGTAGCTCGTAGGCCCCCCAAACCCCCGCGTCCCTCGCTGCCCCTCAAGCAGACGCCTGAAGCGGAGCGGTCTAATCCAAGCGCCAGTGTTCAGCCTCAAGATGCTCAGCATGAACAGTGTGGTGTCCAGACGGACTTCGATGATGTCTTCGAAGACATCTCTCCCATAGGCCCCGCTCCCACAGCCTTCCCCTCTACCCAGATCAAGCTCGATTCCCCAGGCGACCCAATGAAAGAGGAGCCCAGTGTTCGTCCCAGACCTCGGCCTCGCTCCAGAGTCGCCCTACGACCCAATGAGGACCTTCTGGACCAGCCAATGACGAGGGAGGTCAAAGTTCAGACTCTTGTGCGTCTAAAGGATGACGGGGCCGAGAACGTGTTTGCGGGGTTCGAAGACGCTCCGTCCAATATCTCCAGCAAATACCTGCAAGACCTGCTGGTGGTGTTTGGTTCGGACGAAACGAATATCCAGAGTAGAGAAAGTCAACAAAGTGATCCAAGCTCTTTAGTAGAAGAGAGAACCACAGCCACTTTAACACCTGAACCGGTAAATAAACCACAACCGCGACCTCGACCTCGAACTCTGAAATCCAAACCCCAGCTTGCCCAAAAATCATCTGTCTTTGAGGTGTTTGATACCAGAGAACAGGGCATTGAGCAAAACCCCTCCAAACCCCTGAGCCCACCAGTGCCAGCACCCAGACCCCTTCTGAATAAACTCCAGAGTCCATCAGAGTCCAGATCTTCTCAATCCGCCCATCCCGGGCAGCAGATGGCAGCGCAGGCCTCTACTCCACCCGAGATGAGCTATTCAGATGATCAAACTACAAACACTCCAGTGAAGATGCCACAAGTGATAATGACCGACAGGAACATTGGAAAACGTGAGTATCCTAGTAGATTTCTAGTTTACTTTCTAGTAGGGATGCACAGTTTAGGGGAAAAAATCTAATTGCAATTTTTGGAAATGTACTTTTAAAATAAACTTGAGGTTCACTTTGCTTGTTTGCACAAATGTGGGAAATTGTCAAGGTAATAATTTAATAAACAATATATTGCAATTGCAAATTTCTATATTTAAAATGATATTAAAGGCTCATGTTTTGCTTTGCTTGTTTTTAGTGATGCATAATTCGTCCAAAAATGTTATCTTTTTATTTTAAATATTGTTATTATTACTAATAGTATAATAAATATTTGGCAAAGTAATAAATATTACTAATATTTAAGTGTTAAATAATTATTTATACAAATGGTATACAATTACCATAATATTTACATCTGTGTTTTTTTGTATATTTTGGTGTAAAGCCGCAGGGGTCCATTAAAAGTTCTCTTTTGTGCATAACATCCGTTTTTTTCAATATTTCTTATTAAGAGGTTGTAAAGGTATTTGGCGCTAGTTGCATTTCCAAATGCAGGTTAGACTGTAAGCGCCTCAAACTAGATCACTTGGAGCAGCATTTACTGAGTGGTTTTTGTGTCAATGAATACTATGACACACATTAAATTTATTAATTTTATTAAATCAGTCTTTGTCATTTGATCATCACAAGTGATGTCATAATGTCGGTTAATCATACAGCCTTAATTGTTGCTAATCGTCTTAATCAAACCTTAAAGTAATGGGTAATGAAAGGTTCATATTTTGGTCTTGGGAGTCCCCAACAACAGGTCGACATTAATGCAAGGTCAAAATACACTTTATTGTCGTATAATATGCATTTATTTTTACCTTATTTGTTCAATAACTCCTGATTTGTTGGTCAACTTAATTTAAAGAATTAGCATTTGTATTCAGACCAACCTTAAGAGAGCTGCATGCTAATCTTTTTAGCAAGATGCTAATCTTTTGTTTTTTGATGTCAACATGAAATCAGGTACTTTTAGATTTAAAATGTTGCAGGATGTTTTCGTTCACTTACAGCTGTTACCCACCGCTTGAAAGATCATTTTCAATAAATCCGTAATAGGGACACTTTAACTTTGTTTAAATAATGTTTAATGAGTGTCTGTGATTTATATCCAGGTCTGTCGGCCCCCAAACACTCCCGTCCTCCTCCACCTGTGCTCAGGAAGACACTGGCCAGCTCACAGGTGAGTTAAGTTTATCTATTAAAAAGATCATTAATGCTGATGATGATTGTGTGCATGTGTTCAGGTCGAGGTGGGTGTGTCCAGAGCTCCTGACTCCTCCATTCCTTCTCTTCCTCAGAGGTACTGCAGCATTTTCCTCTAAAATCAGGGACCTCTTTTGTTTTTTCCCATGTCTTATTCTATCTCTTTGTGTCTCAGACCCAGTGGTGGCAAACTCCTCCCCCTCCGCCCTCCTCCGATCAAAGTGACCAAACTTCAAAGCCCCTCCTCCTCCCCCGCTGCGACCAATCAGCTGCCAGGCAGCAGGGTGCCAAAGAGAGGCCCGTCCCTCCCACCCCGCCCCAGACCAGGACATCCACTTTATAAGCCATATTCTGTGAGTCTTCACACATATTTGAGAACAACTGCAGGAAAATGTCCTGTCTGGTATTTAAGGGTTAAGATTATGTCATCATTTTCTCACTCTTTTTTTTGGCAGAAAGTACGAACTGCTGTTTTCCATAAACTGAAAGTGAAATGTGATTTTGCGCTTTAATCCAAGTCTTCCGAGGTAGTGTGGTGGTGTTAACTAAAACTAAAAATAAAATTAATTTTAAAGGTTTTTTTTGTTGTTGTTAATTGAAAAAAAAAAAACCTAATTACAATAAAATATAAATACTGGATTAAAATGTTTTAATGTAAATGACAAATGTGGCCTGGATTAGATTACAAAAACTGAAATATATTACGTAAAATTTTAAATAGACATAAAGAAAACTGATACGACTATTAAAAATAAAATAAAAATATAAACATTATATTACACTTGTAAAAAGTTAAATCATTAAAAATGTTCCCATGGCAACTGAAATAAAATACATTTACTCAAACTCAAATTAAGATAAAAAATGTATTAAAGCTGAATTGAAATAATAGAAAGATAAAGACGTAAAGTAGAGTTACTAAAATAATTGTAATGAATTGAAATATAATAAATGAAATGAATAATAAAATATTATAAAAAAACTATAAAAAATGTTGCCTTGGCAAATTACTCAGACTTAAATTGAAATACAAATAAAATTACTGTATATAAAATATAAAAAATAAAACTACTATAATTAAAATGTAAACTAAAAATATAAAAATATATATATATTAATAAATACTAGAATAGTATAACAGTTTTTAAGTCTTTAATACTTTAGCTTGTTGCTGTTCGTTCAGATATAAAATGTAGCCTTTAAACATGCCTTTGACCTAATGTCGCATGGCTTGCATGCTGCAATTAATAAAGGTTTCAGAAGGTGTGATTTTCGGTAAAGCATCATATGCTCTTGAATGCATTAAGAGCACAGGTCGTATGTTCGATGCATCTCTGTGACTGTATAAATCCCACAGTATACCCAACATCTCTGAGCTGCACGGAAGAGAGAGGGTGAGAAAATCATGACTGGATGTTTGTTTATGAGTGAACTGGCCCTTTAAATGCATTTAAAATAGAATGAGCTCTAGAAAATGAGCAGCCATGTTAACAGCAGCTGCTTTGTGTGTTTGTGCATTAGAGCAAAGAGCTGGAGAACACCAGCAAAGAGCAAGAGGAACCACCTGAGGAAACCTCTTCACTTGTTAGTATTAACACACACACACACACACACTCATGTGTTCTGGGGTGTCTCTCTCTCTTCATAGGTGTAATGGTGTTTGTACTGTA
>JAUYWG010000028.1:1022942-1050095 GCA_034779775.1 Enteromius afrohamiltoni
TGTCCGGTCCTCACTCTCTGAGAGCTCTTTAAAGACCTGTTTGAGGGTCCAGACTTGGTTTTAGGGGTCAGGTTATAGTTGGGTAAAGGGTAGGTTTAGGTAAAGCACTTAGTTCTGATGGGTAGGGTTAGGGTCAGGAGCTACAGATTACATTGAGTCAACGTATGTCCTCACAGAGATAGCTGGACAGAGTTGTGTGTGTGAGTGATGATGTCCTTTCACAGATTCAAGGTCAAACGCTGCAGTAAACATTTAGTTGTTTATACTGACGCCGGACCTTGGAGCTGAAGGTCATTTAATACAGTCAAACCAGAAAGATACATTAATGCAGAGTACGTTTAACCCTTTGTTGTTGTTAAATTTGTTTGTATGTAATCTGAATCTATTTTTTTCTGAATATTTTGGTTTATACTGTTTTACTGTGTTCATTCCTTCAGATCAAACAAATGTAGTTTAATTAAAAGTTTTTTGGTCTATAGTTTTACTTCATATTTATTAATTTAATATTAAATCTATATTTTTCTTTATTTTTAATTTAATCAAAATAAATAGCAAACTCTTATTTTGTCTGTTGTTTCTGTATATTTTTTTTAAAAGATATGAAGATATTGTATCTGGACTGGAGACAGCTTTGCTGTGAGAGCAGAATCTGGATTCTTCAGGCTTGTAATGCGTAAAGTATTAGTTTATAGTCACTGCCACACTAGAGGTGGTTCTAGTAAATGAAGGGTTAACTAGCAGATCTGCGCAGTCATTGGTCAGACACCTCAGGGTTTCTGTGACCTCCGACCCAAGGCTGCTCCGGGCCGCTATATGAGCTCCGAGAGCTGGGTCCGTGGGGCACTGAAGAGCATCATGTGCTGGGTGTGTGTGTGCTGCTGCGCGGCTCCGCTGCTGCTGCTGCTCAGGTGCATGCTGGGACGGCGCGTGTCGGTTCCATGTCTGCCGCGGGTGCCGGTGCTGGGCAGTCTGCTGCACCTGCGCTCGTCTCTGCCTCCTCACCTGCTCCTCACACAGCTCTCTCACAGCTACGGCCCTCTGTTCGGCCTGTTCTCCGGACCGCACTTCACTCTGGTGGTCAGCGAGGTCAGTCTGGTCAGAGAAGTGCTGCTTCAGCATGGCAGAGAGTTCGCCGGACGGCCCAAGATGGTGAGCAACAGCCACTGCCTTTCTATCTTAGATTTTTTTGTCTTGTTTTAAGCCAAAATATCTAAAAGGAGAAGGATTTTCTAGACAAGAAAGAAGTATTTTCTTGTTTTCAGAAAAAACAAATCAACATTAAGTGAGTTTTTTCCTGGAACAAGCAAAATAATCTTATTTCAAACAGAAACTTCAAGCTGCTTATTTTCATTCATTTTTGCGTTTGTGCAGTGTGTGACTGAGAAACCCTTCAACTAAAGGGAAAATAGACTTTAGTGCATTATTTTAATAATTCATGATATTTGCATTTTACTGATGTTTACTTAATATTAATATTTGTGTGAAATGTTAAATAATATGAAATTGATTATTTATCATGTTTATTATTGTATTCTTTTTGTGTTACAGTAATAATACAGAATGAGTAATGCAATGCTTTTTTATTTAAATGAGCTTTTTAGCATTTTTTTAAATAGATTTTTTTATAAGAATTAAATGTTGGCACGATTTATGAATAATGCAATGTATACTTCATATTTTTTATTTTTTTTTAAGTGAAAGGCAGTGTAAAAAAATATATTAGCATGATTTCTGAATACTTTTTTTATCATTTACGTTACAGTGTGGCATTACAGTAATAAAATTTGAAACAATAAGAAATATTATCATTATGGATAAATACTTTAGTGTTCGTTTGCACTAGAGTAATGAGAATGTACTGTATGTTTTTTTGATATTTCAGTAATGAAACCGAAGGGTCAAGTGTGTTTAATTGTGATGATACACGTTATTTTCCTCTGAACTCTGAAGTGAATTGTGAGCTGTTTGTTTAATGACCTGATCTCTCGCTGTGGTGTTGGAAGGTGACCACAGACCTGCTGACTCAGGGAGGGAAGGACATCGCGTTTGCAGACTACAGTCCTCTCTGGAGGAATCACCGGCGTCTGGTGCACAACTCCTTCATGCTGTTCGGAGAGGGATCCAGCAAACTACAGACCATTGGTAAACTATTAAACCTGGATATTTAATTAGTTTGAACCTAAAAGTGAAGTGAATGAGTGATCATGATCACGGGACGTCCGTTAAAGCACATACTACAATCCTCAGAGATTTCAAAATCTCATTAATTCAGATTAAAGTAGAAGTATTTTCACTTCGGATCCTATGGAAGCTTATTCCTGCCATGTGGTTCAAAAAAAGGTGACTGTGACGTTTCTCACAATTGGGATGTTTTTTTCCCAGTTGCAATGTAAACTTCTAGATTTAGAAATGTGAGCTGAACTCAAAATTGCGAGATACAAACTTAGAATTGCAATTATAAATCGAGAATCAATAAAAATAGATTTAGGCATGTAAGAAACTCAAAAGTTACTATGTAAACATAGAATTTTGAGATAATCTCAGAATTGTGATATGAAGACAAAAATGTGAGATATGACTTAGTATTGCAAAATATAAATAGAATTGTAAGCTCAGAATTATGAGATATAAAACTCTAAAATTGTGATATGAAATGAGAATCGCAAGATTTCAATTTAGACATGCAAGATAAACTCAAAATTACAAGATATGAACTAAGAATTGCTATGTAGAAATAGAAATGCGAGATAAACTCAGAATTGGAAGATGTCAAAAATGCGATATAAACTTAAAATTGCTAAATATAAACAGGCTTGTGAGACATAAATGTTGAATTGGAATCTAAACTCAGAACTCAGAATAGAAATACTGTATAAACTCAGAATTGTGAAATATCAACACAATTATAAAACATAAACTCAAAATTGCGACATATGAACTCAGAATAGAAATATAAAATATTGTTGGGCACAAGTAATTAGTTACTAGTTACGTCTCACAAATAGTAACTGAACATTATAAAAGTAACTAACTACCAGGGGAAAAAAATAAAAAAAACTCTCACGCCCTTGTCTTCTATGTCACAGTTTTGGTTTTGTCATGTGTTTCCTTATTTGGTCTTGTTCCTGTCCTTGTTTAGTTAATGAGTTAAAGTGTTTATCCGCCCCAGCTGTGTTTTGTCTAGTGTTGTGGATTCGTTAAGGTTGCTTTACGTGTGTGTTGTATCTTTGTGATTTATCTTAAGAAGTAAAGTTTATGTTTGAACTGCCTCCCGTCTCAGCGTCAGGACTGACAGATGCTCCCAATATTAAATGTTAAATTAATGAAACTAACTGGTGGTGGTGCTTGTTTATCATTTAATGTTTCTATAAAGAACGGGGCAAAAAATTATAAGAGAACAAAACCGGCAGTTCTTGAAAGCTGAGGGATTCCAAATGGATTTGACAGGAAAACACAACAAAGAATATGGTTCACATGTAGTGCATCAAGTCTGGATGTTGTGAAAGATTCTCTTGCTCTTTATCTTTCTTTGCGGGAATGAGACAAAGTGATGGCGACCCGTGCGTCAAACACAGCTGCACTGTATTACATATACATGCTAATAATATAATAAATTATCGTAACGCCGCGTTTTCTTGTCAGTAACGGTAACGGCATTGTAACGGGAGAAACAGTAATTCATTTGATTACTGCTTACTGAAAAACCAACGCAGTTAGTAACGGCATTTATTTATAACGCCGTTATTCCCATCACTGAATATAAACTTTGAATTGCGATATATGAACTCAGAATAGAAATATAAACAGAATTATGAGATATAAACTCGGGATTACGATGTTAACTTAAATGCAAGACATAAACTCAGAACTGTGAGATATGAAGCTCATACGGTGCTGAATGTGTGTGTAGTTCAGGAGGCTGCAGACGATCTGTGTGAGGAGCTCCAGTCCTGCAGGGGTCAGAGTTCAGATCTCAGCCCAATTCTGATGCGGGCCGTCACTAATGTTATCTGCAGACTGGTGTTCAGCTCCTGGTACCAGCGCAACGACCCCGAGCTCCTGACCGTCATGGACTACAACGACGGCATCGTCCAGACCATCGCCAGAGGAGGACTCGTCGACATCTTCCCCTGGCTCAGAGTCGGCCTTCACTTTCACTCCCACGACCCTGGAGCACAAAACCTGCCACAAGGGTCCATTTGTTTAAACAGAGATTCATACATCATCAGTGCTTTACATTGTTAAGATAGGACAGGATTTGGCTGAGATACAACCATTTAAAAGAGTGAATCTGAACTATTGGGAAATCACTCAAGTTGTCAAAATGAAGTTCTTAGCAATGCATTTTTCTGAATAATAATATGTTTAAGATAAGATGTTTGTGGTAGGAAGTGTACTAAATATCTTCTTGGAACATGATTTTTGGCATAAAAGAAAAATAGATCATTTTGGCCCATACAATGTATTGTCTTTTTTCTACAGATGAATGCTCCAGGGTCACATATTACAAACATTACTATGCATCTTTTACAGTCTACCTTTATTTATTCATGTGACTTTTGATTCCATCAGATTTTCCCCAACAAGGACCTGGAGAAGCTGAAGCAGTGTGTTTCAGTGAGAGACCAGCTCCTGCGCAGAAAACTGCTGGAGCACAAGGTACACTGTAAAAGATGTGACCCTGGAGATTAAGAACAGTCATCAGCAGTCATCAATAGCCAACAATACATTGTATGATCCACAGTGATAAAAATAAAAAGTCAGCATTGCATTTACGCCAGCTACTGAGAAGAACTACAAAACTGAGAGAGCTCGAAAGTCTTACGCCAAACTATTTATTTGGTTACAGTGCTCACACACTTACAGATGTTTGTGTTGCCCTAATGACCTTTGAACTTACAGATGACCCTGACACCTGGAGAGCCTCGAGACCTGCTGGACGCTCTTCTGATTGGTCAGATGAAGGGGTCAGGGGAGGAGGATGACATCACGGAGGATCATGTGCTGATGACGGCGGCTGAGGCGTTTGGAGCCGGTGTAGAGACCACCTCCACCACACTACTGTGGACCATAGCCTTTCTCCTGCACCACCCACAGGTACACACCCCTTATATATATATATATATATTGTGACAGGAGGAGCTTGGAGAGGCTCTTATTAAGCAAAAATAAAACAAAAAAAAGTGTCCAGGATAAAAGTTTCCAAAATAAAGAGGGGGAACTGGTGCCCTCGTCGTGCTGCAGGTGGAGGTTAGGCAGTGTTCGAGGGGGAAGGGTCCAGGTAAGGGGTGGAGTCCGGCGGCTCGCACGCGCTCTCCTTTCAGGTCACAAATGTGTATAGTGACATGGGTACTACAACGTAAACATGGTTTATGAGGACTCTTCCTGTGTCCCCCTAAAACAGAAGACTTAGAAAACATACTGAATGGTGTTTATTTGAGAATGTAAGAGTGTGTAGTGTTTCCTGTAAGGGGTAGGTTTAGGTGTAGGGTCAGTGTAGGACAATACCACATACAGTCTGTACAGTACAAACACCATTACACCTATGAAGAGAGACACCCCAGAACACATGAGTGTGTGTGTGTGTGTGAGCAGGTGCAGGAGCGTGTTCACGCAGAGCTGGATGAGTGTGTGGGTCAGTCTCGTTCTCCGTCTCTGAGCGATCGCGCTCGTCTGCCGCTCCTGGACGCTGTTCTCTGTGAGGTGATGCGGATCCGTCCCGTCAGCCCCATCCTCATCCCGCACGTTGCTATGCAGGACACCAGGTAACCATGGCAATACTGAAGTGAAACCGGCAGGTTACCATGGTGACAAGGGGAAACCGTAATTCGAATATAAGATTCTAGCACAAGGAAGCATTTCACTGCTGCAAAACTTCTAAGATGCTAAACACAATCACACACACACACACACTCGTTAACTTTGGTCGTATCTCCAGATAAACTCTTTCTGGACTGAAGCAGCTCATCAGTCATTTTCTAGAAGAATCTGATCATCAGCATTTTTGAGGAGCTTTACTTTCACTGTTCCTGAGGAGCCTTTATGTCCTCAGCTCCATCAGCACTTCATTATACGTCTGGATCATTTCAAACCCACCTTGAGAGATATTACTGGAGATACAGAGCGATGACCGATATTCAGATCAGTTTATATCAGTATCTGCTCTACTGTTTTAAAGATCTCATTGATTTACTGTTTGCAGTGATATGTCTGATTACCCATAATGCCTCTGTGCTGCAGCTTGGGGGGTCACTCTGTTCCTAAAGGAACGCGTGTGCTGGTGAACATGTGGGCGATTCACCACGACCCCAAACACTGGGACGAGCCTGAGCAGTTCAGACCCGGTAAGAAAACCATTCTCTCTGCCTTCATGAATTCACAGAACTCTAAAATTAAATATGTTGCTTACAAATGTAGTTTACTAAATATGTATCATGACTTAAGTAGTTAACTTTCTGAGCAGTGTTTCTTGGGTACCTACCGACTGAGAACGAGTAACAGTTTCTCTCTGGATCATTTCGATCAGTCGTGGGCTCCGTGTCTCCCCTGGTCGCCTGTTGAAGGCAATATTGCTCAAAAACCTGCCCTGAGCATCTTCAGCCTGGATGTGTCATGTTTCTGTGTAAGTGTGTTCTGGGTGATCTGATCTGCACAGAGCGGTTCCTGGACTCGTCGGGGAGGAGAGTGACCCCGGGAAGCTTCCTGCCGTTCGGAGCCGGTCCGAGGGTGTGTGTGGGAGAGTCTCTGGCCAGAACCGAGCTCTTTCTGTTCGCCAGCCGCCTCCTGCAGCGCTTCCACTTCAGCATCCCACCCAGAGCTGCTCCACCTGACCTACAGGGAAGACTGGGTGTAGTGCTCCAGCCCCATAGCTACAGAGTCACAGTCACACCACGACACTGACACACACTGATTTTCAAAACAACACCATTTAGTATATTTTTAAGCCTTTTGAATTACACTGGGGGGTTGGGGGTAAGGTTAGGGGGGTTTAAGTGTGGGGTCACACAGACCCCATAGAACATGGAAACATAACGTGTTTGTGTGTGTGAGAGAGAGTGTGTGTTAGAGAGAGAGACAGACATTTACATTTTATATGTTTTAACAAATCTATCTGCATGTATTCTTATTGAGTAAATTGGGTATATGATTAAAAACATGCATATACATTTATATATCATGGTTTTGGTTAAAACAATGTACAAATATATAAAATGTGTTATAGACTGTTTTTGATTTTAATATTTTTACATTTATAATATATATATATATATATGTGTGTGTGAGTGTGTGTGTGTGTGTGTATAACAGTGCATTATAAAACTATGTAATACATTTAAAAGTTTCTGTGAGAAATTAAATCCACAGGCCAGTCTTGAGTAATGAATTCTATTTAATTTAATCAATCACAATTCATCAGTTCTCTGACTCATAAAACACACACACACACACACACACAGAGCGCTGACTGTGCAAACAGAGATTACAGGACAGGCTGATGGTGTCGTTGGAGTAAAGAGTTTAGTCTTTAAACATCTGAATTACAGCTTCACATCGGCGTCACACACACACACACACACACACACACACACACACTATTGCTGACACTCCATTGGGTCGTCATGGTAACAGTGATGGTGAAAATACCGAAGGCCTCTGACAAACACTCCTAACAGCATGCTTACAAAATATAGATCATTTCATATCCACACATAGCTTATATATTCATCTGAAGCTACTAGAGTTATTCTCATGTAGAATTAGATCTACTTCCATATATATATATCTATATATCTATATATGACTGATTCAACAGCAGCTGACGGTCAGTCATCTGACGAAATGAATCTCACCAAAACACATCCAGATCACCTTTTACATCCAATAAATAAATGTTTTATGTATATACATATATTAGTGCTGTCAAACGATTAATCACATCCAAAATAAGTTTTTGTTTACATAATATATGTTTGTGTACTGTGCTCGTTTATTATGAATACATAAATATACATACATACAGTATATATATAGAAAATATGTACATGTTTATATTTATATTCACAACATTTATATTTATTATTTAAATATTTATATTAAAAATATAAACATAACATTTTTCTTAAATGTATACATGCGTGTTTATATACACATAATAGAAATACATACCTATATTATGTAAACAAAACTTTTATTTTGGATGTGATTAACAGCACTAGTATGTATATATATATATATATATATATATATATAAAGTAAAATTTTATTGATTGTTTTCATGATAATTAAGCACATTTTCATCTAAAAAGATCATTATTTTAGTTTTCTTAATTTTCTTAAATTGGTTATAATCAAAATGTAATTTTTTTAATGATTATTCAGCACATTTTCTTCTCAAATGGCCATTGTTATACTTCACCTTTTTTGTTTTCTTTCAATTTAATATATATATATATATATATATATATATGTGTGTGTGTGTGTGTGTGTGTGTGTGTGTGTGTGCGTTTTAGATTCACTGTTAATCTAAATCTCTAAATTCTCATTCTATTAATACAAAGACTTTTTACACTGCGATCTGTATAAATCAATGGCAATGCAACAAATATTTTCATCACCTGCATATATAATACAATGTTCATATTATTTTTTCACATTACAGTAGTATGAAAGGGTTAAATGTGCTTAGTAGTCATGAAAGTAATGTTAAAATGAAAAAAAAAAAAGTCATGTTCATGTTCAATTTTGGAGTGAAGCGTGATCTGGACAGACCTGATGAGATTCCCCCGCCTGCATGTTTGTAAAAGAACGATGGCGTATCAGCGTCTGACATAAAGACGTAAACGAATGTTGAACCGCGGCAGAAGTCCTGAGATGCGTCTCGATTCTTCTCCAGTGGTTGTGATGCAGCATCTGTTTGGCTGAGCTGGTGTCGAGGAACACTGGGCAGTGTAGAAACCTCCCGACGGCCTGCTTTTCATTTTCTGCATTACCCAGAATTCCATGGTAAGGGTGTTTGTGTGTTGTTTTTTCACAACTGTATTAAACTGTGTAAAACTAATGAGCAAAAGAAGCAGCCGGACCGTCAGAGGGAGAGTAAGAACGTCTTCATGGTTTGTTGCGCTCCACCCTAGAGTTCACATCACGACGAAGAACCTTTCACTACGAATGGCAAAAAGCCAAACAAAAATGTTGCATTTTGTTTTAAAATTTGGATTTAAAATTGTAAAATGTAATTCTAAATTTCAATGCAAAAATAAATTAAAATGTAAAAAGATAAAATGGATTTTTTTTTCTTTGTTTTTTTTTTCCCTTCTCATGATGGGGTCAAATCAAAGGCCGACTTTTGTCTGGTTTGGGAATCTGTGATCTGTGACCCACACAAATACACTACCAGCCCAAAGAGTGTCTGAAAGAGTCTCTTCTGCTCACCACAGCAGATTTTATGAGATCAAAATCACATGAAAATTGTGAAAATTTATTTAGAATGTAAAAATTCAGTTTTCTCTGTGAATATGTGTTTAACTAATTTATTTCTGTGATGTTCAGCTGTATTTTCAGCATCATTACTCCAGTCTTCAGAAATCATAATAATATGCTGATTTACTGCTCAACAAACATTTCTGATTATTATCAGTGCTGAACACAGGCGTGCTGCTCAATATTTTTTGAGGAAACCATGACACGTTTTATTTTTCAGGATTCACAGATAATAGAAAGTACAAAAGAACAGCATTAACTTGAAATAGAAATCTTTGGTAACATTATAAATGCCTTCAATGGCACTGATTTAACTTCCTAAATAAATAATTAAACTAAATACAAATAATAATAAATAATATGTTAATTTAGGGTTTTCCCCATGATTATTTAACTTAAACGTCTGAAAAGTAATGTATCAGTTTTCTCAAAAAATAAAAATTGTTTTTCAAGCAAATCAGTATATTATGATTTCTGAAGATCATGTGACACTGAAGACTGGAGTAATGATGCTGAAAATACAGCTGAACATCACAGAAATAGATTACACTTTAACACAGATTCACACAGAAAACAGCTGCTTTACATTCTATTAATTTTTCACATTTTACTGTATTTTTGATCAAATGTACGCAACCTTTGGTGAGCCGAAGGAATTTTTTCAAAAACATAAAAAATCTGAATAATTCTAAACTTTTGGAATTGTTACAACCAAACCCTTACAACCAAAGATGAGGATGTAGAATCATGTCTTCTAACATCACTCTGTACAAGGTTTCTCAGTCAGTTTCCATAGCGATGACACATGTGTCAGTGGGTGGGGCCACCGTTGAGACAGGCCACGCCTCTTTCCCGCCCCCATCCGGTCTGGCTCTGGCGGAACAGTCTGGACTATCATGAAGAGCATCTTCCGTCCCATTGGCCAACTCTGCTGGTAAGTGTCCTCTTTCTTCTTCTTCTTCTTCGTCTTCCTCCTCTTCACGCTCAATGCGGCAGTGGCAGACCTCGATGCCGGAGTCGCCAGTCAATCGTCGCTGCTGGAAGTGCGTTTGATCCACGTCCAGATCGCTCACGGCGGAATCACGACGCTCTGTTTCAATGCCGGGAGAAAAGACAGCGGTTTTGGGTGGAGACTGAGGGGGCGGGGCCTGTACAGGCTCTTCCCTCTCAGCTGCACTGCTCTGCTGCTCGGGACAAGCGCCAAGCGGGTCAGACATGGAGAAGAGCTGGAGAGACGATGAGGAGGATGGTGGAGTCAGATGACAAAGGCTGGTGATATTCTTTGAATTCGGACTGTTAATGTTATTGGCGCCATTTGCATCACTGATATTGTTAGTACTAATGGTTTGGGATGCGTCTGCTATTTCAGTAACGTTATCTGTGCTACTAGTGATGTTTTTCCCCAGTTTGTTGGTCCCACTAGAATCCAGAGGGGCGGGGCTCAGAAGCTCCGCCTCCACGGCCTCGACTGTGCTTTGTGTTGGCGATTGGCTGCCTTCGCTGATTGGGAATCTTGGGACACACTCTGTGTGCATAACCGCTGAATGGGTGTGGCCAGGCTCACTGAGGGAGGGTGTGGAGGCGTGGCTAGTATCAGTTTCGTCTGTGAGCTGGGCCGAAGAAGGGGAGGAGCTACAGGGTGATGATGGACAGCAGGAGTCGCAGGAGCAGCTGGTGTAGTTGTCAGAGCTCTGCGATGACAGCATGTGACTTGGGCCAGGGTGGGCGGAGCCTCGTGGGTAGGCAACGGAGCTGTAGGGAGGGGGTGGTGTGCTGGGCTGGGCTGCTACTTCCTCATAGGATGGCAGTTTGAGTGAGGCTAGAAAACCTGCCAATGAGAACTCAAGATTAATGCAAGTCTGTTTACAGAGGGCACTACTAGAATGGTCTGATTTAATTAGTTTTTCTCTAACAATTTAGACCAATTCTGCTAAAGTTGTAAACATAAAGTTTTAGATTGAATAAAAATGGATTTAAATTGTGTTCTATTTTAATGAGCACTGTCTTTTTAAAAACATTGATTTACATTTTACTTTGTGGGTAAATGTACAAAATACATTTTTTATAATATAACTAGCTTCTGTTTATTACATTTTTGTATAATTTATTTATTATTTATCTCTCTCTACATTTCAGAAAATAAGTGTTTTTAGCTTATGATAAACTTGGCATTGTGTCCTTGAAAATGTAAGAAATAATAAATATTTTGGCTTGTGATGTACCTCATTTGTAAATAGCTTTGGATAACAGTTTCTCCTAAATTAAATTATTATGAATAAGCCATTATAAGCTCTTTTTTGTACAAATATAGCATTCTAATGTATGCCAGTTTTGATTTATATGTATGGCAGTTTGTTTTATAAAAAAAAAAAAAAAAAAAAAACACTTTCCCCACAAGTTTTACAAGAGTCATAATTCTGGCTCTATATTTTCTTTTTTTGTGCTTCCTTAAAGGTGTATGTGCCCCCATTTCTTGTATGTTTTGCAGGTCGCTATGCCTGTGTGTGTGCTGTGTAAAGTACATAATATTGCACCCTAAAATTTTCCAAATACAGAGCATTCAGTACATTTGACTTTCTAGTATTGTGCTTATGTTAGCATGAGTGAAAAGTGTTCTTACTGAGGTCAAACATGGAGGACGGGTAACTGCAGGCTCCATGATAAGCCATGAGGTTGATCTCTCTCTGTCTCTGCTGCTGCTGGACGCGCTGCTTTGCCTGCCGGTGACGATACGCACAGCAGCAGCTGAACAGGATGAGGACGCTCCACAGCAGCCAAAACCCTGAAACACACACCAGACACTTACAGAATAAATGCAGAATGCTAACCATAGTCAAGCATATAGTTGACACGTATAAACTGAATATGTTTTGAGATATTCTGCACACATAATGCAGACTTTTTTTGCTTTACTTTTTGAAACTACTTAAGTTACTCATTTTGACTATGATAATTAATGTGTTTTTTAATGTTTTTTTTCATGCAGTCCTTTGGTCAACCTTTAAAAGTACTTTATAAATAATGTTGAGGTATTAAAATGGTTTCTTTTAAACCAGCAGTTGAAAACAATGCTTGATTGACAGGTGCGTAGGTTAGACTACAAAAGCAGAAAAATTCTCATTTTCTTCTATAATATGGCTTCTTTCTTAGTTGAGAGAAAACACACATCCTAAATACACATGTAAGTGTTTATTTTAGAACACTTTATTTTTGTGCATCTGTAGATTCCAATTACACTGCATTTCTTTAAAGAGTTTTTCCTCCTCTTCAGCAGCACTTACAAACCTCAAAACTTACAGTTTTATACCTCTCTATATTCTGAAGGTTTTTACTGAGGGGTTTGTTCATATATCATTTACTTGACTTTATTATTGCACTTTGTGTATTTGCATAGATTTCAATTATAACATAAGTATGGTTTTCACAAAAATAGTTTTTTCTCCACTTCAGCAAAATTTACATACACAAAATTTTACTGTATTATTCCTAACAGACTTCTGAAGGTTTTTACTGAGGAGTTTGTTAATATATCATTCACATTGATTTATATGACATATTATTCCTAAAAACATGGTGAAAATAAATTTTTCTGACTGTTGGCACAATATTTTGATTTATGGAGCGATGAAACTCTATAAAAACCTTTAACTTTAATGTGTTAACAAAATCAAACAAACATTTTAAACCTGTCTTTAATTATTATTCAGATTTATTATGGAATACAAACGTATTCAGGAATTGCCTTGTCCTAAAGGAACTTATCGCATTGTTTGACAGAAGAAAGTAAATCAAACAGGTTTGGATCGAGGTTGAGTAAATGACATAATTTGCATTTTTAAGGAGTATTATAAGTAATATTAGTAAGTATTAGTAAGAGCGTGTGTATGTGACCATGGACCACTAAACTAGTTATATGGGTAAATGTTTTGAAATTGACATTTCAATTGACTTTCATCCTCTGAAAGCTGATGATAAAAAAGCTTTCCATTGATGTGTGGTTAGTTAGTATATAGATGCAACTATTTGAATATGCAAAATATGAGCAAAAAAATCTAAATACTGAGAAAACTGCCTATATATTTGTCCAAACAAAGTTCTTAGCAATGCATTTTAACAATCAAACATTATGTTTTGATATATTTATGGTGGGAAATTTACAAAATATCTTCATGGAACAGGATCCTAACTTGGCTGCTTGCTTCAGGGTAATAAATGCGGAGTAAACTGCTAGACTCACACCACAGCTCATAATAGTAGGTGCAGCAGCCTGTCTCCTGGCAGCAGTGGCCGGTCTGACAGAGGTAGCCACTGGCACTGTTGGTCCCGGGACAGTAGCGTGGGCTGCCCAGGAGCGGCAGCGTCCCTGAACTGTGGTACTCCATGCCCTGCAGCAGGGCGTGGCGCCACCGAAACACTCTCTGCTCCTCTTCCTCCAGAACTGCTGCTAAGGCCACGCTGCTTCAGCCTTTCAGGAGCAGATCATAAGACACACAGCCATGAGTTCATGGAAAACACGACCTTAAGATCAGACATCATGTACTTTAATACATTTTCCTGTTCCAATTATAAATGGCTGCATTTAGACTTGGCATTAAAGCTGCATTTAAACTTGGTCAGATCACCGTGATCCGATCGAGCAGATCAATCGGGACACATAGCAACATCAACTGACGTCTCTAACTGGATAACCAATCAAAGCTGTTTCCTGTGCGATATTTAAATAAGTCTGCAGAGAATGGCCCAGGTGCAAAGTCGACCTGAGAAGTGGTGGGTTTACTTTTGAAAACCATTTCAGCCGCAGGACTTTAAAAGAGACGGGGCAGGTTTTGGGTGATGTCCACGAGGGCTGAATTGTGTTCACTTTTCACTGAAATCAAGGGACAGTTGCATAATCTGTGGGTGTATTCACAACAGGAAAGTCTACTAGTTCACTTATTCTGGTGCGGGCCTAAATCAGTGTTGATTTTTTGTTTGTTTGTTTGGTGCAGTTTGTGAACCAGAAACTGTAAAATAAAAAAGGTGTCATCTTTGGATTCTAGACAGTATTTAATTGGACTAAAAGTTTAATGAGAAGCTAAAGTGCAGAGTGATGTCATCAAAATGATCCATATTAGCGGAAGTAAGAGCATGTAAATTCTGAGTGCTTGCATCTTGTTAATATGAATTTTGTCATAGTTTTGGAGCACATTAGCTTATAGATAATCTTAATTACATTTTATACTAAAAGATGATTTCATGGAGACATTCATATACTGTTTTTACTGTTGTACTTAAAAAAACCATAACATTACAGAGGTAAAATTTGTACTAGGCCTTCTCTGTCTAGAGCCAGATATAATATTACATTACAATTATAATCTATTCTATTCTATTATTTATAATTTTATCATGATTTCACTTAACAATAATAATGTAACACAGTTATGATATGAAACTAAAATAAAACCTTAAAAAGCTGAAATAAAGTAATCAAACTATTAAAAGACTTGTTTCTTAACATTCTTTTAATCTAGGCAACATTTTGCATAGCTCTCATTTTTATAGTTTAGATTGTTGTAAAATAACCAGAATAAAAAAAAAGATTCCATTTGTAAAGATTAACTATACAACTACAACATAATCTAATAAAGAAAAATTATGTTCATTTCAATATTTACTAATGCATTATTAAAACCTAAATTGTACGTTGTATTTTTAACATTAAAGATGAACAAATGTCGTGCTTATTGTTAGTGTTAGCTAATAACAGAACTGTTAATTAATGTGACATTATTGTAAAAGTGTTACCAATTACATTACTCCAACTTTAACTAAAACTGAAAAGAAAACAGAAAATATTAATAAAATAAAAAAATACTAGCAGCTCAAAGACACTAAAAAAGAACATAAACATGTCAAACACAGGTGTTAGGCTTGTTAGTTCCTTTACCTGGTGAAGGACACAGATGTCCATATATGCTGTCAGGATCATCTACAAATGACAACAAAGATCATCAACCATAGTTAATATTAACATAAACAGGTCCGAGAGATGCATGCGACAAATTATGTGTTTTGTGCGTAATACAGGAAAGATGTTATTGAACCTGCAAGGAAAAGGCCGAATATAAACGTTATTCTGTATTAAACCAATGCACGTACTCAAACTTTGACAATAAAAGCAACAAATGTTTCTGCTTGCATACGAAAACGACTAAACAGGCCCAAGCAGATGCATTAGATATAGTAATAGGTTATGCATTCTAGTGTTAAGCTTTAGTTCACGCGCCCGCATTAATAATGATCACCACGCAGTTGCATCGATGATATAACGTTAAATGCACCAACCGTGTTATTGTAGCAAACGGCCTGTAATGAAGTCGCTGTGCGTTCTGATTCGCTCATTTCTTCGGATTCTGCAGCGACTGTCTCTCTCCGTCCGCCATTTCCGCCAGATTCAGCTCCCGCATCACAAACGAGAGGGTGATATCTCACCGACCTCACGAGAAAAGCTCTGCTGCTTACCTTTGTGTTATACTCAAATGCATAATCTCATTTTTTACAACAGACGGAGCGAGGATGCAGACATAATGCCAGGAACGTTTATCGGCTCTTACGCTGATTGGCTGCAGGGGGAAGGATGCGGACCAATCAGAGCTGACGAGCCTTTCTCCTAGCAACAGCTGAAGATGGTGAGACCTCAGATCAGCTACGACTGAAAGCATCAGACGTTTATTGTATGGAATGAAATATAATATTGTTTCTGAAACGTATCCATGAAACGTGGCTATATTATAATTATACTTGCTACTATAGAGCCGAACTGCTGTGGTTCAGAGACATGCTATGCGCAAATATTGGCTAAATATTATATTACCATATATTGTGAAACATATGAAAACTACAAACTGTAAATACCATACAAATATATATATATATATATATATATTGAGACATGCGTCCTGTACATGTAGCCCAGATGTGTGTGATGCAGCCTATATGTGTAGACCAGGGGTAGGCAACGTTGATCCATGAGTGTTGATGTCCTGCAGAGTTTAGCTGCAACCCTGAAAAAAACCTCACCTGCGTGTAGCCTTGAACACCTTTATTAGCTTGTTCAGGTGTGTTTGATCCAGGACTGACGCTGCCTACCCCTGGTATAGACTAAGAAAATATATAAGATAGACATGTATTTAGAAAAGTAGGCCTATTATTAAAAACATAGGCCTATTAACACATTTTCTTGTATGTGGCCAATGTGTAATAGAGTCGCACAAAAATAATTTTTATACCCTATGCAAAATATATAACTTAAATCAACTGCTACTAAAACCATATGAAAATGTATCATAAACATATTATTATATAGGCTAGGTATAATCTTTGGTAGCCTATTTTATGTAGACCTATATATATATATATATATATATATATTATGATATATAAATCCATAAGTTTAAAAAAAATATATATATATGTATTGCCTTATAAATGACGTACTGGTATAGGGCAATAATTTCACATTTTTGTGGATATAAATAGCCTACATAGGCCTATCTGACATATATATATATTTTAAACAATGAAATATCTCCAGATATATGTATTGTATTGGTAAGTTGCTCGTGAGGTATCACATAAACGCAACCGTTTTTCTCACAACATTATAAGTAAAAGTGAGGTAAAAACTTCAAGAAAACCATAAATGTGATGTGCTTGTGAGTCTAAAAATATCAGCTGTATTGATTCAAATATAGTTATTTCTTCCGTGTGAAATGAGTGCCATCTGCTGTATAGAGCTCATCAGCTTCTGAATATTTAATATATTTGCATATTTTAATATGCAGTGTACAAAAAGATACATTATTTAATGTTTAAATTCTGTGAAGCTGTACTGTGAGTTCAGGTGCTTTCATATTGCGGAGATATAGCTACAGGGTATTCCTAATGTGTATAAATATTAAGCACTGGCAGTGTAGCAATGCATTTTATATCACACGTTTGAGTTTAATCGACAAATAACTAAACTAAAGATTAACTGTTTTCTGAATGTTTGTTTAAAAAAATAATTCTAGGGAGAGATCCAGAGTATCACATTAGTAGAAGTTACAGAAGATATGTATTATAAACACCTGGCATGATCACATGACAGGAAGTGATGTCATGAATAGTCTGGTAAATGTCTGCACAGATGGAGCAGCTGCAACAGGTTAGACACTGACACCAAACTATGATTGTGACCTGATGGATCAGACCTAAACACACAGTGATCGCAGCTATTCTCAAGACTGATCGTGTAAAAATCATTGACTCTGACAAACACAAAACACAACATTTGATAACTAAAGGGAATATACTTGTAGAATATACTTGTATTGTGTTAATTTTTAGAGATGCTAACAGGTGTTTATTTTTGTGCTACAATGGTGTGAACTGCGCTGAAATAATCTCTGAAGCACTGGTGAAGTACAGCCCTGCACTGTAAAACCAAAGACGTAAAATGTACAGTAAAAAAACGGCAACTGTGGTTGATAGAATAAAACGCTGAACAATACGGTAACAATATTTTTTGTTTTACGGTTATGTTAAATTTGCAGTTAAATACCATCATTTCTAATAATAAAGCAGAATACTATACTGATATAATGTTAATATACCAACCTATTAAAGTAGTAAAATCTATTTTGTACCTAAATAGTAACATATATAGAAGGTGCTCAGTGTCATTCACACGAGCACTAAACACCATCACGGTAAGAATTATTAAACTGAAATGTGCAATAAATATTCATTTAACAACATTACATGCAACATGCAACCCTAATAAACATCAGTGATACAAAAAAACAAAGAAGAAACAGGGAATTCTTTGAATGTCAGTTTACGGTGTTTCCCTGTAAATTTAACAGGAATTTACCATTAACCATTTAACTTTTTTTTTTTACCGTAGCATTTTCACAGTTTATTTACAGTGTGACTTTTTCCTCCAGTCAGCATTTTGAAAAGAGAGGCAGGACTTTTAAGGATGTGGTGTAATAGAAAGAGAAAGAGAACTCCTTCATATACTTCTCTTTTTTACAAGTGACACATGTCCATCACAGGAAGAAGAGACTGAGAGAGATGAAGAAATGTATTGTTTCAGACGTGATGTTCTTGTGTGTTTTTCTGCTCTGCTCTGGACTTCAGTTCACAACAGGTACGACTGACCAGCAGTATGTGTTCAGACACTGATTTACAGTAGACAAAGAGTTCTGTTTCTGTGTCCCTTCTGCTATTTTTGTTGATCTTTCTATTGATTTTCTGCTGGAATGTGGAGCATATCAATCTAATACAATAACGATTCATGTTGTATGTGTGCAGGTTATTGAATTGTTAAACAAGTGAAATATTTGATTTGGCCAATGGGAATATATATACAATATTTCGAAAATGCCAAATATCAGCTGATAAATCATCACAAATTGATTTATCTGTTAACAAAGCTCCTTTTTGGACATTTCATTTAATCAGGAGGTCATGAAGCAAGTTCTTTTAAAACAATAGCAGATATCTGTCAGTGGGTATTTTTCCCCTTTGAATGAAATAGTATCTTTTTTACATGTATAGAACATCATACTTATATTTTCTTTACTTGTCTATGAAGGATCAGTGATCAGCATATATTCAGGGGAATCTGTGTTTCTGTCCTGTTTGATTTCCTGTTTGATACTTTTCGTCATAAACCAGATTCAGAGTTCAGATGGAAATTACCAAACTCCAGAGAAATAAACCAGAACATCAACCCTGATGAACTCCATCGACTCTATCAGGGCAGATTTCACATGTTTAATGTAAGTACAGGAAACCTCTCTCTGCAGATTTCTAATCTGACTGAGAAAGATGAAGGACTGTATTCCTGCTGGAGTAATAAACAACACAAGATCTTCACGATCACTGTTACAGGTACAGAAATAATTCATTATCACATAAACAAGTGATTTTGCTTGGAACGACATGTTTTGCAGCTTATTATTAGATCGTATTTGTGGAGGAAGGCTCTCTCACTTTTAGGACACAACATTCTTCCACTAACGTTAATAGAACATTTGTTTAAAGTCATTTGGTCCAGTGTTCACTCCATCCTCCGTAAATGTGCTTAACACACTCTAATATTTGTGTTCAGCACATTTACGGAGGATGGAATGAACACTGGACCAAATGACTTTAAACAAATCTTCTGAAACAGTGTTGGAAACACAATTAACACTTGTGTCCTTTTTTGGAAGCACAAACAAAGTAGTTTGACTTTCACAAGACACACAGCGTCTCCAGAACATGGCGCCCGCAGAAACACTACAGCCAGAATAATAGACCCTTTAATTATCCCATTAGTTCCTTTTGTTTGGTTCATGTTTATAAGCCATCAGTTCTACCTTAGTTGGTTCATGTGCCTGTCATCTGGATTATTTGTATTAAAATATCTTTTTGTTGATCTCTTTTGTCCTTGTTCATTTGCACCTCACCAACCCATGACAAAAGAACAGACCACCATAGATTTTTGCACCCCCCCTGTTTCTTAAAATGTCAACACAAACAATAAAATGGCACATTCCCTTAATAGTCACATAACCAAGAATAACTCCTTAAAATGTTCAGATGACATTCAGAGATGTGTGTCTGTTGTCTTGCAGGCTGTGTTTTATCCCAACATCACATCACCAAGAGCCTATCTGCAGGACAAACCGTGATTCTTCCATGTTCCTGTGAAGATCCCAAAACTAGACCACAGAGCTTTGAATGGAAGAGAGCTGCTGTGAATAAAACACTGGTTTCAGACGCAGTGGAGATCAACGGACGATTCCAGATGATCAGAGATTCTCCTCATAATCTCTCCTTACAGATCTCAAACCTGACCGAGACTGACGAAGGACTGTATGTGTGTTCAGTCAACGCCGGACAATCCAAAGTCACTCTCACTCTTACACGTAAAACACCTCAGATTAGCTTCAGATGATTTCAGTGATATTTTATGCTTGACAGTGTTCCTTTAAGACACTAAAGCACTGTTAATATAAATGAGGACATTCACGATTGTGAACGTCTCGGTTACGTATGTAACCCTCGTTCCCTGAAGGAGGGAACGGAGACGTTACGTCATTGACTGACGTCATGGAGTCCCGCTTGGGAGACCAATCGACTCTGATCTTTGGAGAAAACAACAATGGGAATTGGCCAGTGGTTTTTGCATGCCAAGCCACTCCCCTGTATATACGGGTATATAAGGTGACCATGTGCCAACCACCATTAGGTTTCTGCTGAGGAGCCGATCGCAACTGACCAGCGCAGTCCGACCTTGTGGCAAGAGGGATGTAACGTCTCTGTTCCCTCCTTCAGGGAACGAGGGTTACATACGAAAATCGAGACGTTCCCTTTCAATCAGTCACTATTATGTGACGGTGGGAAAAAAACGTGGACATAGAATGCCAGGACCGAGGAGAGTGAAGGAAGCCCTCCATCGGGCACAGTTCAAACTACTCCGCTTAGTTCAAACTGTGGGGCAACGGAGGAATTACCTGATGTTACCCAAAACATGGGAGGCCACGGAATCCACGCAAAGAATCTGGCGAAAATTCGTATGAAGAATCTAGCAAAGGTATTGGGTATCCCCCAACACGCAGCTCTGCAAATGTCTGCTCGAGAGGTGCTGTGCCAACGCCCATAAGGAGTCCACACTCCGTGTGGAATAGGCTCTCAGCCTGGCCCTGGTATGCCAGGGTGATGGCATCCACCACCCAATGAGCCAAGCTCTTTTTGGAAACAGCATTCCCCTACTGCTGTCCTCAAAAGCAGACAAAGAGCTGCTCAGAGTTTCTAAAACTCCAAAACACTGCAATCCACGTAAAGGCGCAAGACTACAAGGGTCGGGTCTGCCTTCAAGTACACCACTTGATCCCAAAAGGGCGTGGTGGGTAATATGATGAAATATGATGAAATACTGTAGGGGCTGTAAAACACAGAATTCATCTCGGCTGGAAGGACCGGCTCAATCGCGTTCCTTCGCCAGCTGGACAGCAATCTCCACACGCAGGACAGAGGCATCCATCTCCGAATGAACGGAGGTGAAATGAACATCTGTGACCCTGGTGGGCGACTGGCGAACTGAATCGCATAGCCAAGTCGGACCTTTCTGATCAACCCACGAGTCCGACTGGGAAGCACTAGGCAACCCCCTAGTCTATGAACTATCCACGGTGGGGCAGCCAGGAGAAGAGAGGCGGCTCGGCCCCAAAAGCAAAGCATCCGGGAGGCGAGATGGGCTGCTGTGAACAGCACACACCTGCTCTTCCACTTCCCCTGGTGGTGAAATGACACCATCAACCTGAATGTGAGGAAGCAGGGCGTCACTCACAACCTGAACATGGCCATATAGGGGCCCAGAGATTTTAAATATTGCTCTTTTTGTTACTGGATGGGTACTGTTGGCCCATGGGTCTGCGGCGGCAGAGAGAGAAAGCACTCAGCCCTCCCCCGAGGCTGGGGGCACAGGTGTTGAGGTCCACCAAAGAGCTATTTCCTTAATCTCTGGGCAACCTGTCTCAAGCCCAGGGAGTGATGCTAGTCAACACATGTGGCTCCTGCATCAACCTACAATCAGGGCCGACAGAGAGTCATGCGCGGAGCTTAGACTCAATCGTCCCGCCTTGAGCGCTCAGGGGACAGTGGGGAATTGACCTCCAGCCCGGTGCTTTCAGCAGCCCAGAGGAACATGGCCTCCCGCTCGGTGGTGAATTCTTTCTGGGCAACCACCACGGAAGGGGGCAGCTCAGTTTCCTCCTCAGCCGAAGCTGATGAAAGCCCCTCCTCTGACGCAGCGTGAGACATTTCATCTTCTTCCGGAGCATAAAACGAGATGCTGCAAAAACCATTGGCCAATTCCCATTGGCGTTCTCCAAAGATGGAGATAAGAGTCGACTGGTCTCCCAGGCGGGACCCTATTACGTCAGTCAGTGACGTACTCTAATGCCATAGTGACTGGCTGAAAGGGAAATAATATTGTTTGTTTGTGTGTTCTCAGATTCTGCTGTTATTAAGTCTGACGATTATCAAAACTATCTGATATTTCTGCTCTGTCTGATGCTACTGCTGGTGGCTGGATGTGTCTGGTGGAAACGTAGAAGAGATAGGAACACACACGACTAACAATCGTAAATGGTGCACTGTGATTAAAAACAATAGTAGAAAAGCAATGCTAGTAGTTTGTGTTTAACTGAGATCACTCTAATCTTACAGCTAAAGAAGGAAGCAAAGGAAGCAGAGAGACCCAGAGAGCGAATGATGAGGTGAACTGTTCATGATCAGATTATAATACACTATTCATGAATGAAATACAAATAAAATGACAATAATAGTTCATAGTGTTTTTATCCAGTCAAAGCTCTTTTAGTGTAATTTTTTAGTTGCTGCTTCTTGAATCAAATCTGGACTGATTCTTCTCAAGTAAGCGTCAGAATAACTTTGGTCATATCTCCAGATGAACTCTTACTGGACTAAAGCAGCTCAGCTTTACTTGATTCTCCATCAATCATTTTCTAGAAGAATCTCATCATCAGGATCTTTTGAGGAGCTTTCAGTATTCCTCAGTGGGGCAATGATCTTCACTATAGCCTTGACATTATTTTGGTGTAATGTAATGTGGTTTCAAAGTTTCAAAAAACACTTTATTTTCCACATATTGTATGCTATTGTTTCTCCTGTAAGCCCCGCCTCCTAAAACTGATCAATATTTGCAAAGCTCATTGATCCAAAAAAGCAAGGTGTGCTCTGATTGGCCAACTATCCATTGCACTGTGATTGGCAGAATACCTCAAGCATTTGATAGAAATGTTCCGCCCCTCACCATAACGTGATGCTGTGTCCCGGCGCTATGACACCAAAACAATAAAACACATTTCAAAGCAGGCATTTGTTGATCCAGTGGAAATATAATTACTGATGATCATGACTTAGTTCTGTCTTTTAACACGTGGTGTTGCATCACGCCTCGTAAACATAACACCATGTCTGCATTCGTGATCGGAGAAACAACAAACAATGAATAGTAAGTAGCAGCTTCTTGTAATAAGAAAAGCTCAGTATCTTAAAGGGTGTGAGTGGTCAGCAGCAGAGATAGAACTGCCTCTCTTTCTAGTCTCTGTGCACAGCCAGCATAGACTGCTTCAGGAATCAGTCCTCCGGAAATGTGCTGAACACACTCCAATATTTGTGTTCAACTGTTCTGGAACAGTGTTGGAAACACAACTTAACACTGATTTCTAGTTGTGTCCTCTTTTTCTTGTGACACAGCGTCTCCAGAACATGGCGCCCGCAGCAACACTACAGCCAGAATAATAGCTCCGCCTTTTTCAAGTATTTTAAGAATAAAATCTAAATTACAAGAACAAAATCATAGCCATATTGTTGAGAATAAAGTCACAGCTTAATAAGATTAAAGTATTTCATCTTATATAAGGAAACTATTTTGACCAAAAAGGCGTAGTATTATGTATGACGGCATTTTAGCATCATGGAAAAAAATTAAAAAATCCAATATATTTTATAAAATTATAATAAAAATAAAATGGCAAAACTTAGAATAAAGTTTAAGTAATTCGAGAATAATGTCAAAATAACAAGAATTATTTCATAGCAATTACAAGATTAAAGTTGTTATGTTTTGAGAGTATTTTGAGCATGTCAATGACCCAGATTGGGAACACCAGTAAAAATGTTAGTGTCCTGGAAACTAATTTGAATATATGTTGGATTATTAGCAGAAGTCATAGCATGTGTCATAAACTTTTTATAAAAGTTGAATTTTTATCTTCAATTTTGTGCTTTTGGTACTGTTTTAATATAAAACAACACCTAATATTTAAAATTCTGAAATACAAACAATATATCTTACAGGAATGTGTTTTTCATGCTGCTTAATGTGACGTGATCTCTGACGGTATCTGTTTATAAGAGAAGTGGAGCATGAAAGGTCAAAGAAACTGTTGAGTGCTTTTAATTTTAGCCTTTTCAGCTCTTAGAATTTAACATTGTGCAGTAATTCTTTCATTTTCTCAAAGAAATTTGGCAGTTTGTGTATTTCTCTGACTCTTGTAACCAATGCATGTGTGTACTGACGGTAGTGTGTTTACACAGAATGACGTGACTTATGCAGCGACTGCGCTGAACAAGAGGGTTCAATCCACTGAGGTCAGTGTCTGTGCAAACATCTTCATGCATGTAATTCATGATGAAACTAGCTTTTTGAGATTGACACATTTACTCTCAGTGCATGAGCTTAAACACAACATAAGCACAGATGCTCATGTATTCGCTTTTGCATGCATGTTGAGCAACTTCTTGTCTTTTAGGATGATGTGTCTTACTCCAGCATCACACATATCAAAGGGAAAAAAAGACCTCCAAAGAAGGTTAGTGTTAAATTTTGGACATGTATTTATAAAAAGTAGTCCGTCTGAACTTTATCTCTGTTTGTCTGCAGGAGGAGGAGGTCGTGTATTCAACTATGGCTGACATGAGCAGATCAACTCAGGTGAATGTGCACAGCCTTATTTCAGCAAACACTTCTCTAGTTCCTCATTTTTATCATTTTAACACTGATATGAAAGCTTCTGTTTAAATGCTTGAGGTGTGTTTTGTGAGTGCAGCTTGTATCTTCATCAGATCTGGAGAAAAAGCTCCTATATGAATCTATAATAACTCTTCCTCCAGTGAAAAAGGTTCATCTGAATCAGGACAGCTCTAAACAAATTAGATGGGCTTTTTATTATAAATTATGGACTCATATGCAAGTTAAATATTCTAATGCTGGATTACTTTCATCTTTTGTCTTCTTCAGACGATAACTGATGGACTGAACTGCTGTTTTAATCACTCTGACGGCACCCATTCAGTTATGATCTTGCCATTTTATATGGCAGAAGTATAATCGTGTAACGTGTGTTTCTTATCTCTGCAGAAAGAAGTCACAAGACAGAAGAACTCTGAGGAGGTCACCGTCTACGCAAGCGTGCAGAAAGATAAAAAAATGACACACACATTCTGCACTGGGTCCATGTTTTACATAGTCTTGCTTACTGATTTACATTTTGTAAAAATTATGACATAGTTAGAATGAATGCTACATTTATTACATTTAATTCATAAAGCTTTAATCATAAATAATGTTTTATTAATCAGCAAGGTTTATAGTAGAGAGAATGTTTTTTTAAGAACTCAGTATCAGTAAAATTACTCAAACTACTAGAGTTTCATCGTTTATCGTGTCTTTATTTAAAAAATTCATGTTCAGTCTTTTCAAGCAAAAGCTAAATTAAAACAGCTACAAAACAGAGAAATTAAATTTCAGCAATATTCTTCATTCTAAAACCTTACATTTCACACTAAAGTATCTGTGAACAGAGCAAAACACACATTGCAACAAAACATAGTTCATAAATTAAAACATTCTCAGAATTATATGGTGCATTTTGTCCTATTAGAAACTAATGAAAACAGTTCCGAGGCACAGCTGTAAGAGATCGAGAGCTGAAATCTGATATGAACTCCTAACTCTTTTAATGAAACATAAAAATGCATTCCATGATTTTCAATTCTAATAATGGTCTGAGACCACTGGTGAAAATATTTCTGATTTCATTACAAATTATATTATCCAATATCATGTGTTTCCATAAGGTTCAACAGAAATGTAAGAACGTCTGATGATCATCTTGAGCTTTAAAAGTCTTTTTTTGTACAACACTATATATGTATATATATATATATATGACTCATTCTATAATTGCGGGTACATTTGTTGTCTGAAGTGTGTCCCCATCAAACTCTGTTGTCAGCACTGTTACTCTGCCTTGGTAACAGTGTAACAGAATTGAAAACATGATGAAAAGAGCTTTAAACAACCCAACGTGAGATCAGTAATAAACCCTGTTTTCCTTTTGATATTGTGTAACAGAGTTGATGTTTTGGTGTGAAAAGATTTTCTCAGAGAGAGCACAGATACTTTCCAGTGCTTCAGATCTTATCAGTGAGTGAAAGTGACATCATTTCCTGTAACTTCCACAATTCTGACAGAGAATTCCACAGATTTAAAGGAAAAATATGGTTTGGTAACAGAGTTGATACAAGATTTATGAGCTTTTTTTTAAAGATTTTAAAATCATTTAATCTTTTAGAATTAAGTAAGTATCTACTTAGGGCTTTTTTAATTAATAAAATGTTGCCAAATTGATACATGATGGAAAAAATACACTGGCTAATTCAGACAAGAGGAAATCAGGATTTTCAGCTATTTAGACAGCTTTTAAATAAGTTATTATATTTGTATGGATGGTAACATCTTGTAATTCATAACAATTAGTACAGAATAATAATAAATAAATAAAAATATAAAAAAAACGAATGACGACTTGAATGTACCCACAATTACAAAATCACCCAAATATACTGTGCATATAGATATACTGTGTGTGTGTGTGTATATATACATACAGTATATTCAGTGTGTGTGTGTGTGTGTGTGTATATACATACAGTATATTCAGTGTGTGTGTGTGTGTGTGTGTGTATATATACATACAGTATATTCAGTGTGTGTGTGTGTGTGTGTGTGTATATATATACATACAGTATATTCAGTGTGTGTGTGTGTGTGTGTGTGTGTGTATA
>JAUYWG010000028.1:1059831-1071268 GCA_034779775.1 Enteromius afrohamiltoni
TATTTAAAATAGCCTACATAAACATTTATTTGGTTTGAATATAAAGAACACAAAGAAATAACAATAAAAATAAATAAAAACAACAAAACAAATAATTAAAACGTAATTAAAAATACAAACATATATTCATCAAAATATAGAAAACAAATAAAAGAGAATGAATAAAAATACAAAACTAAATCCCTGTTCTTTCTTTAAGAACATATAAATATTCATTTATGAAACTATACTGAAAATAAATAATAATAATAAATAAAACGAAAAAAGCAAATAAAACAATGCATAAAAAAACAAACAAAATTAAGACAGATAACATATACTTATTTACTAAAATGTCTAGAGAAAAAATTAAAATAGATAAATAAAACAATATATTTATTTCTATTTAGTATGTACTAAATGCAAATAAATAAATGTCGAAATACATTGATTTGAATATATTTTAAATAAATAAAAGTTAAAACAAATACTAAACACAAACACGTTGTCGTGGCCCAAAGAGGTTGTTGTCTGTCTGGGTCTCAGTCGGTGCAATCAGAAAGGCTCAAAACAGTTTCAGATGTCAAAGAAAAGACAAAATAACAAAGCCGAGAAAACAGTCGTCACTTTCACTGCCTCTAGTCTTTGTTTGTTAATACACTTTCTTTATCTCTATCAAAGATGTCCCTGTTACCTTCTATTCGTGCTTGTTATGTCTGATTAGCCACCATTATCCTTTAGCCCTCCTTATTTCTTATCTAATGGAACTGTGAAAAAAATATGAGGCCTCCCATTGTTTGGAGGTGATTTCATCCTTTTGGATGGCCTTGGAGTCAGTTCATGCTGAGATATTCAGTTTTTAGACTAATTTAACACAGTATATTAATTGCTTCCATATCGTCTATATTGCTCTTTGAATAGAAAATGTAGATATTAATGCCATCCAGTTTGAATTATTTTATTTTATTATTATTACTTTTATTTAAAATACGTCAAAAACATTCATAGGCTAAAAAACTATATATATATTTGTTGAGTATATATATATATATATATATATATATATATATATATATAAACGTATTTTTTTTTGCAGTTTTTAACATAATTCTTACGTTCTGTTGTACTTGACCTCCCGTCTGAGGAAAACTACGGGAGAAATAAAAAAATAAAAAAAGTAACTTCCGGCCGTCGCCTTGGATACCAGTCGGGTGCTTCCGGTCGCGATGTGATGCTAAGTGCGCTAATGCTAAGAGGTTTCCAGCTCGGATTCAGGAGTGCAGTAAGGAAACAGGAGCGATGCTCGTCAGTCGACGATGTCTGGACAGAATCTGCTCGCTCGTGAGTCTCTGACCATCACCTAGTCCAGATTACTGCTCGTCTGATATACGAACACACTGTTACTATACGATACATTAGAAGAGCAGAGATAAAAGAAAAATAATAAGTTGCTGTTACAGGTTGCTATTATTAATTGTATAATGAATCAAAAGAAAAGTCTAAAAGGGGGGCAAGTTGTTTTTTCTAAAGAATAGAATTAGAATAGAGATTAGACTAGCTTTACAGTGTCATTTTGTTTATATAGCATGGTGGGCATTAACTAAATACTATAAATATATATATATGATAATATTTTGACAGAAAAACACAGAATTGATGACATTTTCGCAGATTTATTAAAAAAGAAAAGCTGAAACATCACATGGTCATAAGTGTTCAGAGTATTAGAGCTGACCGTCCGGCCGAACTGAGCTACCGGGGGAGAGGAGCCTTGGTGAGAGAGATGAAGAAGAACTGGAGATGGAGAAGTTGTAGAAAGTCAACCATCACTGCAGTCCTCCACCAGTCGGGGCTTTATGACAGAGGAAGCCTCTCCTCAGTGCTGGACACATGAAAGGAGTTTGCTGAACACCTGAGGGACTCCAAGATGATGAGAAATAAGATTCTCTGGTCTGATGAGAGCTAGATAGAACTTTAATTCTAAGCGGTATGTGTGGAGAAAACCAGGCACTGTTCATCAGCTGTCCAATACAGTCCCAGCAGTGAAGCATGGTGGTGCAGCATCATGCTGTGGGGGGGGGTTCAGCTGCAGGGACAGGACGGCTGGTTGCAATCGAGGGAAAGATGAATGCAGCCCAGTACAGGGATATCCTGGACCAAAACCTTCTCCAGAGTGCTCAGGACCCCAGACTGGGCCAGAGGTTTACCTTCCAACAAGACAATGACCCTAAACACACAGCTAAAATAATGAAGGAGTGGCTTCACAACAACTCTGTGACTGTTCTTGAATGGCCCAGCCAGAGCTCTGACTCGTGACTGTGTTCGATCAAAAGGTTGCTTCAACTAAATACTGAGCATACTTAGGACCACCTTAGGAAAAAAACATTTGTGTAAAACAGTATACATTTTTTGGTTGTTGTTGTTAAACTGTGTGTGTGTGTGTGTTTAAAATAATTGCTTGACTGAAGTGGTTGTGCACCAGAATATGAAGTTAAGGGTACCATGATTGGATTGACTTTCTCTCTCAGGTTCTTCTGCTGGTGGTCCTGCTCTCGTGGGGCTTCGTCATCTACGGCACACGAATCGCTGCTCAGTGGGAGCTCGAGAAACGAGACAAGATGAAGACGTAAATCAGCAGACGAGCCCAGGATTCACCAGGCTCCGCCCATGCCACTGATCTCCATCACTTCCTGTATAGAATGTGTGCTTTTTGTTTCCTTCGATCATGTAAATACTTCCATATTGTAACGCGTATTTTTATTACGATTTGTCCATTAAATAATGATGTTTCTACAGCGCCGACTCTGTGTTCTTGACACCACTAGGTGGTGTAGTGCACTAGAAAGAGCTCAAGCACACTACACAGGGCTCCTGGGATATTACAGTATTCATGTGGCTCGAAGTCCAATATGAAATATAAAGGTTTTCGCTGAGATATTATTATAGATTTTATACTATAATTGATCATTTATATATTTTGTTATATATGATTATGAAATTAAATAATTAGTTTTATTTTAAACATTTAGCATCGTGTCTGCATATAAAATATATTTGAAAGGTTTTGTTTTAAACTTAGTTTTAGTTATTGAGTAAATCAAAATATGACATGTTGCCAACAAGCCTCAATCAAATAAATACATTTGTTTTTATACATGCATACTCATTTATTGAATTCTTCATGTGTTCAGGGTTAGGGTTTTACAGCACCTTTTCATATTGCTCTTTAGCTTTCATCCATATCCATTTCAGTTTTAGTGATTTTTGTACTTTATCAGTTGGTTGCCAATTTATATTTATAAATATGTAATGTTTACATTTGATTTCAATTAAGAAAAAACTTTTCAGTTTAAAATGATCATCTCGTAATAATACTTAACTGTTGCAGATACTAGATCTACTGATCTACCGAGTTACTTTACAGTACGGTACCATCATAATTCATGGGTCGGCAGAAAAACCACAAAATATAAAGTGAGTATAGCTGCTGTTTGATCAGTGTGTGCGAGATGTTTCTCTCTGGAGTGTGTTTCATCTGTCTGCGTCTGCTGTTCTCTCTGTGATGTTAATCAAATGATTGAGTGAATGGCTCTTTTGTGCTCGTGTGCCGCTCACGCATTTCATTACGAGACTCTTCAGACGCCTGATTATTCCTCTCACACAACAGCTCTCATCTCTTTCACATCCACCGTGTGTGTGTGTGTGTGTGTTGCACCTGTAGTGCTGTTTACCAGCATCACTGATTTAATACAACGGAGCTATAAACAAGAACTTCACACACCATAGTTGAGTTGTTAGTTTATTTTATTTTATAAGCAAGCATCATGAACATGCATCACCTGCGGTGTGATTTCTGATATTGTGCATCAGCTGCAGTCGACACATGAGTGACGGACCTCGTCCTGTCTGTGCTAATCACACACACACACACACGTTCTCCTGCTGAAGAGCTTCTCATTCAGATCAGCAGCTGAGCTCTGATCCTCTCTGCAGCACAGAAAGTGTTCTTCTCTCTTCGCCACGCTTACATTTACGTGTGTGTGCGTCTGTGAATATACAAGTCTCTTCTGCTGACAGAAGCTGCATTTATTTAATCAAAAACGCCGTGAAAATAGTTCAATATTGTTATATAATATCATTTTAACTGTGTTAGTGTCACATGATCCTACAGAAATCAATCAGAAAATTCATCTAACGCATGAATAAAAGCATGAATTTCTTTGAAAGAGCTCGTAAAATAAATAAGTGGCATACGAGCATCATTAAATGCATTTGCTTTATTCATGAATCTATACAACAAGTACTCTAGTATTTATACTCTGATGCTACGAACGCTGGGGGAATACACAAGTACAGCTAAAATACACACACGGTTAAAGGAAGTCTATTTCACCACCCTAAATAAACAGCAGGTACGGTAAAGGCTGTTTTGCTGTGGTACACACACACACCTGTGTCTCTACAGGGGTCAGGGGTCACAGAGCAGGTTAGTGCTGTCGGAGCCGCTGAGGACTCCTGGGATACTGGAGTAATCATCAGCGAGTGTCTCCGGGACTCTGTCGCTCTCCTGCACCGTCACGGGTCTCCTGGAGTCTTTGGCAGGAGCCGAGGAGTGCTTTCCTTCCAGCCAGTACGTCACCATATCACCTTTACCCTGAGAAACACACACTCTCACTGTTACTGCAGCTTCAGCATGATTCAGCCTCAAGACATTCAGTGTTCAGGTCAGGAGATACACTTAAAAAAAAAAAAAAAACTGCAAATGCATTAAAAAACTCAACATTTATGTCAAATTCCCCATGAAGTTATATTAGCATTGAAAACATTTGTAAAATGTATTTAGTCTTTAAAAATCTCACACACCTCGACTGAATTGTGTTGATGAACATGAATTATACATATTGACCAATCACTGCAGCACTCTCATCTGAAATCTTTTTGTTTTAAAATTTCTCAGAGCAATATTTATGCTGTCTTGAAGTCTCTGTTTTATGTTTTCAGTCTAATGTAATTTAAATGTATTAATATATTTATATGCATATGGAAGAATAGTTTTTATGCGTGTCATTTGAATTGTAAATGCAATAACATAGTAACATTAAAACCTTTCACATTTACTTATTAATGAGAAGTAGCTGATCAAAAACAACATGAGTTTAGTTTAAAATGATGTAAAACATTAAATAATGACTGTTGTTTCATGCAATAATGATTCCGCAGGTACAATTGTAGTTTGAATGTGGATGCAACCAAGGCATAATAAGTGAATAATGAACTAAAGAGGGCCCAAAACAGAGCCCTGAGGAACACCAGCGGTAAGATCTGAAGAGACACCAGTAATACCTCTTCTAAAGTTGCCCATTACATTTGTGTGCATAAATCTGTAGTTTATTCATTTATTTCTGCAAGAGGCATGTGAGGGTACTGTTTAAACCCGCTGAGGAAGCAGTGTTCGTGAGGGAGCTGCGTCTCACCTTGACCTGTAAAACTCCTCTGCAGGTAAGCACATATCCAGCAATCTCCTCCAGCAGGTAAAACACACTGGAGCTGCACTGGATCTTCAGCGCTGCACACAAAACAACCCTTTAAACCATCACCACTAAACTAAACTTCGCTCTGGAGAAGCCTCCAGCTCATGATTTCAACATCTTTTGATGTAAATAAACAAAAACATGAACCCTTTTTTTTGGCATCGTGCAAAAAGGACAAAGTGCATGTTAATAACACACTCACTCACACTCATTCAAATGCATGCTGCAGGCTCTGCGCAGTGCGCACCTGCTGTTTCTACATTATTGTACATGTTAGTGTGTTTGGCTGCTCCATGCCAATCACAGGCACCTATACGAGCTATAACTCATGCAGAGCTAGAATATTCAGGACGTGTTCCTGCCTTCGCTGGTGGACTCCATACGAGACGCCGTGTTCACTGTGTCTCCAAACAGACAGTATCTCGGCATCTTAGTCCCCACAACTCCTGCGACGACCGGCCCTGAAAACACACAACACATGCTGATAACGCCTCACTGAACTACACCAACATCTCACAACGGACTAACACGTGACACTGACCAAACAAACAAAATAGCTTGAACCTTCATTGCAATTAAAATAAAATCTAAATAGTAATAAAACGATACTATTTACTCAATAATACTAAAATAAGAAAGAGCCTTTGAGAGCAGGTTTAAGGGACCTGAGTGTATCCCAGCGCGGATCTGAAGCTGGGTTTGTGGTCTGTGGGGGATTCTGAAGGTCTTGCAGACGGACACCAGGTCCAGAGCCATGCTGGCGATCTCAGACGCGTGCAGAATCCCGTTCTCTCGCGGCACGCCGGACACCACCATATCTGCAGCACACACACACACACACACAGCTCACTGACTACACACTACAGCACTCATATTCCTCATACAAGAAAAATATCTCTAAAATAAACTAAACTAAACAAACACTAAATGAATATTTCAGAAAGTTTGAATAATTGAACACTTAAGACCAGTTTTGTGCTCCAGGGACACATATAACACTGTGCACAAAACAAAACCACTCAAATAATCTGCTTAATAACTGTATTATATGTACATGCATCGCCGATGGTTTCCACTTTATAAACATCGTGGTTGTCGATGATCTCGTCAAATGTTGTGTAGAGTTTGTTGAGGAAGTCCACCACCTGATAAGGAGTGCTAGTGCTGGACAACTGCGTGAACCCCACGATATCACTGAGAACATGACCACAAACCACATGAAGAGAGGGACAAAACAATAAATATATGACAACAGACAAAACACGACTGGGAATGCTTTACAAAAACATTAGTAAATGGAATAGTTCCCTCAAAAACAAAATATTCTCCCTCAGATCTGGAGAAATGTGTCGCTTGCATCACTTGCTAAGTAATGGAAGTGAATGGGTGCCGTCAGAATAAGAGTCTGATAAAAACATCAGAATAATCCACAGCACTCCATCAGTCCATCAGTGAACATCTGGAGAAGACACATGATCAAACTAATCCAGCGTTAAGATGATTTTAACTCAAATATGAGTTATTATGGAGTCATATTTTAGTGAAAAACAATCTTAATGCTGGATTAGTTTCATGTTGTGTCTTCTCCAGATGTTCACTGATGGACTGTTTTTGGTAACTAGTTTGAACGAGTAGAACCCTACTGTGTTGAATTAGTGTTGAATAAGTAGAACCTATTTGTGTTGAATTAAGGTTTTCTGAGGAAACAGGATAATCACGACATGTGTTTGAGTGTGTGTGTGTGTGTGTGTGTGTGTGAGAGAGAGATCACCTGAAGAACACAGTGGCGCTGACGTAACTCTGGGCTTGTAGAGGTTTGCCCTGACGCAGGTCATCAGCCACCTGTTTAGGCAGCATGCCTGAAACACACACACACCTGCTGTAACACACACTAACAGACATCACTGAAACACTCACTGACTTTTATATTACTGTGAATGAATCAATCTGTATTGAACAAAGTAATGCGACTAAAGCTAGATCAGGACCAACTCCTCAAATGATGACTGATATCATTCTGATTTATGTTTCATCTTGTGGTTTGTGTTTGTTTACTGTAAAGCAGTCTATCGGTCTTCTGTTTCTCCAGCATCAGATCTTGAGTCCGTTCACCGACCAGAACCTCCAGATGTTTACTGTACTTCTCCATCTACACACACACACACACAAAACCTTACAATAATAACAAACCTGTGTGTGTTTGTTAGAGTGTTTATATGTGTGTGTGTGTGTGTGTGGGACTGACCAGCTCCATCATCATGTCTACAGGACTGACTTTGTGTGGGTTGATTCTGTGGACAAACTTGCGGATCTGCTCAAAGGTGGGTCGGTGGGTGGGGTTATGAGCACGGCATCGGCGAATCAGCTAACAGCATGAGAGAGAAAGAGTAAAAACAGAGTTTCTACTTCTGTTGATGCTCATTGGTGGTTCTTCTTAATATTTTTCACACTGAGGATGACCGAAGGACTCAAACATTCACTGATGCTCACGGTGCATTAAGATCATAGGTGTAGGCAGGATCGAATGAAAACATAAGTGCTCTTAAAGTGTTATGTGTTCTGCATGTTTTGTTGAGTGCTTGACAGACCTCGGCGTATTCAGCAGGACAGGGGCAGGTGCTGTCAGCTTTCCCTGAAATCAGCTCCGGCAGCGGAGGACACCAGCCACAGTCCAGAGAGCTGTCCTCCGCCTCACACACACACACACACACAGCACGGTCACTCAGAGTGCCAGAAAGCTCTACTGACTTCAGCTTCAACAACATGTTCATTTGGTTTAACTAAACAATAAAAGAATTGTATGATATGGAGTATATGGAGTATATGGAGATATGGATATGGAGTATGATTGGTCAGGCTCAGGTGTGCAGCTAAAGAGACCTCACACTGTTTTCCTTCGCTCATCCGGCTCCTGGACGGAGACCTAGCTGAGGCTTCCTCATATAGACTAAATCGCTCCCTATCCCCTGCATTCACCGTACAGGAAATACTAACACTGTCTACAAGTGACCGATCTCAGCTGCAGCATCTGTTTATAGTGCTGCAGATTCTACAGAGCATTTTATTGGTCAGAAGATTTGTCTAGAAGCTGAAGTATGAGGTGATGTCAAAAATCCGTTTTGGCAGAAATGACGCTTCGTATGTTTATGTTTTGGAGCACACTGGCTAGTACTAACGCCCAAAAATATTCAGAGTTGATTTCTCGCTCCCTATGGGATCCATGATTACATGTGTTATCATCACGCCAGCCCGTGTGTAAGTAAAAATTAGAAAAAGTATAATAATAAATAAATATTTGAAGCTCACCGGCACTGGGTCATTCCGGGTGGCGATCTCCAGTAAGATGATTGAATAGCTGCAGAGGAAGCAGAGTGATGAGTGGGATGCTGTGGCGGTCGGGTGTGTTTGTGGGTGTGTTCGTTCACCTGAAGACGTCTCCAGACAGTGTGGGTTCCTGGTCGCCGCTCTGGGCCTCGGGCGGCGTGTAAACCTCCTTCAGTCTCTGCTGGTAGGTGGTGAGCGGCTCAGCGCAGTCCTCACGCCGAAACATCCACAGACAGTAATCTGAACGAATGACAGGTGATGCTCCTGCATGACTCACATGAGTGTGTGTGTGTGTGTGTGAGACGTACCTGTGATCTTACACACCCAGCGGTCATCGATCACACAGTTGGCTGATTTCAGTCGTCCATGGCAGATCTTAAACTGATGCAGGTACGACATCCCACGAGCGATATCTGTAGCGAAGGAGAACCTGACAGAAACAGTCATTCAGTATATGCTGAAAACATGTAGTGATGCTCAAACACACTTCATTATAAGCCAGGGGTGTACTGTATATAAAATTCAATAAATACAAATAAATTAAAAATATAAACAAAAACTAGAATAGTATATTAATTATAGTAAAACAACACTGCTATATTAATATGTGTGTGTGTGAACCTGAAGCCCCAGTTTAAGGGAATCTCGTCGTTGAGCAGGACGTCGTTCAGGCTTCCTTTCGGGCAGTACTCTGTTATTATAACGACGTTGGGAACCTCCACACAACCGCCAAAGAACTTACAGAGGTTGGGATGATCCAGCTCCCTGAAGATAAACACAAACATCTGGAACACACTGATGACCGTGAGGAGGAGGAGGAGGAGGAGAGGAAGTAGTTTTATTCTCACCTGACTTGCTTCACTTCTTGGCGGATCGTCTTCGAGAGGGAAAATGTTTTAGTTTTGATTTTCTTGATTGCAACAGTTCGTCCATCACTGAAAACATCAACAGAAGTTAAAACATCGTATTTCACAACTTACAAGTAATTAATAGTTTTCAAGTGGAAGAGAATCTCTCAAAAACTTTACAAAAACCTTTAAAGTTTTGAACAGGGGTTTGTAAGTGTGTGTGTGTACTCACTAGATGCCGGTCTGTGTGTAGAGTTGTTTGCGTGACGTGTTGACGCCCGTGTAGGAGCTCAGAGCCGTCACACAGCTGGCGTTAGAGTCGCTGTTGGCCGCTGGGACACTCATGATGCTGCCCATTGTCGCTCGGGCAATGTAATCTAAACATATATCACACAGTGTAAAACACACTGTGTCACACACGCATTTTTATATACACACACACTCTGTTTTTTTCCCTCACCCTGTTTAATGTGGTTGAAGTCAATGATCCAACTCTCATCCCAGAAGAGCTTCTGTTTATGATATTTAAACCACTGCAAACACACTCAAAATATTCAAAACTTTTGAGCAATAAATTTAGCAAAAAAGAGTACATTTAACACAGAAGCATGAAATATATGTGTGTGTGTGTGCTCACCATAGCGCTGATGATGAAGCTGATGATGATGGCGGTGACGGTGAGGGCGATAGCAGCTCGAGCAGCAGAGCTCAGAGGACAGTCTCTGCAGTCGGCCGGACACGTGGAGCAGCTCTCGTCTTCCTCACACAGACCGTCACCACACACTGACAACACACACACACACAGACCTGCTATAAAATAACTCCAGGTTAACTTCTGTCTGCTACAATTATCTGATCAACTATCATCAAAATGAGTGATTTATTTATAAGCAATTTGGTAACATTTTAAACAGATTGTATTATTTACATTTGAGAATTTATTTTGCTCATCAAAGGCTGCATTTGCTACAAGTACAACAACTACTGTGAAGATTTTTAAATATTATTCTAATTATTCTATTATTCTAATCAGCTGTTCACTGTAAATTATTTCAGTGATGTTTAGCTGCAGTTTCAGCACCATTACTCATTATAAATGTCTATACTGGCACTTTTGATTAGTTATATCCTTAATGAACAGAAGTATCATAAAGCACCCGCTCCTCTGAACAGTAGTGCACACTCTTCACTAAGCACACTCAGGTACTGTACTGATAGCAGGCAGGACGGTGCTCTTGGCCTCCAGCGCCACCTGCATGTTTCCCACACGAATGTGAGCGATCAGAGACGTCAGCCCCTCGTGAAACAACACCACCTGACCACAGAGAACACAGATCACTGCACTGAGAGAGAGTGAGAGAGAGAGAGAAAGTGTGTGTGTGTGTGTGTGTGTGTGGGAGAGAGAGAGAGAGAGAGAGAGAGAGTGTATGAGTGAGTGTGTGAGTGAGAAGCACCTTGGCACTCCAGTTGGTCTGGGTCATTTTTCCTGAAGTGGAGATGGTGTGTGTGAATATCCGGCCGTCGTCAGGGATCCAGGGCCCACAGATTCTCTCCTCCGCTTGTTTCTGAAGAACAAACCCAAGCTGCATTGACTCCAGCTGCTCCTGGTCACTCATCATCTTTATGGACTGAGACCGCTCTAATTAGAGTTTCTAATGACCTTCTTTTATCATCTGATCGTGGTTGTATCTCATTATTAGTGTTGTTGGATCTCAGTGCTGCGTTCGACACTACTGACCACAACATTCTCTTGAA
>JAUYWG010000028.1:1081897-1092551 GCA_034779775.1 Enteromius afrohamiltoni
AAGATGGAATCAGGGACTGTCTGGGAGGAGAAGATGAACTCAATGGTCAGTCAGTTTATTTGAGATCTCATCACTGCATAAAGGATTCCGTTTGTAGACACAGATTATTCAGGTTCATCAGGTCTGCTATACAGACAAGACTCATTTTTCCAGAGGGGAGAAAACCTTTCAAATTTATTTGAATAATTCTAAACATTTTAAATCAATCACACCAGTAGTGAAGATTACATCCTGTTTTTCAGCTCTTTAATCCATTGATAGATCAAAACCCATCTGAATAATTTTCTGATAGTCCATAAAGATTTACTTTGATTATGCCTTCATTATATGAGTGAGACACAATTTGGTTCAGTGTGAGGTTTGGTTGCTGCTGGAATCTCAAAGAAAGAAAGAACAAAAGAGTGAAATAACAAGAATAAAAGAAAGAAGAAAGAAGAGAAAAAAACCAGTAAAGAATGTATTAATGTAAATGTAAGAACGGACGATTGAGAAAGAAAAACTAACCAACAGAGAAAAAAATTAATAACAAAGAAGGAAAGAAAGAAAAAAACAAAGGACTTTGCAATAGGAGAATCCAGTAATAGTGAAGGTTATTTAACTTTAAACACAGTTTTGTTACACAATGAGTGCCTTTCTGTTCTTTCCCTTGTGCTACAGAACTCAGTGGAAAAAAAGAGCGAGAAAACAAAATTTTTTCGAATCCAAAGTCAGGTAAGCACAAACTTCACTTCAGCAAACAAACCTCTGGAGGATCTTCTTCCAGATGTGATCAAAGTTTCAAGTACATGTATTTGTAGTGAATGGATCGCATACACAGGATCTAGGGTGCAGGCTTTTAGTGTGTTTAGTTTTGATTTACACAGCTGAATCAACATCTGCTTACACTCCCTCCATCATCATGTTCCAGAGATCAAAGAAATACGCACTAATGCTGAGGGAAAGCTGGAGTGTGGCATTCCCAATATGGATTATGTGCACAAACCAGTGGACGGCACAATTTCCAGTCCGCGCAGGAAACGCTTAGTAGGAGGGGAAGAGGCTTTACCGGTTAGTCTTGAAATGCAAAAACTGACCGTTGCCCCTTACTGCTGAACAAAAGATCCAGGGGGCATGGTTGGATCGACATCCAGGGGTAGGAGATGGGTGGATTCAGTTATCGAAGCGGAGATGGGTAGGGTTAGGAGTTAGATGTTGATCCATCCTCACCCCTTGGATCTTGTGTTCTGCATTGAGGACCATTTCAAAAAAATCTTTTTTTCAGAAATCACTTGTTATTGTATCACGATTTCCAGGCCAAATCAAATAAACTTCAGTTGGGTCATTTTGATTAAGTAATAGTAACTTACACGCAATACACTGAGCTTTTCCTTTACTGTTGTAACACGCTGTTTTTGACATTTTTTGTGAAAATGTTTCATATTTTATTTTTACTCCCTGAAGAAGATATCACAGTTTCATCAAGTGACATTTTTTGCAAATAGACTCTTATATATAACTCTTATACATATAGTCTGTGTAGCAAAGAATGCAAATAAATGATCATGCAACTTTTTCTTAATGCAAAAGGTTTTCGAGTCAGTCAGTGCACAATGCTGAATTTAAATCTTTTTCATGCCCGTTCGTCCATCCGTTTTCTTCTGCTTTTCCGGGGCCTGGTTGCAGGGGCAGCAGTCTAAGCAGGGAAACCCAGACTTCCCTCTCCCCAGACACTTCCTCCAGCTCTTTAGGGGGAACACAGAGGTGTTCCCAGGCCAGCCGAGAGACATAGTCCCTCCAGCATGTCCTAGTTCTTCCACCAGGGCCTTCTCCTGGTGGGACATGCCCAGAACACCTCCCCAGGGAGGCGTCCGGGAGGCATCCTCGATGTGGAGGAGCAGCTGGTCTACTCTGAGCTCCTCCTGAGTGACCGAACTCCTCACCCTATCTCTAAGGGAGCGCCCAGCCACCCTACGAAGGAAACTTATTTCGGCTGCTTGTATCTGGGATTTCATTCTTTCGACCGTAGGTCGACCGGTAAATTAAGAGCTTCACCTTGCAGCTCTACTCCTTACATACAGGGACCAGACAGCCCTTAGCAAAAGGCCCTGGACCCCATATCAATCAATCAATCACTTTTATTTATATAGTGCTTTTAACAATACAGATTGTAGCAAAGCACTGAAAATTATCAAATAGGAGAATAGAGTGATGTTAATGTATAAAGATGAGATTAAACTATTTATTTATCAAATGCAGAGACTGTCTTTGTAATCAAAACAATGATAATCACTAGAAATTAGGTGTCCCCCAAGCAAGCCAGAGACAACAGCGGCAAGGACCCAAAACCCCATCCTTGAGAGAATAGAGGAATAAAAACCTTGGGAGAAACCTGACTTAGTTGGAGCCAGTTTTCCTCTGGCCAGACCCCCAGCACCTAATTTCCAGTTAAATTTTAAGTACATGTCAGATTCATACTCCCAGAGCACCCCCCACAGGACATTGTGAGGGACACGGTCGAATGCCTTCTCCAAGTCTGCAAAACACATGTGGATTGGTTGAGCAAACTCCCACGAAATTTTGAGCTGGTCCAGTCTTTTATGACCAGGACGAAAGCTGTATTGTTCCTCCTGAATCCGAGGTTCGACTATCGGACAAATTCTCCTCTTCAGTACCCCGGCATAGACTTTCCTGGGGAGGCTGAGGAGTGTAATCCCCCTATAGTTGGAAGACAACCTCTGATCCCTCTGAAAAGAGGGACCACCACCCGGTCTGCCACTCCAGAGGTACTGTCCACACGATGCTGTGTTAGCCAAGACATCCCTACGGGATCCAGAGAATTTAGGTACTCAGGGCGGATCTCATCCACTCCCGGTGCCTTGCCACCGAGGAGCTTCTTAACTACCTCCAGCCCGGGTAATGGTCGAGTCCACCCCTGGGCCCCCGGCCTCTGCTTTCTCAATTGAAGATGCGTTAGTGGGATTGAGGAGATCCTCAAATATTTCTTCCAACACCCCGACAATATCCCCAGTTAAAGCCAGCAGATTCCCACCCCCTCCTGAGGTGTCAGACAGTTTGCCAGAACCTCTTTGAGGCTGACTGATAGTCCTTCTCCATGGCCTCACCAAACTCCTCCTAGACCCAAGTTTTTGCCTCCGCAACTACCTGGCCCACCGGTACCTATCAACTGCCTCAGGAGCCCCCACAAGCCAGCCAGCCTCGATAGGATTCCTTCTTCAGCTTGACAGTATCCCATTACTTCCAGTGTCCACCACAGGGTTCAGGGGTTGCCGAAACAACAGGCACTGGAGACTTTGTGGCCACAGCTCCGAACAGCCGCATTGACAATGGAGGTGGAGAACTTAGTCCACTCAGACTCAATGTCTCCAACCTCCCTCGGGATCTGGTTAAAGCTCTGCTGGAGGTGGGAGTTGAAGACCTACCTGACAGGGGGCTCTGCTAAACATTCCCAACAAACCCTCACAGTACGTTTGGGCCTGCGAGTCTGTCCAGGTACCTCCCCCGCCAATGGATCCAACTAACCACTAGGTGCTGATCAGTTGACAGCTCCCCTCTCTTTACCCGAGTGTCAAAGACATACTTGCTGAGCTGAAAAGGGCTGGGATTACAATCACTCAATACAACTGAGAAATAAGATATTGGTCATTTGCCAAACTCTAGGAAACACTATAAAAGGCAGTCTAGTTCCAAAGAAAAACATACCAGTGTCATGAAAACAATCCTTGATATATTTGATCAGCAAATGTTTCAAACACTTTGACCAAGAACCAAAAACAACAACCTCACACATACCGTCATACCGTGTATATAGTTTAACCACTAAGCATACAATTTTACTTTTACTACTAAATTTTACATAAATAATTTTTATTTAGATTTTTGAAGGAAATGTTATGCTGACAGGTAAGGAATAACCTCTGTGTGTAACTTGTGCAGACTCAGATACAGTGGCAGGTGGCCATTCAGGATGAAGGTTCAATCCACTGTGGAGGGGCGTATTTGGGTGGCTGCTGGGTTCTGACCGCCGCCCACTGTGTCAGGTACAACAAATCACCCAGCATTTTGTTCTATCTGTACAGAACTGCCACTGAGAACCAGTTGTGCGTTTGTGTCTTTAGACCCAAACCGAAGTCCTTTAGAATCAAGTTCTCTCTCTGGAAGAAGCATCGCAAGCAGTCGACCACCGACAGCATCCCGGTGAAGAACATCATCATCCATCATGATTATAACCCACAAACCTATGCCAACGACATCGCTTTGGTGCAGCTGGAGGAGCTGAATCTTTCAGACAAGTGCATGCAGGACAATCCCGCGGTCCGAGCCGTCTGTGTTCCCTGGGCCACCCAACAGTTCCAGCCCGACGACAACTGCACCATCTCCGGCTGGGGTCGTGACAAAGGTTCGGCTCTAAGTATCAAATAATCTCATAATCTTGTTTATTTTCTTGTTCCAGTAGATTCACTAAGAATATTACGAAATTATGAATGCAACGTAAGCCGCTTTATATAAAAGCATCTTCTAAATGCATAAATGTAAAATGTTGGTGTTTGTTGTATTAACATGCTTTAGATTTAGTTCTTTATTTAGATGACCTAAAGTTGAGGTTTTATTGTGTCTCTGTCTGTTTCTTTGAAGAGGGGTTATCGGCAGCGACTCTAAAATGGGCAAATGTGACGATTATCGGTGACTGCAAGAATTATTACAATGAGCGTTTCCTCCCTGGAATGGAGTGTGCAGGTACTGAATGTGTTTGTATGTTTATAGACATTTACATGATAATATACAACATATAAGGTTGCCTTCACATGCTGTTGGAATAATCATAAATAGAAAATAGGTTAGGAATAAATTTAAAAAAATGCATCCGGGAGTAAGTTCATTCAACCCAGAGTACGTTCCTGGTCATTAATCACTTAACCCATGTCATTCCAATCCCTGAAAAAACCTTTGTTGGTCTTCGAAACACAATTTAAGATATTTTGGATGAAAACCCAGAGGCTTGTGACTGTCCCATTGACTGCCAAACAATTACCACTGACAAGGTCTAGAAACGTGTGAAAGACATCATCTAAATTTTCTATCTGCCATCAGTGGTTCAACAGTTATGTTATGAAGTGACAAGAATACCTTTTGTATGGAACTAAAACAAAAAATAATTACTTAATTCAACAATTCGGCACCATAATGTCACCATTTTGGAAACAACGTACATATTTTGTGTGCAGTAATGCTCTCTAAAATTCATTCTCCTTCACAGAAAGCAAATAAAACAATTGTGAAATGTAAATTCTGGATTAATAAATAAATAAATGATATATCTTGCAAATTACCTTTTTTTTACCTTACCAACTCCAGTGAGCTGAAGGAAAACTCTCCATAAGAAAATATAGCAATGCACTGATTAATAATTTAATGGTTAATCTTTAGTTTAATTAAAGAAATGTAACGTGCTAAATTACTATTTGCTCCGCTGTTCCTGTTCTGTCATTGGTGTTTTTCAGGTGACCTGGAGGGGAAGGTGGACTCGTGTCAGGGTGACTCCGGAGGGCCGCTGGTGTGCACAGACGCGTCTGGTTTATCGTATGTGTGGGGAATAGTGAGCTGGGGAAATAAATGCAGTGAAGCCAATCATCCTGGCGTCTACACTAAAGTGGCGCATTATTTCGACTGGATCCGATCCAACACAGGCTGGGCAGCTGTTACCAAATTTAACCAGTGAAAGGAAAGAACAAACCAGTTCACCTTTGCTTATTGATGTTGCTGAATTTGCTATTTGTATGTTGCTATTAAAACGCTGATTATCAGAAAATGTAAAATCTTGGTCTTCTTGTTTTGATGTTTCAAAGTGTCTTTGCTGTTATTTTGCTGTCATTATTTTGAAGCTCCATAAATTGGATATATCCAAGAGTACTGTGATGTAAATCTAACCTATACGCCTCCGGGGGGTAATCACATGTCCTCTGAAGCAGATTGATGGGTATTTGTAACAAGAATATTTCTAGTTTTAAAATTATAATGTAAATAACTGACTTCTATTTTTTTCCACCAGAGCGCACAGTTCTGGCTTCTTGGCTGACTCTGTGTACGACAGTTATTTATGTTATAATCTGAAACAAGTAGCAACATTTAAAAGAACAACCAATGCTTTGAGAACATTATTAAAGACCAGCTAACCGTAAACAATGATCTATGAATGTTACTGGGAGAATGTTAAGTTATATACAATCTTTGTTTATAATCTTGCCAGAACGTTCAGAAAATTTTAGCTGGTGTGTTTCTTTCACACACATGCAGACAGACATAAAGATATATAAGGGTATCTGGTCAGTTTCAAGCTTTCTTGGTTCTTTGACTACCACATTTAATTCACTAATAAACCAGGCTGAAGTGGTGATTCAATAAAGTTTTTAGGTTAAAGAAAGTTAAGTTTCTTTTTTGTTGGTTTGTGAGTTGTTTTCTTTCTGTAGCCTTGTTTTATCGACTGAATAAACTGTTTTTATTGACTAATGCAAAACTCTGATGCTGACGCAGTACCAACCGCTCTGACCTTTCCGGGAAGAAGCCACTGTGTTTCTCCTCCCTCTCGTGATTTTCTCCTCCCTTCTGTCTGATTTAGTTTGCTGTCAGGCATCTGTTGACAGTGGTTATTTAGACTGAGTCTGGAAAAGGACAAAGAGAATCAACAAAAAGGAATCATGAGGGCTGTTTTCTTCGCATGCCTCCTCTTCCAGACTGCTGTGAGTTCCTGTGTATCCGATCAAATGAAATGAATCATTCAATGATTAATGGAGTGATATATCTCACTAACTCTGAAAAGAGTCATGGCAACTACACTGAAGTGTTCTTATTTTCCAGTAAATATAAAGGATTGCAAAAGATATCGCAAAATAAACAGTGTGATCAGGATCGTCTATAGGTGAATATATGAGAGTCATTTACTCTGGAAACATTGTGTTCCCCTTCAGTCGAGTTCACTTCGACATTACATATGGGATCTCGCATGAAAGACCAATCGCCTTCGAGTCTTTTGAAAAAGGCCAATGAATATTGCTGTGCAATAATCACAGCCAGGTGCACCTAATCACAGCGCGAACATAAGAGGGCATGGCTGGATTGCTCCTAATCAGAGTGCTCACCGGGCAGTTTATGCTGTTTCAAGAGTCTGCTGGAAAGAGATTCTTTGCGCCAACGGAGAAATTTAAGAGTTCCTTCTATGAGTTCAAGCTCTCTCGTCTGCTGCAATAAAGAAACATCATCTGGCCGTTGTCAGCAGGGGCTCGCGAGTTCGGTAGCCAGTGCTTGTACATTTGCTTGCCAGTGAGTGACCTAACTGGGCAACCGGGCTGCACAAAAAGAGCGATTTTTTTCACGGTCTCATAGGCGTTCCTCGGGATGTCTGGGACAGGAGCATGCTAAAGCAGCGCTCGCGGATGAGTCATGCATTCATTGCGGGCCCGTACTGTTCACCCGTAGTTCCATCGTGGTGCTTCCGAGGCAGATTGATGATACCGGGCCCAGTGTCTCCTTCGGGGCACACGAGGATGTTGAGATGTCTCCCACTCGGCTATGCGATTCAATTCACCAGGCGCCCGCCCAGGTACAGAGGCATTCTCTATACCTGTGTTCACTTGGACACGGATGCCGCTGTCCTACTGGTGAAGGACGCAATTGAGCCTGTCCCTCCAGCCGAGATGAGGTCTGGGTTTTACAGTCCCTACTTCATCGTGCCCAAAAAGAGCGGTGGGCTGAGACCAAATTCTGGACCTCAGAGCCCTGAATTGGCACCTTTTCAGGCTGCCATTCAAGATGCTCATGCCGAAACGCATACTAACATGCATCCGGCACCAGGATTGGTTCGCAGCCGTCGACCTGAAGGACAAGTACTTTCATGTCTCGATCCTGTGCAAAATCAGGGAGGACGAGGAGCACGTTCTGTTGGTAGCATCGTAATGGCCCTCCTGGACTTGGTTTTCAGACCTTATGCTCCTCGCGGCAGCCCCTCCCTGGAAAATCCCCTTGAGGAGAGACCTTCTCTCTCAGGGGATGGGCACGATCTGGCACCCGCGACCCGATCTCTGGAACCTGCACGTCTGGCTCCTGGACGGGACGCGGCAGACCTTTCCAGCTTGCTAGCGGCCGTGATTAACACCATCTCTCAGTCTAGAGCCCCCTCTACGAGGCAGGCCTATGCTATGAGATGGGGTCTGTTCGTCGACTGGTGCTCCTTACGCCACGTGGACCCTCAGAGATGTTAGATTGCAGTTGTGCTTACCTTCCTGCAGGAAAAGTTGGAGCACAGGCCGTCCCCTTTGACTATTAAAGTGTATATTGCGGCCATCGCAGCATACCATGATGCAATGGATGGTCAATCCCTAGGTAAGCACCGACTCATCGTAAGGTTCCTAAGAGGGGCGCGTCAGCTTAATCCCCCGAGACCGCTGCCGTTACCCTCTTGGGACCTTGCTGTCGCCCTAACCGGCCTGCGGCTCCCTCCTTTGAACCCTTGGCTTCAGTCAAGCTAAAATACCTGTCATTAAAGACAGCGCTCCTGATTGCCTTTGCCTCCATTAAGAGGGTCGGGGACCTCCAAGCTTTCTCTGTTGACGAAGAGTGCCAAGAGTTCGGCCCGGCCGACTCTCACGTAACACTGAGACCTGGCCCGGCTACGTGCCCAAGGTTCCTACCACTCCCTTCAGAGATCAGGTAGTAAACTTGCAAGCTCTGCCCCAGGAGGAGGCAGACCCGGCCTTAGAGTTGCTGTGTCCAGTACGCGCATTGCGCCTCTACATTTACCGCACTCGGAGCTTCAGACGCTCTCAGCAGCTCTTTGTCTGCTTTGGAGTTCAGCAGAAAGGGAATGCTGTCTCCAAACAGAGGTTGGCCCATTGGGTGGTGGAAGCCATCTCCCTGTCGTACTTATACCAGGGAGAGCTGTGACCCCTAGGTCTTAGTGCCCACTCCACAAGGAGTGTTGCCTCTACCTCAGCGTTGGCGCACGGTGCCTCTTTGGCAGACATCTGTAGAGCTGCGGGCTGGGCAACACCGAACACCTTCGCCAGGTTTTACGACCTCCTCGAGGAGGTTGTGTCTTCCCGTGTCTTAAATCAGACGAGCAGGAAGCGGGAAGACCAGCTGGTGTTTAGATGTAAAATTTAGATGTAGCCTTTGGGCAGCAAGTGTGGCTCTGAGAAGATGGAGGAGAATCCCTCTTTAGGTGATCAGAAGGGATTGTGTATGTGGGGGATGGTCATTTTTAGTCCTATTTTATTATTAGCTCAACTAAATGTTCAGTCAGTGTATTTGTACAATTTTACAATGATTTAGCCTAATTTAGTTGCCCAGCATATTACACACAGCACAATAATGTTTTATTTATTTATTTTTATGTCATTTACATTAATATTTACCAAGATGAACATATTCATATTTATTTTGTGTATGATATAAGAAATGGTCTGTGCATGAAACAGAGTGCATGTGGGGGGTGCATTTAAATTCCTACATTTAAATTCCTAGTTCCTGAAATTTTGCTAATTTCCAGTTTATTCCCATTAATTCCTGAATTAAATTCCTGTTAATTCCCATGGAAAGTTTCCAGTCTTGTAAATTCAGAGTTTTGCAACCCTTCTCAAAAGCCTTAAAACCTATTGTTTACTCACAGCTCAATCAGCCAGGAGACCCTGATGATGATTTCTTGGGTCCAGCCCAGTGTCTGGAGCAGAAATACACTCACTTGTCCTGCTCTAAAGTGTTCTGTCCTCCGTGGAGGCGATGCATCGCAGGACAGTGTGTCTGTAACATGCCGCACAAATGTCAGCGACAGAAAATAATCGCTTGTACGCTTGAAGGATCCGCGTATTACTCCATGTGCCAGGCCAACGCCATCGCCTGCAGAATCATGATGCCCATATTCTCACACTTCAGCATGTCTTGCAAAGGTGAGATGAGAACTCAACATCATTTATTAAAAAAAAAAGTAATTAAAATAATAATTTAGGAACATTCCATCACTTGCTCAAAACTGGATGGATGTTAAAATGTCTTGATGGATTTGTCTTCTCCAGATGTTAACTGATGGACTGGAGTGCTGTGCATTATTGTAATGTTTTTATCAGCTGTTTAGACTCTCATTCTGACGGCACCCATTTATTGCTAAGCAAGTGATGCAAAGGGTTATTTCTCTCCAAAAAGGAAAAATCCAAATCTGTAATAGTTTCACTCGTCTTCGGAACACAATTTAAGATATTGTATATAAAAAATTGGGAGGCTTGTGACTGTCCCATTGACTGCCAAGAAATGAACACTGTCAAGGTCCATAAAAGTGTGAAAGACATCATCAAAATATTCCATCTGCCCTCAGTTGTGCGAAACCTTTTGGGTGGAGTAACCCTTTAAAGGCTCTTCACAATAGTGTCTTGGTCCTTTAAAAATATTTTTCTACAGAAGTTACAAAAATTATTTTAAAATTGATTAATTAACTTATTTTTTGTGTCCAGAGGAAGACAAGGTGTTTGTGACTGACTCTGACTGTGATGTGGTGGAGATAAAAACTAAGTTAGGAAAAATGCCGGTATGTGGTGAGGACTGGAATATTGCTGCAGCTAATGTGGTTTGCAGAAAAAAAGGACATAACAAGTAAACATACCTAAACACAAGA
>JAUYWG010000028.1:1092651-1103539 GCA_034779775.1 Enteromius afrohamiltoni
GCTGCTTACTATTCAAACGGTGAAGGGTTGTTTCTCCGATCACCAATGCAGACATGCTGTTATGTTTACGAGGCGTGTAAAAACACAGAACCAAGTCATGTAATGTGTTTGAAACTTCCATCACACACTTGAGGTATTCGGCCATATTGCACTGGATAGCTGGCCAATCAGAACAATGAGCTTGGTAAAGATGCATGCATTTCAGGAGGCGGGGCTTAATGGAGAAACAATAATGTGCAGTATGTGGAAAATAATGTGTTTTTAAACCGCATAAACACATTACATTACTACAAATACACAAAATAATGTTCTTTTTAGTAACATCACATGACCCCTTTAATACCCATAAATCATGTTCATTTCAAGTACTCGTATCGCTGACTGCAGTAGAACAGCCTGGATATTCTCGTTTAAAAAGTGCAGTTGCATCCCTCAACTGATGTTTATGTGGTCATGTTTTGTTTGTGTCTGAACCCTCCGTTCTTGAATTTGAACTGCAATACCTAGTTCAACCACTCGGTGTCAATCCTACATACAGTACCTTTAATATAATACTAAGTGTGAAATATAATTAACATAATCATCTTCCATTTAATACAATGGATTGTTGACAAATATAATGCAGAGTCACAATATGCCCTGAAATTCAAGATATTGGAGCAAAAAAAAAAAAAAGCCGTCTTGGCATGTGTGGATAAAGACATAAACGTGTGTGCGCATGCATCTATAGGTGGGTGTGTTTATAACTTAACGGAACAAATGTTTGGATGATTCAGTGTGAATGCGTGTGTGTGTTTGTTTAGTTCACGCCCACACCAGTATGGGTGTTTCTCTGTAAATGTGTGTGTGACACACCCTGAAACCTGCGACACACACAGACCTCACTCATTCATGTAGCTGACCCTATACGGCCGTCTGACCTGCTTGTGCTGTTCTCATGCTGATTCTCCCCCCACTGGACTGAGAAAATGAATTACAGATCCCTATAGATTTATATGTTTGAAGCTAATTGATGTCATAAAGCACAAATGAAGGCAACAAGGCACATTTAGTATTTGACTAATACTGCAAAACAACAGTATTTTTAAACACATGAGCCTGGAGCACAGCAGCAGTCTTCAGTAACACAGGTGCATTTATAGCAAAAGCCAACCAGTTCTTTTATGCCAAAAATAATTAGGATATTACATAAAGGGATACTCTATAAAGACGTGAATTTCCTACAAATATATATATATATATGCATTTTATTTTGCGCCCTCCAGATTTATCTCAAACAAATAATATTTGTTCTTGTAATCTTTCCAGAGATGGTTTGTTAGGATAAGAGTCTTATCCTAACAAACCACACATCACTGGAAAGATTGTTCAAATCTCAATATGACTGGTTTTGTGGTACACAAGCACAGTACTGAATGTTTACCATATGCATATTGCATGGTATTTCAAGGAATACCACATTATTTCCATGGTGCGCGTTCCCAGTACAGGAAACATTGCCAGTTGTTATTAAAGTAACATTAGCGGACATTTATTTAACCTTCTGTTACTTTTGATAATGCTCTCAAACCCTTATTTCTATCATTCACGTAACATTGCTTTGCGTGACGTACTTTAAATGTTACTACTTAATGCTACACACATTCAAAGGTGAAGTCTGATCGTTTAAAGGGTTCTCTTTGAGCATATTTAGTTACTTTCTGTTAGTGCTCGCTTGTGAAAGTCACAGGACGAGTCAGTGCGTGTCAATGTTTGATCTGACCAGACAGCATTGCTGAGCTGCCTCGGAGGTCATCGACCTCACCTGAGCCCAAAAACACATCCAGAACCATCCGGATCATAATGGAATACCGATCGAGCCGCGCGGAGCTGCCGGTAAAGCCCATCTCAAGATCCCGAAATAAACACAAACACAGAGACATCAAAAACCGCCCCTAATCGTGTCTAGGTACGGTTTGCGACAGTCTCTGTAACTTTCTTTACAGCTACGAATCTAAACCACACCATCCCTCTACAGGCGTTTTTAGTGTTGCGCTTATCTAACCTTACAATAAACACGCAGAAGAGATGAAAACACATCACATACTTGCTAAAAGTTGTTCAGAGGTTCGCACCATGTGCAGAAAACAGCGTTTCTGCGTCTAATTACATGCATGAATAAAGAGAAAAAGAGATGTAAAGCAGCAGATGTACCTGTTTAACAGTGCACGCGCCGGAAGACTCAACTGATGTGCCTGGGAAAAAAAGGGAGCTTTATCCCGCCCACACCTGCGACCACGCCCACTCGCGCCCACAGGCACGCCCATTACCCGAAGCGTTGCGTCAGAGCAGATACACGTCACAACAACAACAAACACGGATTATGCAAGATACAGACCTCAAGAGTTACACTGGAACTCCTTCAGAAAAGCGATCAACCTTTACGATACTCAATGTATTTGGTATATATCATTGTTTCCATAAACATCATATATTCATTTGTGTATGTTCATATTAAACATTCATAGTCTGCTGACGTAATCTATTATATATTACTTTTGTTCTCATGAAAATGCAAACAAACTTCCATAAACACTGCTTTACTTTTATATTCATAAATATTAAATATATTTTGTTATTTATACATAACATTATATATATATATATGTGTGTGTGTGTGTTTGTGTTTGATTTCTTTTACTTATGAAAATGCCAATAAACGTCCTTAATCATCATCATATACATCATATATACTATTAATTGTATTTATCTGTTCAGTAATGTATAAAAAAACTGAATGTTCTTCATTGAGTTAGCTCTATGTGAGGTAACAGTTCTAAAGATGATTATAATCTTAATCACTGGTACTACATGTCCACAAGTTTTAACTATAAATCTGCTTTAGCTTGCTGAATCAGAGAAGGACGATGCAGACATGTGATGTATAGGTTCTGAATAAGTCTGTGGTGTTTGAGTGTTATATCTGCTGCTGCTCAGTAGAGGGAGCCTCAGCCCGATCACAGCTGCTTCAGCTCTATTGCGTCATCAGGCTTGAGATGCTTCGTTTCCTGCAACAGGTTTGAATTTTTCAAACATTTCCGCATTTCATTCCTCGTATGTCATGCTGAGAGGTCTCAGCTGTTTGTGCATACAACACACTTTGGTGTTTTTGCTCGTTTACGCAGAACACAGATGCTTTCGTCGTTTTTAATAATTTATTTGTGAGATTGTGTGGAGTCTGTCATAAACGAAGCTTGTGTGTTATTTGATCCCGCTGTTGCTGATGCTCGGGGCCCGGCAGAGGCCCTTCCCACGGACCTCGAAGGCCACGCCCTTATACGTGGCCACACCCTTGGCGTCTGTGCTCAGGTCGGGCTGTAAACGCTCCCAGATCCTCTGTTTGGGGTTCAGCTCTCTCTCAGGTTCACCTGCCACAGAAAACCCCGTCCATTACAAACCAGAGACAACGAGCCAGACACCGTGAAGAGCGGCTCTTACCGGGGTAATTCTGGAAAGTGACTCTGTCTCCGGGCTGAGCAGCAGGGGGCGGAGTCAATGGCTCCATTCTCTCTTGATTGACAGCGCAGAGGAGGCGGGCCTGCGACTGAACACCTCGGACCTTCACTGGACGCACATTACACAACACCACCACCAGAGAGCCCAGCAGCTGCACACACAGCCGTACACATCATATTATCATTACGCAAACTGATACTTTTATTCATCATAGATGCATTAAATCATCAAAACTGACCAATAAACATTTGTGAATCCTGACTGAATCTAAGTGGTTTTGTGTTTATTTTTTTACATTTATAAATTACACAATATGGGTATAAAATATGTAAATTATTATTTGATGTTAATTTATTTTTCTTAATATTTTGACAGCTTTCTACATATTTAAAAAAATCCTTTACAATACATTTATTTATAAATATCAAGAATAGAAAATATATGCTTTTCAACTATTTTTAAAGTCATTTATTATATTATTAATATTACATTAATGTTAATATTAATAACATTATAATTTGAACATTTTTATTTGCAAAAACAGATAACTAGCTGTGTGTATTTTTGTAGTTATTATTATTTAATAAAATCAATACACATGCAGCTCAATTGATATTAATTAGGATGCAGGATAATTAATTTAGAATGCAGGATTTTAAAAAAAAACATGATTTTTAGCAAATGAACACTCTCTAATTATAGTTTACATGCTTTCAATTTCTTTTGTCCAGAAAAAACATCCAGTAATCCAATAATATAAACTGTATTTTTCTCTATAGTAAGCAGCTGTTAATATTCACTACACAGCAAATGTATTTAATCACTTTTTGAGTTGAAGGTGATTGATTAGTGAAGGTTTGTTGATGAGATTGAGGGGTGTGTTCAACCTGCTCTGGAGGCACGTGATTGGTCAGCTCACTGACCACGGTTCTGGGGGCGGGTTCTCCTAGCTCCACCTCCTGGACACTCAATGATTCTGAGTCCGGGTGTTTGCGGACGTCCAGAACACGAGCGACCCTGAGGTCCAGTCGGGTCACGTCGGGTTTCTGCTCTCGCATCAGAGCACACGCCGACTCCGAACCGCTCAGACCTGCCACAAACACTCTCTCAATACAAAGCAAGTTCTTTATAATACAATATATATAGAACATATCATATAATACAAGATTATATAACTTGATATAATACTATATATAGGTATATATAAGGAATAAAACATCTCATTGAATATATAAGCAGGTATGTATGTATTTAGCACTGATCTCGTGTCTATCTTGCTGTATTTGACAGATGGTTACAGCTAAAGCACCCTGCATTGCACTCAAGATGAGTTTGCATATATTTGATCGGCTCATGCTTTCACTGGGAATCAAACCCAGGTATTATGATCTACAGGAACACATCCCAGGACTTCAGGCCTAAAATGTGAAAGTTCAGCAGTAATTGGTCTTGTGTTGGTGCTGCTGGACTCACCTCTCCTCTCTCTCCTTCGTCTGCCGTCAGGTCGAGTGTGAGCGGTGCTCGTCTGTGACGGAGGAGACGTTTCTCCCAGCAGAGCGGCCTTGGAAGCGATCACAGCCGTCAGAGCTCTCTCCTGATGCAGCTTCACTGGAACACACACACACACACACACACACACAGACGCAGGTATGTACTACCACTTATACCTCACATGGTCTACATTGGTTTTCTCACGCATCTGTGTGTTTTAAAGTACCTGCTTTCCTCTTCTGTGTATCCTGCAGGAGATTCTTCAGATCATCGATGTCTTTCTTCAGTTTGGCATTTTCTACCAGCAGCTTCTTCTCTTCCCTGACGGAGGCCTGCAGCACTACAGCAGAACACACACAGACACCATCAGACCCAGAAACACTGCAACAGCACACACGAGACAATATTAACAGACAATCACAGTAGAAACACCATTACACCTATGAAGAGAGAAAACACAAATGCAAGTGTGTGTGTGTGTGTGTGTGTGTGTGTAATAGTTTGTCTCACTAGCTTTCTCCTTGAAGAACAGGACCTGCTGTGTGAAATACTCCATCATCTCCTGCTCCTGAGGATCTGCTCTGGATCCATGAGGTCTGTTATCAGACATCTGCACCTGAGAGAGAGTTGATTCATTCATAACTACGCCTGGCACGGATCAGGTCCTGACGTTATCAGCTGTGTGTTTAGGAGAGAGTTCAGCAGCTGCCTACAGCCCTCCACCCCCACACACTATAAATACACACACACACACACTCTCTCTGCACATTACCAGGTTAAATCGCATGAGCCTACAGTGTTAGTTTAATATTATTCATACACGATCATAGTGTTCATTCATATTCTGAATTAGCTTTTGTTTTTATATTTTCAGTTTCCATTTTAATTTTATCTTTATATTACATATTTATACATTACTATTATATAATAATAATATTATAAAGTTTTTATTTCCATTCTTATTTTAGTACTTGCAGCTTTTGTTCAATTTAAAATGTAGCTGTTTAAAGTTCAAAGTTCTCGTCTAACATTTATATTTATTGAAATAAATCAAAGTTTTTAATAGTTTTAGTTTACAATGACTATCAAGACACTGCAGAACAGACACTTAACACTAGGAGAACACCTTCAGATCTTCTGTAAAAGCTTCGTATTATTGTACTGTATGCATCATTTTAATTTCACAAATTAAATTCTTTACAATATTACTTAATATTATAATAAGACATTAACATTAATAAACATTTGCATTGGCTTACACTAATAACACCCTGAGAAATGTGCTCATATACAAACATACAACAGATAAAAACATTTTTTGTCCTGCATTCCGGTTAATATCATTAGCCGGAATATATTGTTTTGATTAAACAATAATAACTTAAAAATACAGCTAACACCATAAAACATGATTTAAGAAAATAAAATGTCTTCATAAGAACAATTCTCGTAAGGTATGAAAACGTTATCACTGAATGTTCTTTGAACGTTAAAAACACAGCATGGTTATCATTTTCAAACGTTACGATAACGTTACTTTTTAATATTCTCCAAATGTTCCGAAACTAGTCTATCATTTACAGAAGGATGTTAATCTAAGAAATAATTAACTGTTGTATAAATACTGTATAGCCTAATACATATCTATAATATTGTATAAATAAAGTTTTAAAGATCAGATAACTCTTCTAGAGATATTCTTCTAGAGAACCTCCAGTGTTCCGAGAACGTTAGCTGGGTAACGTGACCTTAAAGTAAAGTGTTACCAATGATACTCTTATAGAGGTCTACATTATTATTTAGTAAATATAATAAACACATAAACGTCACCTGCTCAGCGAGTGTGTTCGGTGTTTCCGCGGCGCTCCAGAAAGAAAGGACTGAAGCGTGTGTGTGTGTGTGTGTGTGTGTCAGCATTCCTGATGTGAAATGTCGAGGCACATGTGCACACGTGTAGGATCATATTCTCCTGAGCTCGTCTCTCTCTCTGGACAGGTGTCAGGCTGCGAGTGTTTGTGTGAGCGTCTGTAGTTTATTCTGGTGTTCTCTGGCCGGAGGGGCGGGGTATGGGGGCGGGGCGGGGCGGGGCGGTGGGCGTGGTCACTCGCAAACTCCACAATATCGTTGCTTTTTTGGCACTTTAACAATAAAGGTTTTAATCTAGTGCTCGTGTCCACATCAACTAAAAAGTAAAAATAATGGGTAGCTAAGTTAAATGAAATAATTCCAAGTAGCACACGCACACACGAGGTGTTTCCATGTTTTATTGGGACTCTCCATAAGTTATTGTTTTTTACACTGTATAAACTGTGTGTGTATCACTCTACACCAAACCGGGCATTTTTTCCTCAAATAAAAACATTATCATTTTATTAATCTTATTCCACACAAAAGCTTTTTTTTGTTCAGTATAAAACATTAAAAAATAATAACAATAGTGCTGTTTTAGTATCCCTTATATATTTAATATATATTTTCATTTAATTTTAAATGTGTATTATTTTAAATAGTTTATAAACTATGATTAACTTTTAATATATTTAATACATTAAGATATATAATGTATATATATTTTATGTTATCATTTTAATTTTAAAGTTTTAATATTTTTGTCAGGCTATTTATTTGTTTAGTTTAGTACCACAAGTTAAACTAAACAAGAATGAGAAATTTCCTTGGCAGCTGAAATAAGATACGTTTATATTATTTTATTTCGGTTACAATTTATGTTATTTCAAGCAACGAAAATCTGTCTTCAATTAATGTTTTACAAAAATGTTTTAGGTAGGTGGGACAAGTTTATTGTTGGATGAGTTTAATGTATGTTCTCGGCCGCTAGAGGGCGCTAGAGCCGCGGTGTTTTTTTCATCCGCGCCTAAACTAAGAAGTCTCGTCTCGGACTCAACATTCTGTTCATCTGCAAAGAAGAAACCTGTTGTAACCTGTGACACACAAAAGATATAGATTATCCTGTGAGTCAGCGCTGAAGACAGACTCTGTGTTTATGCAGGTTGTCATGGTCTCTGGTCTGCTTCTCTTTACACACTTCTGTCCCTCTCAGTTAAAAAGAATGTACTCACACACACACACTAAACTCATTGTGCTTTGGGAGGAGTTTACAAGTCAGAAGATTTGTGGAGAACATCTGTTTCAGATCCCACAAAGGTTTGCAGAGAGGTGATGGTGTAGATTATGACTCCGCTAGTATTGGTAGGGTTAGTGTTAGTTGTGGGGTAGGGGTTAGGATTAGTATTTATTTCAACGAGGGCTTTCATAATTCATCACAAACACCGGGATTCGAACTCGGGACGCCCAAAGCGGAAAGGCGCTATACATTTTGGCGGGGGTCCCCTAGAAAGGTTCACCCTTTAGGGGCTAAATAGTAGGCTACATTATTAGGGTCGCTTCAGTCCACGGACATACACGTTTTAGCCCAATTCGTCAGGAAAAACAGACTTGGCAACATTTCACATTAGGTATTTAACGTTCACTCATTAACTTGACAATCCAGTGTTGCCAAGTCTGCGGTTTTTCAGCGGAATGGGGCTACGTCAACACTGTTGCCATGGGGTTGTTTTATACTGTTATATACTGTATAATAAAATGAGGGGCCATATAGGCCGTAATTATTGAAAAACCGCTTACATACACTAGTGAAAAACATTGATCAACTTTACTGAAAATCATTCAAATGCACTGCTGAAATACCACTTAAATACAGGAGTGAAAACATTCATCAACCTTTGTGAAATTCATTAATTCACAACCAGATATGTGCTTTTTCTGAAGAAAATGTGAGTGCTGCTTGCTTGCGTGTCAAAATCTGTCCCTCAGTTGCTTGGGGTTTATCTAGGCGGTTGCTAGGGTAACCAGAATGGATTTAGGGTGGTTGCTAGGGTGTTGTTATGTTATTGCTAGGGTGCTTGGGGTGGTTGCTAGGGTAATCACCCTAGGAACCCAAACCAAAATAGACATATATTTTAAAATCAGAAAGTCATAGATACATGTGGGTTTGTTAATATCATTTATACTAAGAAGCAGTCAAGGGGGGGGCCATCATTGTCAGCTGTCAAGCTGCTCACTAAACAGTGCAACCTTTTAGCAAGACCTATATCTTTGTATTAGAATATTGTATAGACAGCAGTTGGTTCTTCTAAATCATGCTAGTAGTGAATAGTTAACATGTTAATAGCGATTAGCTAAGTGCTAATTCTGACTAAGAACATGGTAAGAACATGCTATAAAACGCGATAGTAACGATTTATGACAACTAGCAACTGCCTATCAATGGCCTTTGCAACTATCCTGGGTATCATAGTAACTGCCCTAAAAACCAAAATCCAGAGAACCCTAGCAACCATGTAGCAACACCATAGCAACCACCCTGGATACCCTAGGAGACACATAGCAACGAGAATTGGCACCTCCCAGAGTACCCTGGCAACACCCTAGCAACCACCATGGCAACCATTCTGGTTACCCTAGCAACCAAATAGTAACATCCTAGCAAACAGTCTAAGTACCCTGAGAACCACCACCATAACACCTTAGCAACCACCCCAAGTACCCTAGCAATGACCCTAGAAATCATTCTGGTTACCGTAGCAACCACACTTTCCTTTTTCAGTTTCCTGATGCTAGAAAGCATTTAGCCAGAAAACAAAACTCCAGACCAGTGAAATTTTTAGAATTGGCTGTGGTGGGTTTGTGCTTACCTAAGTCAGAGGCTTTTTCTGTATGAATGAAGTTTGATCAATGTTTTTCGTTTCACTAGTGTGTGTAAGAGGTTTTTCAGTAATTATGGCCTATACAGCCCCTCATTCAATAACATGACATTTATTTAGCCCCTAAAAAAAGTGCATTTAATCCCCCAGAATGCAATCAGTTGGGCTAGTTTTGAGTAGCAATTGGGGTGTGGGGAGGGTTTTGTGAACACCTGACAACCTTATCGCTATCTGAGTCGCACATGTGTTTACATGCATCCCTGATGAAAAAACAGCATGGGCGGGTTAGGTAGGTTAGGTAGAAACATATTTGTAACCTTTAAATAACAATAATATAACAAGAAAAACGGACAGTTCAAGGTTTTAGGAACATTTCAAAACAATGTTTTTATTAACTACATTTATAAGAATCATCAACAACATAGGGGTTGACTTGACTTTATAAAGCATTTGGAGCTTTAAATACAGTATGATATAAAAAACACAACTGAACATATTTACAAAGAAGTCAGAGAAACATTTCATAAACACAGAAAACAGAAGCCTGTCACACTACTGCAGAACTGATTAATACTGATCCACTAACATTAATTATTACTGATGTATAAAAATATAAAGACTATAATGTGCGTCAAACAAAATATTGTTTTTGAGAGTCTTTTATATATTTTTTTATATTTATATCTTTTAAATATTGTTTAGGAACATTCCTTAAAATAAAGGAGTTTGTGTGTGATGTTGTATTTTTAATGACAATTAAACACATGTTCCAACCTTAAATGTGAAAAAAGATCAGCATATTACTGTAATTTTAAATAAGAAACATCATTAATGGAAATACTGGAAAATGCAACAATATGAACAGAACCATGCTATAATCATAACATGAGCACAAAAAAACCATTTTCACACGAGACTCTCACAATAACATAAGAGTGTTTGTGGATGGAGATAGTGATGGGTCACATGCTTTACATTCTGAACTGATTTTGGGATCCAATCTGTCACATTTAATGCATTAAACAGTACCAACACTGTTACTGTTATCCCAAAGCAGAATAACCTGCTGTAATAAATATGCAAGGCAAATTTGGTCCAATTCTGTGTGTGTGTGTGTGTGTGTGTGCACCTGGTATTTATCACCTCATGGGGACCAATTGTCCCCACAAAGATAGGAA
>JAUYWG010000028.1:1105385-1115440 GCA_034779775.1 Enteromius afrohamiltoni
GGAGCAGTGTTGGAAACACAACTTAACACTGATTTCTAGTCGTGTCCTCTTTTGGAAGCGCTTTCACAACGACACACTGCGTATCCAGAACATGGCGCCCGCAGCAACACCACAGACAGAATAATAGCTCCGCCTTCTTTCTTTGATTAAACATTTGGGTGGTGTTTGAAAGTAAACCCACTCTGTGACGGAGAAAAGTGGGGGCGTGAAAAGTGGTGTGGACAAGTCATAACTTTTATAAAGAATATTTCTTTGGATTAGTCTGTAACTAACAGCTTGTAACACTCCACAGAGAAAGAAACACTTGAAATCGCATCATATGACCCCTTTAAATAATACAAATATTTGATCATTTTACTCCTTTTGCTGTTTTGGATCAGATAACTGCAGGCTTAGTGAGCTGAAACATTGAAAACTTTTGATTAGATAACTGGTGTTACTCTCTCTCTGCACCTGACAGGTGAACCTGTTCTTTCTGCTGAACATCGTGCGGGTGTTGATCACCAAACTGCGGGTCACTCACTGCATCGAGAGTAACGTCTACATGAAGGCGGTCCGGGCCACCATCATCCTGGTTCCTCTGCTGGGCGCTCAGTTCATCCTGGTGCCGCTGGAGCCCAGCGGACGCGTCTCTCGCACCATCTACGAGTTCTTCATGAACATCTTTGCACACTTCCAGGTAATCAACTATCTGGACATTAACATCAGCGCTTTGTTTCTGTAGCGTATAAAATAAACAGCAGCTTGAACCCTTTGCACTGCTTTTTTAATATCACCAGCTTGTTAATGCATTTGTTTTATTAAACGGACACATTTCTTTGAGACCAGTGTTATTTAGTGCTATTAGAGTAATATTATGTTTTTTATTAATATTACCTTCCACTTCTGACAAACAAAAGATAATATCAGCAGGGATTTATTTATTGATTGTTAACCATGTGTTCCTGTCCAAAGGTTTTGTTCATGTAATGTGTGTGTGTGTGTGTGTGAGTGTACTGTACATACCTCAGTGTATATATATATATATATATATATATATATATATACTTTTTTTTTTTTTTGAGATATGGTACTTCTAGCTGACATAATAAATAACAATTCTGGTCTGGTCTCACAGTGTGTTTTACTGAGAGCTGGTGTTTCTGCAGGGTCTGCTGGTGGCTGTAATCTTCTGCTTCTGCAATGGAGAGGTATTACTTAATTACTCTATTTCATTAATCAATAACTAATGCAATACATAAATACAATACTATCAAACTTGTTAGACTATTTTATCTCTGTGTATATTTATTATATTAATAATATAATAATAAAAAGTAATTAATATTAATATTTAAGAAATATATGTTATGTTTACATAATCAATATATTTAAATAAAGTATAATAATAAAAATGTATACACATTTAAAATAAAAATTAAATATATACTGTATGTATGTATAAACATAATAAATAGTGATTAATTGTTTGACAGTTTTAATATATATATATATATATATATATATATATAAATGAGGAAAGTGATGAAATGCTGTTAAAAAAATAACTTTTAGTAAGCAGTGTTGTATGCAGTATTCACTATTCAGAAAAGTATCTAATAATGTACATATGAGTAGAATTCCAGTGTTTTCTGTAGTGTGCTAGTGCTGTATTCTGAAGAACCGGACGATCGAGCTGTATATTTGATGCAGGTTCAGTCAGCGCTGAAGCGCAAGTTTGCTCAGTATCGCGGTCAGCGGAATGGCCGGCGTCTGGTGACCAATGACTCTCACTGTACGTACCACACCAACTCGTCTATCACCGAGACCAGCCGCGTCACCATCGGCCTCGAGCACGCTCTCAACGGCCAGAGCAACGGCAGTGTCCACTCCAGCCACGGGCCCAAGAGCTGCGACGTACTCGAGTCCACCGAAATATGAGCGCTATAATATCATCAACACAGCTCTCCCAGCTAACACACAGCTTCAGACAGCGGTCTGCCTACATTCATACTAAATAACATTTCGTCATTTATCACTTACTCCCATGTCGTTCCAAACCTGTAAACGCTTCATTCATCCTTGGAACACAATTTATGATCTTTTAGATGAAAAGGAGGCTTGTGATTGTCCCATTGGCTGCCAAATGTGCATGCGCTCTTCTGCCAGTCCTGATACGTTTTCTATGCATACTTCCGCGTACAAAAAGTATTCTCATAGCTTCATAATGCTACGGTTGAACCACCTTGACAGTCGTAGTTGTTTGCAATCGATGGGACAGACAATCGAAGACAGACGAAGCTTTTACGGGTTTGGAACGACATGGGGGTAAGTGATTAATGAGAAAGCTTTCGTTTTGGGATGGAGTGACCCTTTGAAGCTGCAGTCTGTATGTTTTGTTCCTCTTTGTCGCCATCTCTGTTTGAAACCTGCGATTGCAGTTTGAGCATTGCAATGCGTTGATGGATCCTGTATATCAGAATCAGATTCTGTGTCTTGGAAGTATGACCTAAATAAGAGTTTTTACTGTATATTGTCATCTGGACGATGTTCTGACCAACGGAGGAAAAATAGCATTACAGTACATTGCACTACAGTGGTGATTAAATCTAACCATCAGTTAGCTCATACATTTCTGTACAGTCTAATCTACAATTGTCATACAATTTGAATTTCATTTAGCCCAAAAAGCAAATTATTTCAACGACGTACTAGCCAGGAGACATTCTTGATGTTTACAGACAGCATGCTTTAATTTCAGATGAGCAGATTCAAATTAGAAAACATTATTATAAGGTACGGAGATAGATTTGAATATTTTGTATTATTTTTCACCAAATTATATTACGGACTGCAGCTTTATGTTACAAAAAAATATTTCTGAATGATCTCTAAACGTCCAGATTTTCTATATATATATAAAATAAATTAAATTCTGGTTATTTGAAAGTTGTGCATGAAACATTTTCTGCAAACGTTATGGGAACGTTACTTTTAAGTATTCTCTTAATTTTTTGAAACAAGCAGGTTAAACCCAGGTAATGATTTTAGGTTCTGAAAATATTGCTTTGAAATGCTTTTGAAACATTTAAAGTCCTGTTTTCGTGATTCCAACATTATTTAAAGATTACAAAAAAAAATTCTTGCAACTTTCTACAAATGCTATTTTTACCTTCTATATATATTCAAAGAATGTTAAAGGATTGGGATGTTATATAAAAGTAAAAAAAAAAAACAACGCGAGAAGGCTTATAAAATAATGCAGAAGTAATAGAAAACATCTGCTGAAGAATACTTAAAGAATGCTTTGACCTTTTTTTAATTAACTTTTCCCATTAGCTGGAAACATTTAAAACATATCAGATGAACGTGCATTTAAATTGTTTCAAAATACATGTAACAGTGTATGGATAATGTATTTAAGACCAGATAAGTCAAAACGAGCCTTCTGTTCAAGTTACTAAAAGTAGGTTAGTTCAAGAAAACCGGAAATCTCACGGCAATTTATACATATTTTACGAGGTGGCTAATTCGTACAAATTCATACGATTTCTTCGAATTCTTACGTTTTTGCCAATTCGTATGAATTTGTACGAATGACCTAAACCTAACCCCGCCCCTAAACCTACCCGTCATGGGGTTTTAGATAAATCATACAAAATCATACGTGTGAGGTTGTATGAATTAGTACTAATTAGCACAAATCTGGCACCTCATACCAATACGTACGAATTGATCGTGTTGGAAAGTTAGTTGTGAGAACGTTCTCTGTTTGCTGGGCTGTACTTCTGTAATGTACTATATGACTAGTATATTGTTTTTGTTGTGGATTAATACATGTACATGCCATATTAGGAATTACTGAATTATTTACTTCAATAGCAATGTGTTAAATAAACTTTAAACTATGAGCGAGAGTGCAAGCTAAATAAGGGTTAGGTGTAAAAGAGCCCATAACTGTAGTATTTGTGTTGGCAGAAATTTGCTGTTTACCCCTGATTATTGCTAGGGTAGTGCACTAGATAGTGTGCATGTGCTCTTTGGTAAGGTTTGCACATACAAATGTGTTCAAGATGGAAGAGGAAAGACTTTTTATATGTATAAAGGCATGATGTTGTAAGCTAAGCACTTGTGTTTTTCACTGAATGTGTGGTTCATGATCCCTTCGAGGGGGGTTTTTATGTGTCTGTGGTTATTATGGGAAAACGAGAAGAGACAAAACATTCCACTTTGACTTGTTTATATCGAAATTTCACTATTTGTGTAATGAATGCAGTGAAACTCAATAAAAGTACTCGTTTGTCTAGCTACGAGTGGGAACTGATTTCATATTGAACTGAGTGTTTCACTAGTTAGCAGTAAACCAGTTACTTCACCTGAATAGTGTACGATGTTTCCATGTGGAAATGGAAATACGGATGTTTTATTTGTACATTTTTTTAAATGAATCTCATAAGCCCAGCAAACTTTACAGTGTCGTAAACATGGCGCTGGAACAGACAAAACGATTCAATCGAGTTCAGCTGGATCCTGGTTCAGCTGGTTCAAATTCAATTTCGACTTTTAGCTTGGTTAAAACAGTTCGAAAGAGCCATTCATTTTTGAATTTCGACCGTTTGATGGTTAAAATATATTTTACAAACTATGAATCAAACCATTGCATCGCAAAGTGGTTCTGTTGTGATGCATTCAAATAAGATCATTTTAATTCAGATCGGGACTTCAGAGGGCATATTGTGAATATTTTTTCGGATTCTTTCTTAAACCGTATACAAAACATGAAACCATAGTACATTGGTAAAAAATAAGAAAAAAGAAAATAAATAGTTACACAGTTTTTTGTAGCCTATAACCCTAGTTACACATATCAAAAATGTGTTTTCTGCCATGTTTTAACTATAATAATTATGTTGTTTTTATTGTTAATGAATAATTTTGGCAGGGACCTTAAGAGGACAGATGTGAGACAGGATGTATATCTCTATGTTTTTAGATTAAGAGAGCTTTGAATAGTTTCCATATGCTTGTTTAGATCCATTTTAAATGAAGACGAGGGGTTTAGAGGCTGATTTTTATGTGTGTGAAATTTAGCTAGCATGAGACACTAATGTAATATTTTTTATAAGTTAAATTTCCATTTTTAACATCTCTAAAAATAAAAGAAAGCACCGCATTCTCTGTGTGGTTCCTGAGGAAGCTACACTTTTCCTTGTAACATAAATAGACGCAAAAGTCCGTGAAGTTTCATTTATTTATTTGAAAAGCATTTCAGGATACTGAGTCATGATGTATTGTTATATGAATGCGGAATGAGTCGGTCTCAAGGCGTGCTTTCCTCATATCTAAGAAGAATGAAACAGTCCGTGAAGGACATCCAATCTTCTGTTGAAATGTTTTTTACTGTATTCACCTTTAACATACTGCACTTCAGACACACGTTTAGTCGCTGACGCTGCTGCATATAACAGGGTTTCAAACACTAAATGATCTTAAACACTAAGGAATTTTAGAGAAATCGTTTAATTCGATCATCGGAAAAGGACGAGGTCCCACCGAGATTTGAACTCGGATCGCTGGATTCAAAGTCCAGAGTGCTAACCATTACACCATGGGACCGACGGGACAACAGCGCAAAATAACTCCTTTAGAAATTAAACTGAACTAAACGGTTATATGTAATATCAAGACACTCGAATGATCACCCTAGTACAAATAAAAAACGTGGTACAAAAAATCGCTTTATGGTAATGGCTACAAGTTTTACATTAAAGGGCTGCAAAAATGTTTTCAAATGATTTAGCTCAAGCTAATAAGGCTTCCTCACTTTCAGCAGAGATTATTTTATTCCTCATTATATTATTCATAAAGTGTGAACTCCGAATCCTCTATAATTAATCTCCTCTTCTTCTGAGGTGAAAAGACATGAATAAACAGTGTGAAGGACTGGGAGGACATGTTTAATTAATGGACAGCAGCAAGCTAACAAATACCCTGAAGCTTTGCTAACCTCCCCACTAACTTAACAAAATTATACATGTTTAAAAAAAATTCCATTATTTGTTTTATTTTGGACCACTTTAATGTACTTAGCTACAACTTCATGGGTTATAAAAGGCGTATATAGCATTTTCAGCCCATAACTTAAATGAATGTTCTATTCAAGTTACTCAAAGAATTTCTTTTAGAACTTTGGGAGACGTTTTCCAGAATGTTAGTCCTGAGAAGAGCTAGAACCCAGATAGCAAGATGTCTGTTAAAGATCTCTTGATCTGAAAAGTATCTGCTGTCTACAAACATCTCGCAGACGTCTTTCATTTGTCAGTTTTACATACATTCTAAATCATAAACATCTTAAAAACATCTTATAGTCGTCTGTTTGACATCTAAATTAAAGGAGACGTCCAATAGACGTGTTGCAGATGATAAAACAACCTAAATAATACCTCCTGCAGGCGTCTTCTAGATGTACATGTGCTATCAGGAAATAGAATAGAATTTAGTGGGCTAATGAAAATGCACAAACTACGTGTTGTTGATCCGCTGATGTTATCAGCTGCTGATTTGCTCGATTTAGAGAGATTTACAGCATCAGTGGATTTGCTGTTTGTGTGTGTTTGGACTTGAATGTTCTGTCAAGATGTTTTCTCAGCTCTGTCTTGATTTATTCATGACATCTGAGATGCAGAGCTGGAAGTTCATGAATTACTGATCGACAGCAGCTAGAGGAAACTCTCCAGTCCAGACTATGACCAGCAGATGGAGGCATAAACCAGAAAATCTGCGAAATCACCACAGCATGAGTCTCGCGGGACTTTTGGAGAAACTGCAGATGAAATCAGGATTCATTCAACTGTCTGGGAAAAATCTGTGACCTCTTGACCTCGTGAGTAACCCAGATGCAGAACACATGTCTGTTATAGCGTTGTTTGATGTATTCCACGAACAACTACCTAAATATGTTCTAAGAAAGTTTTGTTACGAAAACGTTCAGCTTTAAAAACACTTTTTCTTTGGTTGTGTGAACATTCCATTTGATCATTTTCCAGGGCTTGAAACGTTCTGAAACAAGTAGAAAGAACTAAACCGAGACTTAGAACTGAAACGTTTCAGAAAAACCTGCTCTGGCTCAAATGTTTGGGTCGCCCCTAAAATTTTTTTATTTATTTAGCAGATGCATTTTTCCAAAGTGACTTAATATAATTATATGTATAAATAAATAATCTGAACATTACGGAGCCAACAATACTAGCAATGTTTAGTTTTAATTCTGAAACTTTAGCTGTGTCTTTCCAGATTTATGTGACCTTTTCTGCAGAATAGCAAAAACATATTTTATTAAAAAAGCAAAGTGCATGTGTTTGTTGAAATTTTTAATAAACTGAATGTTTTTTTGCCCCGGCAGACCAACTTTGTTCTGTTATTTTCTGTCCACTTTTAACTTTGTAAAAATACACTAACATTTATAAAAAAATAAAGACATGAATAAAAAGCAAGGAACAATGTTAAAATGTTTATTTCACTGAAAAATGAAAAATGTTGCCTCATTTACACCGATACGTCTGGCAGGTAGATTGACCTAAAATAACTGGCGCTGTGATCAGTGATCGAACCCATGACCCTGCTGTTGCTAGCATCACGACTGAGAAACTCTGAACATGTGTTGTTTTATTTTATTTTTATGCCTGGATAAAGTACTTAAGCGTGGCACATAGTAGTTCATCTGACTTCTTTTCTGAGGTCATGTGTTATTTATGATTAACTCATTAGAGTTAATCTCAACATTAACCTAATTACTGTTTCCTAGACCACGATTAAGATGGATTTACAACCTTAGAAACACACACACACACACACACACACACACCAATCATATCATTAGCAAAGACTCAACCCAAGAGCAATGAGGCGTCAAAAGCCAAAACACGGATGAGACAAGCAGCTGTTATATTCATAATGACCAGCAGAGGGCAAAACTATCTATCTATCTATCTATCTATCTAGTCTAATCTAATCAAAGAACCAGCTTTACTGATAAGATGTGCATAATATACCAACTGATACATATCACCCAGCCCTACATCCACCCTCCCATCATTCATCCGTCCATCCATCCATTCATCCATGCATGGCTCTGACCATCCATTTATCATTCATTCATCCACCCATCATCATTCATCCACCCACCCATCCACCATTCCACCCATCATCCACCCCTGTCATCATCCATCCACCCATACATCATCTATCATCCATCCACCCACCCATCCACCTATCCATTCACTCACCCATCCATCAATCCATCCATCCATCCATCCATCCATCGCTCTGACCATCCATTCACCCACTCATCCATCCATCCATCCATCCATCCATCCATCCATTCATCGCTCTGACCATCCATTCATTCATCCACCATTCCACCCATCATCATTCATCCACCATACCATCATTCATCCATCATATCATCCATCCATCCACCTATACATTCAGCCACCCACCCACCCATCCATCCATTCGGCCATTCATCATTCATTCATCCACCCACCCATCTATCATCCATCCACCTATCCATTCACCCATCCATCCATCCATCCATCCATCCATCCATTTATCGCTGTGACCATCCATCCATTCATCCACCCATCCATTCACCATTCCACCCATCATCCACCCATCATCATTCATCCACCCATCTATCATCCATCCATCCACCTATCCATTCAGCCACCCACCCACCCATCCATCCATTCGTCCATCCATCATCATTCACCCACCTATCCATCATCCACCCTCCCACCCAATCTGACCATCCATCATCATTCATCCACCCATCTATCATCCATCCATCCACCTATCCATTCAGCCACCCATCCATCCACTCATCCATTCATCATTCATTCATCCACCCACCCATCTTTCATCCATTCACCCATCATCATTCACCCACCCATCCATCATCCACCCTCCCACCCAATCTGACCATCCATCATCATTCATCCACCCATCCATCATCCACCCGTGGCAGTGAATGCGGTATGAGTGTTTGAGAATCTCAGGACTCAAGCTCCGATCGCAGCAGCAGCACATACATGAGCCGCTCTGATGCAGAACTATATCACCCACAATGCTGCTTTAATAAAGACACTAGAGGAAGCCATGCGTTAAATTTAGAGCGGTTAAAAGCAGTGTTCGGCCAGACTCTCACATAAAGCTTCTCCAAAATTACAGACAACAGCATTAATCTGCCTTGTTTGTGCTCAGATCTTTAGGCAGCATTGCATGTAATTTCAATGCTATTATATTGTTTTCACATTTATATTTTAGTTTTTTTTGTCATTTTTAACCATAAATTATAATTTTTTTCTCTTTTGAAAATAAGCATGAATATTCACAAAGGACCTTTGATATACACAACTGAACTGAAATAAACAATTAAAGCATTTTACAGGATATTGTTAGAGCACCGTGTTATGGTTTAGTCTAACTCATGCATTATTTGCACAATCTTTTCAGTGATGCCTATGGTTAATGCTGTAATTTCATTTGAAGTCATTAATGATTTTATTATTCAAATGACTGATCTGATTAGCATACGTTCAGGTCATGAGTCATATCTCATGTGGATCACTCCTGATCAGAAATCAGGAGCAGTCACATCCACAGTCATATCTATGCTTTTGGCAGATGCTTTTATGTAAACAACAATAAAATTTTTTGAGTTTTAAAGAGTAAAGAGTTTTAAGGAATGTACCTCTTTTTATTTGTACTCGCCTTTATTAGAAAATAAGCCGTTTCTAAAAACAGTTTGTGAATGTAATTTTGTGACTTTTGTTTTGGTTGCATTTTTGCATTTGTCTTATCCTTTAATATACTGTACTGTATAAAGAAAATACATTAGATTGATTTGACTTACAGTGTTATTACAGTATCACTGAGAGACTATTATAGTTGTTGTTTGTTTTAGTATTATATACATTTTCAGTAATATATAACAGCTATACTCACACACACACACACACACACACACACACTCATGTGTTCTGGGGTGTCTCTCTCTCTTCATAGGTGTAATGGTG
>JAUYWG010000028.1:1121140-1140530 GCA_034779775.1 Enteromius afrohamiltoni
TGAAATGTAGGCCAGTGCACAACCGGGGTCGGACTTAGTTTGACCTCTGGCTCCTCACACACCTAACCCTAACCCTAACTTATAGCCACACAACACCACACACCTAAACTTACCAGTCATTATAATGTGTAACCCTACTGGAAATAACCACAAGCATTCTAGCCCTATTTAGTTTTTTTTTAACCAATTCTAAAATGTTTTTACTTGGTGTTAGACCCCTCCGGGGTAATGTGGGACTGAGGGGGCTAAATCTAAGTGACAGTCGAAGCGGGCAGTTGAAGTGTAGGCCAGTGCACAACCGTTGTTGGACATTGTCTAGCATCTGGACCTTTACACCCCTAACTCTTAAAATCTTCAAAGGCCAAACGCACCTCAGGTTCATATTCTTGATCATCATATATTAACCTATTAATTGACTCTTTTAGTTTCCGAGCCTTATTTAACTTTGCCTTTATTAACTTTTGCAAGTTTTTCTACCAGAGCTTTAGCTGTTAATTTACCTGCTTTTTTCTCTTTCAGATTCATTTTCAACACTAAGCAAACTTTTTTTTCACACAGTAACCCTTTCAGAATTTATACACTTGTCATTTTCTATTTTACAAATAGTTGTGAACAAACAGATTAATATACAAAACAACCTCAGTCAGTCTTTGCAACCAATGCATTGGATTTACGCTTGATCCTTGTGTGCACACATGATTTCATATGGCCATTGTAAATGTTGCAGCAACGTACCTATATTCCTGTTGATCAGGCCTACAGAAACAAACGAGCGTGCAGCGCAGATCCAATGACGGCAGACCAGATGAAGTATAATGCAAACAAATCCAAATGCCGGTGTTCCAGATCCAAGAAATAAATCCACAAGCATCTTGAAGAAACAATGTCCAGAAACAAGAAACATGAAACAAAACACCAAGGTCATTTTTCTCTTCATGACACACCAACATTTTTCTTTTATCCAGTGAAGCACAGTTTTGACTTTGTGTAACGGTTTTCCAATAAGCCGCTGCGTTGGTAATTTAAGAAAGTCTTGAAACACGTACAGAGTCCATGCAAACTGGAATTCTTTATTTGTGTTCCAGTAACAATTGTCTTGATTCTACTTTTTGAGAATATTCACCAATGATACCAAGTCCATAATCCATGACACAGCTTTACAAACATACCTTCACACGTTACTGTGCGGTCTAAACACACACCTGGCTCTTACACCGGTGCTACTGTTATACTGTGTCACAGTGCCACCCAGTGGCCAAAGAAAACTTTACAATAAATAGCTCCAACACCTCTTATTATGTTTGATACTTAATGTCTGTGTTTCCTGAGTTCTAGTGTCAGTTGTTAAATGTGTTACACCGTGTGTGTATGTTACTCCTCACGCTTTTTTAAATGCTTCAATTTTGATATACTCCTCAACTCCAGCGATCTCCCTTCACCTGCACAGCACGTAACAGTTTTATGATATTCAAAAATTACCTGTAGGTACCTGTTAGGTGTAGGATTGGTGTAGGGTTAGATTAAAAAATACAAAGCGACAGTATAACAACTATTATGTCTATAGAGAGGCCCTGTAAACCATAAATGCAAGTGCTTATTCAGACACATGACACACACACAGCAGACATAAACAAGCTGCTATTTTAAAGATTATCCACCATCAGCTTTTAATCCAACGGTAAACATTCATCACTCAAATCACAACAACATTTAACCGCGTTGTTAATTTTAGAAGGAACCCGTATGATATTTAAGCATATATGGGTTAAGCTTTTCAGTGACTGAAACTGTCTCTCATGTGTCAGCAGTGACAGAATGTCTCTCTCCCGTCAGACAGATGTGATGCATGTCTGCATCTGCTCTTTATATTCAGCTGCACAGGGACATTCTGCTGAGAGAGACCATGCCGCACTTCCACAGATCTGCGCAGATAGCGAGGCTTTTCCTGGTGGTGTGTGTGTGTGAAGTCCTTGCTCGGCCGGTGGAGCAGGTGTGTGAGAGTGTGAAGAGTTCATCGTTTCTGCTTTCTGCTTCTTACCTCTGTGTGTGTGTGTGTTTAGATGCCGGTTCGGGAGGGTTTCAGTCTGTTGCTGTATCCAATGTCAGTGATGGGTCCGTACGGATCTCAGACGCTTTTGATCCCAGTGTCTGAGCAGAACACACACCGCAGCCAAACTTCAGACAACAGCAAGGTGAGTGTCATATACACTACAGCAGAGAGGTAACTGTATCAGAGGTGCAAAGAGTGCCTAAAAACAGTACAATTGCTCAGAATTACTCCAGCCACCGATTCCTTAACGCTTAAAGTGAAAACTGTAATGTTGTGGAGAAGCTGGAGAAAACAGGCAGAGGTAGGATCTATTTATTTTCGCTGATTATTTTATATTATTGTATAAGTTATACATTAATACATACATTACATTACATTAATACATAGTTCAGATAATCTGATGTGCTGTTTCCGGCTGCAGTCATGTCCTCGTCTTATATAAACACCTGCGATTCACAGCTACTCAGGTAACCTGTAAAGTAACCTGTATGGTTAGTTGGGGCGAGGGTATAATACTCAAGATATAGTACTCTCAGTGACCTGTAGTTAGCCATATCACATCTTTTGTAGAATAAGTAAAGTGCTGGAGAATGTAATGTGTAACTCATTACTCGTGTAGGTATCTGAAAAGACACTTAAGTATAATAATTAATAGTAATTTACATTTCTGAATGGTATGATCATTTCTAATCATGATTATAGTGACCTAAATGATCAGCTATTGTTTAAATATGTAAAGTATCAGTATATCTTTAAATAGGAAATCTCAAAAAATGTAATATCTTTAAATGAAGAAAAGGGTTAAGATTGGTTAATAATGGTTATTTTATCTGCACCATAAATTATTGATGCCTAATTTGTTTTGTTTAAAAGGTCAGTACGAACATAAGCTTGTTTTTCATCAACTGGTCAAAGTTTCCAGCAGGGACAGAAGCTGCACACAGGCTGACTGTGAATGCAAGTGGCAGCAGGTGGCACTGTTTTCTCACAAAACAAAACTTCCCAGAATGCTGAGCGCACATAAAACTTATACCTTCCTTATCCTTATACCTACAATTCCTTATACTTTGCTGTATGCTGGATAGAATTCCCTTATCTTCAGTTGTTCAAGTCACGTTAATTGATTACGGTTTTAATAATTCTAATTAAAATATGAAACATGATAATAATTTTGTCATCATGATTTATCATCAAATATGTAATCGCTCCTCCTCTGGAGCAATGGAAAGTGTTTGTGTATTTGTCACTTTAACCCTTTCTCTGCACAGATCAGCACTCAAAGTGTGTCCAGGCCTTTACATGCAAAAAGTGGGTTTCTCCAGCCTGCCCCTGACTCCGCCCCAAGCCCCGCCCCTGTCCCATCTGAGTCTTTGGTTCAACAGGGACAGGTACAGAGCAACTGTCAATTCACACGCACTTCCTCGATTTAATTTAAGTTTATTTGTATAGTGTTTTATGGCAGGATCTGCATGCCTCCGTCACTACATAATTAAGCAGACGGCGAACACTATTATCTGCAATGATTATATATTGCAAATAAATTCATAGATTTACATGTCTTCCTTTCTCCATCCTAATAGCTGTCTTCATTTCTTTTTGTTTCAGATGTCGAATTTCGTCCCCTCAAACGTCCCTCTGCAGGTCAGTTCGTGCTCCTCTCATTTTGTAATTCAGAAGTCAAACCTCAAACTTTATCATTCCCTTGTACTGTGTGTCTTGGTTTCTGTGTGATCTTTAGGTCTATTCGTTTGTCCAGCCGGCTGTAATAGTAAGTGTGATTGCACAGTTTCACGTCAGATAAAAATCTGCTTGTAAAATTGAAGAAAGAGATTGATTAACTTTTATTTCAGTCAGACTCCGGCAGTTCAGAGGAAGGAGCCGCTGCTCAGGTAAACACACACACACACACACTGGTGTAATGCTTTTTCTACTGTTTAGGGTTATCACTAAAACCTTTTACATTCCCAGAACACTTCAATCTGTCTTGTTCATGAGCTGTTCTTCTCATGGTGACCAAAATTAACTGCTTTACTTGCTATACTTGTATCAAAATTTAAATGGTCGTTTAATGACTCTCTCATCATGTTAAGATGTTCTTCAGTGGGTTTAGCTGAACATTCATGCTGCTTTTTTCACTCACATTGAAAGCAAACTTGCAATTTGTTTCCATGACAATAAAGCCATCAATGTGTTTTTATCAGAGAGCATCAGTTTCTCTTGAATATGTACAATTTCATCATTTACATGATGCATGACCTATTCTCTTCACGTCCACCCTAAAGCAAATGTGGCCCAGATCTCATTTTTCTGCTCACATGTGACTCAGATAAAACAGCAAACCGCATGGAACTTGATCTTTATAATTCCAAACTTGTGTTAGTAAATTCAGCTCCATGTCAATGCCACCACAGTCATGGCAGACTTTTACATCACTCTAGATCGCCACGATTCTGCAGTCACTTCACAGAGTTTACACACCTAAAGTTATCAAGCTGAGGAAGACAGTCAGTGAAACAACAGTGTGTCAGAAGTCAAGTATTACAATGAAAACCATATACAAGCATAAAGTTTCAAAGATCTTCTGTCACATTCTCTTATGTGTCTTGCATTGGCCACATTTAAAACAGCAGTGTGAACAGTGACAGATCAGAATTGTGTGCAGTATGAACATAGCCTAAACAATACTGCACTGTTCCGTGATGTCTCCCCTTCTCTCAGGTGATCTACATGGTTCCCATCAGTGTGGATTCACCCAGCGTGGGTGTGATGGAGCCCAATCCTGAGCCAGGACACCTGCAGGTCCCATTCAGCACCACTGCTGCTGTGGCACTGCCGGACGCTCAGGGACAGCTGGGGAGAACGGCAGGGACCACACATACACCACAGGACAAACACCAGCCCACCACAAAATAGAAGTCCATGGAAACTCTTTTGTGCTAATTACAATAACGTTTTTAAAAATATATATATTTATAATTGTAACACCCATACAATGTATTGTTGTTGGGTTTTGTTTTCTACAGATATAGCTGTGTTCTTCTGCTGTGCTCCAGAGACACAGATGGTGTCATTATTAAGCGAGCTCAGCTGATTAGAGCCAGTGTTGGGTTAGGTACTCCAAATATTTATATTATTACTCATTACTAGTCATTCCTTTGAAAAGTAATATTATTAATTAAAACTTAATGGCAACAGTAATTAGTTACACTACTAGTTACAATATTTATCGTCCCCATAAAATTATTCTAAAATGTTACTAACAATATATTTCTGCCATGATCGCAGTCAGAAGTGGTTACCCATTTCTTCCCTTTATCTGTTACCCATATTCAATTATATTTTATGTATTTTGTTCTCTAAAATGATTTTATAGAGTTTATATTAGGATCAAATGGATGTAATGCCAGATTAAAGTGATGGCACAACAAAAACAATGTAATGGAAATATTTCCATCCTTTAAGTGTAACCTTTCCATATTATTCCCACTTTGCCTTCTGTGATGGTGACTCCACGTGTTCATGAGCCTTGAAAATTATGAAAATAAATATAGGAATTATTTGATAGTTGGACATTAAGGTTAGTAACAAGCTGTTTTATGGATGGTGACTGTAATATTACTACTGAAATATTAGGCTTAGGGTTAGGTCTCAAATTCGTTTCCACAACCACAGCTCTGCAGAGTTAATAATAATAATAATTCCTTACATTAATATAGCACTCTTCAAGGCCTTTACATTGTGGGAGTCTCCTCATACAACATCCCCTGGAAGATGTGACAGCAGCTGAAGTGCAGAACACCCACCAGCTTACTGCTGGACAGGAGGAAAATGTGGTTGGGATGGGGTTTTGGTTCCTTGCCGCTGTCTCCTCTGTCTTCTTAGTTGGGGACACCTGATTTCTAGTGATTATCATCGTCTTGACTACAGAGACCGTCTCTGCATTTGATCAATAAATAGTTTAATCTGGTCATTATACATCACCATCACTCTGTTCTTCTACTTGGTAATGTTCAGTGCTTTGCTAAAATCTGTATTGATAAAAGAGATATAGAAATAAAAGTGACTTGACTTGACTTGACCAATGTGTGAATTTGGCCAGGATACCAAAGTCACACCTCTACTCTTTTCAAAAGACACTGTGGGATTTTTAATGACCGCAGAGAGTCAGGACCTCGGTTCAATGTCTCATCTGATGGACAGTGATTTTATTTTCCAGTATAGTGTCCCTGTCCCTAAACTGGGGTGTTGGCTGGAACACACCCAGCTGACGGTCGGACTTGTCGGTTTGGTGTGTTCCACTCGTCTTTCAAGCAAGCACCAAAAAGAAAAAAAAATCCAAAACTACGAGATTAAAGTCATAATATTTAGAGAATAACATCTTTAAATAATAAAGAGCACCCAGAGATATCCTCTGCTTTTAAAATCTGATAGTTTTATAGTGAAATACAAACAATTTGGATATTATAACATGACATATATATTATAGCCTGACATAAAGCTGACATATATGTTTTTAGTTTAAGCAGCAATGTAAATCAATAATTCTCCCGATTACAGTGAGACTTCATTATAAATTATATTGTAGTCTATATAGTCTATAGCCTGTTTTCCCATGCCTTCTGATGCTTCTTCACTTTTATATCTTGCTGTACACTTCAAACAAAGAGGAAAAACACATTTATTTGAAAGCTGAGCTGTTTTATATCAAAAGCACCAAAGCAGAACATTATTGTGATTGCTGGGTGTCTGGCATGCTACAAATAATAAGTATATATAATGCAGCGATCTGATCATTAAAGAGGTTGAATAACACATTACTGTAAGACACCATATAAAACTGAAGCTGAGACTTTGTTTAGACTAAGTACTAAAGGGACTAATCTTTTTGCTGTTGGGTGGCACACTATAACCAATCAAACTGAAGACATAAAATATTATTTTCAAGCATGAATATTACACTCGATACAATTTCTGCTAATAATCCCACATAAATTCCTTTGGTGTATTAAAAAGGAGTTAAATAAGAGAGCTAGCGCCCCCCCCCGAATGAATGTGGACTGAGTGTGTGAGCTGATGTTAAAGTTGTTCCTGTTCAGTCTTTTAATAAATATCATATTCTTGATATTAAGTGGTTTCCACAAATTCTTAGATTTCATCCCAGTAACATGAAGCGGCCGATGATCTCATCTTAGATGTCTCAATTCATCTTGGATGTATCAAGCGACGTATGACGAACGGACCCCAGCTTAGCCCTTTTTAGCTTCTGTGTGTAACCAGACTTGGGCTGCAGGGTGATATGGCTACCAACCCTGATTAAACACACCTGCTCCAGATATTCAAGATCTTCATGATCACTAGAAACACCCCAGCATGTGTTATCTGGAGTTTACCACCACTACTGCAACTAGTAATTTCTAGTAGCTAGTTACTGCCCAACACTGATCATAGCAAAATCAAAACTATTAAAATATAATTTTTTTTTTATCCCTGAAATTCTAAAATTCACTTCTCTTTAGTGTTACTGTACTATAATCCCAATGATCATTGCAGTTTTCAGTCCAAGACAAGCAAGTAACACAGAAACACTGAGGTTTTACTTTCTTTAAGTTAATTTTGTCTGATTACACTCGAGACGCTGCCAGACAAACAAGACGAATGAGTGTTGTACAAGGACGGAACTGTGCTTATCGTGTTTCTGTTATTAGCCTGGGTTTAATGCTGCAGAGAGATTTTCAGGACGGGAGTTACTGTGAGAACTTTTCCTCTCAGAGTGTGTGTGTGACCTTTGACCTCAGTGTCATTGCCATTCAGTGGATTTGTTTATTTACATTAAAGTCTGGTGCCGTCCTGTGTTTTTGTGTCTCTCGAGTCATTCAATGGTATTTATTGATAATGGTAGTAAATAATTTAAGTTTGAATCTGTTCAATTATTTAAAGAACTGTAGTGTTTGCTCAAAGGCAATATGAAAAGCAAACCCCATAACTATTTACACATTCACTGGTAAAATAATGGGATTATGCTATAAGAGGAAGATGAGAAAAGAACTGTATCTATTTCCTCTGGTGCAGTCTTTAAGGCGGATGAAGTGTCGAGTTAACTTGAACGCCACAGGATTAACAGGTTTATGGGTAATTAGTGGAGAGAGCTGACTGGGCACATTATCAGACAGATAATCTCTTTACCTGCTGCACTCAAGGTGAACGTCGCAAAATAACAAACACAAATAACTCATCAAAAATGATGAGAGCCAGATCAACAAACACTGGTGTTTTTACTGGAATCTGTTGATCTGTGGCTGAACCAGTGGAAACTGGAATTATTTTCCAGATCAGAGGTTGCTGCAGTCAGCTAATTAATGCTGACTTCACCAGGAATCTGCTGTTTTTTCAGTGGATTTCCTCATATACCTTGAGTGTGTGATTGTGTATGTGCACCTAGTATTAATCACCTTACGGGGACCAATTGTTCCAATTGTTAAATTTTGACCTTGTGGGGACATTTGTTTGGTCTTCATGACGAAATAAGCTTATAAATCACACAGACTTAAGAGTTTGAGAATGTAAAAGTGTGTAGTGTTTCCTGTAAGGGGTAGGTTTAGGTGTAGGGTCAGTGTAGGAGTCTGTACAGTAGAAACACCATTACACCTATGAAGAGAGAGACCCCAGAAAACATGGACACACTACATGAATGTGTGTGTGTGTGTGTGTGTGTGTGTGAAAGAGAGAGAGGGTTTAGGTGTAGGGTGAGTGTAGGACAATACCACATACAGTCTGTACAGTAGAAACACCATTACACCTATGAAGAGAGAGAGACACCCCAGAACACATGGAGACACTACATGCATCTGTGTGTGTATGTGTGTGCGTGAGTGAGTGACCTGGTGACTATCATCTGTGTAATCCCAAATCCTGCTGTGCCTGTCTGAAATCCTCTCGCGGTCCGCTATCGTTGGGAATACTCAACAAAATTTGCATTGTTCCAGGTTTATCACAAACACACTCTCATGCTTTTGTGTTTGAGAGAATGAGCTCATGCTTTCGCTGGCATACTTGTGATGATGAGGATATTGATGATGATGATGTCAGATGTGTGAAGGCAGCAGAAGGTGAGTACTGATGCTTCAGCTGCTCGATTCATCTTTTCTGTTTCATCTGATTTAGATTTACACTGCATCTGTGTCCTTTGGCTGAAGATAAGAGGTGAGATGAGGTTGCTGTCACTGTGCTGCTTGTGTTTATATTAAAATCCATTTTAAAACATGTTTACTGGACTTTTTCCAAGTCCCTTTTCCCAGTTCATTCAATTAGTCCAGTTAAAGTAGCAAGCGTATTATAACTGCTTTCTGAATCATATGAAGTCTTAATCTCAGTTTTTGTGCACTTTCTAAAATGTGAACTGTGTATTTTTCTGCAGTTCTGTGTGAAGGGCAGGTGGCCTGACCAATCAGCTGCGATGTCTGCCCGAGTGAGGCCTCTGGTCCCGCCCGTATTTCTCCTGGAGGGGGTGGAGCCAGCTTCGATAGCCACAGAGGACATTATGTGAGCAATGCATTATGGGTCCTGGATAAATGGATTAGAAAAGAAAGGAAAGAAATCAGTGGTAGGTAAATGATCAAATTAGTTATCAGTTATTGATTTTACCTTTTTTTTCTTCAGAGAAAAGAAGCACCCAGATGCTGGAAATTACTTCAACACCAACAACAGCAATAACAATGAAGAGTGAGTTCATAGACACACAAACAAACACACACACACACACACACACACACACACTTACACTTCAGGTGCTTTAATCACTTTAATCCTTATTTGTCTTATATTCACAGAGAGGAAAAAAAGAAGAAAAAGAAAGAAAAAAAGGAAAAGAAGGAGTAAGATGAGATGATTTTCATCCATTAATTCATGGTTTATTTGACATAAATCAGTTACTTCTTCTGCTGTAGCGTGTCAGTAAATATCTGTTTACATTTTCAAACATTAATTGTAATAATCCAGTGAGATGTTTGAGATCTGGTCTGATTATCATCAGTCTGTCTGGAGAGACATGAAGAAACAGAACAAACTGAGACAGACTCCATCCAGAAGAACCGTGTCTCTGAGACGCTTCGAGAAAGAGGCCTGCAAAGCAGCTGAGAAACTCTCCTCAAGAGCACAGAGGACAGAAGCTGCTTTAAATACAAAGATGCTCACAGCACATCTTGATTTAGTTTAGTATATGAAAATAAACTCAAATATTTATAAAAATTCTGTTTATGACATTGTTTTTGACAGTACAGTATTTTCAGACAAGTGCCTTAAGCTGTTAACAGTTCTGGAGCTCTGCAGGTCTGTTTCTCACACAGTTCTTCTGGATGGAGTCTGTCTCAGTTTGTTCTGTTTCTTCATGTCGCTCCAGACAGACTGATGATGATCAGATCGGATCTCAAACATCTCACTGGATTATTATAATTAATCACCAAATTAATGTTTAGACTTATATTTCTATTGACACACTACAGCAGAAGATAGAAATAACTGACTCAAAAACATTTTTAGCTGCTGAAAATACTAGCGTTTTAATCATTGTAATTTGTGTCATTTGAGGAAAAAAGAGAAAAAGGAAAAAAAGGAGAAGAAGGAAAAGAAAAAAGAAGCAGAGGAGAAGGAGAAGGAAAAAGAAAAGGAGAAGGAAAAAGAAAAGGAAAAGGAAAAAGAGAAAGAGAAAGAAAAGGAGAAGAAAGAACCGTAGGTTTATCTTTGTTTAGACTGTCAGGAGTCATCCTCTATGTCTCTGTTATTGATCTAGTATATTTCTTAAAGGTGAAGCATGCCATTTTTATGCTACTAGAGAATCTCATTTGTTGGTTTCAGCAGTGGAAGATGGGAAGAGTTTGGTGCAGATAATCTATCTGCACCAAACTCTCTATAACTCTATAATGTTGTGTTCCAGACCAAAGGAGATAGAGGTTGTGGATCCGGCGGGTAACATGTACTACAACTGGCTCTTTGTGATCACGTGTCCTGTGATGTACAACTGGGTTCTCATCATAGCCAGGTGCCTTCTCTTCCTTAACCCTAACCCAAAACAGCACACTAACCCTTCTCTTTGACAGTTTAGTCCGTTCCTATAGAGCCGTGGATCTCAGCATGACTCTGTCTCTGTCTCTGTCTCTCAGAGCTTGCTTTGAGGAGCTGCAGACAGATTATCTGATGCTCTGGTTCCTCCTGGACTTCTTATCAGATGTAGTGTATGTGCTGGACATGGTGTTCAGGACCAGGACAGGTGAGTTCCAGCTTCATCACATCCCTGGAGAACACTGAGCATCTTGAATTCATTTCTAGCTATATTGTCAGCTTGATCGCACAGATGCTAGTTAAACTGAACTGATGAACTTTAACTGAAAATTGAGCATTATCACACATGATTTTTCCTATTTAATACTGTAAAACTGTTTTGGGATTGTTCACCAAAAAATGTTATTCTGTGATGAATGATTCACTCGCATGTCACGTAAGACCTCCGTCCATCTTCAGAACACAAATTAACATACTTTTGATGAAACCTTCCAAAGACAGCAAGGGTACAATCATGATCAAGACACATTATTTAATGTCATATTATTGGTTCAACAATGATTATGTGAATAATTTGATTAACCCTAACCCTAATTAAAAAAAACATGGACTATTTTACCATTGTCCCTATTAGGTTTCTGGACCTTGATTGTGGTAGTACCCTTGCTGTCTATGGAGGAATTTCATCAAAAATATTTACATTTTTGTACTGAGATGAACAGAGGTCTTTAAGGTTTGGAATGACATGAGAGAGAGCAATTCATGATAGAACTTTCATTTTGGGGTGAACTCACTCTTTAAAAGTCCTAAAATCTCATGTGTTTGTGCTCAGGATATCTGGAGCAGGGGCTGTTGGTGAAAGACGAGAAGAAGCTACGCGATCGCTACATGCAGAGTGTCCAGTTCAAGCTGGACCTGGCCTCTATGGTTCCGACTGACATTTTCTACCTCTACTTTGGTCTGAAATACCCTGAGATTCGCATGAACAAGCTACTGAGGGTCAACCGTTTGTTCGAGTTTTTCCAGCGCACCGAGACACGGACTAATTTTCCCAACATCTTTCGAATCTCCAACCTCGTCATGTACATCCTGATCATCATCCACTGGAACGCCTGCATGTATTACTCCTTCTCCAAGGCCATGGGTTTCGGGACAGATCCGTTTGTGTACCCGGACCCATCGAACCCGGAGTTCGGCCGCTTGGTGAGAAAGTATGCGTACAGCATGTACTGGTCCACGCTCACACTCACCACCATCGGTGAAACACCACCCCCGGTCAAAAACGAGGAGTACTTCTTCGTTGTGACGGACTTCTTGGTCGGCGTGCTGATTTTCGCCACCATCGTTGGTAACGTGGGCTCCATGATCACCAACGCTAACGCGGCACGAGCAGATTTCCAGGCTCGCATCGACGCCATCAAGCAGTACATGAGCTTCCGAAAAGTCACCAAAGACCTGGAGAAACGAGTCATCAAGTGGTTCGATTACTTGTGGACCAACAAGAAAGCAGTGGATGAGAGGGAAGTGCTAAAATACCTGCCAGACAAGCTGCGGGCGGAGATTGCTATCAACGTCCACCTGGACACTCTGAAAAAGGTACGCATCTTTGCCGACTGCGAGGCCGGGCTCCTGGTGGAGCTGGTGCTGAAGCTCCAGCCTCAGGTCTACAGCCCTGGAGACTACATCTGCAAGAAGGGCGACATCGGCCGAGAGATGTATATTATTAAAGAGGGAAAGCTGGCCGTGGTGGCGGATGACGGAGTCACGCAGTTTGTGGTGCTAAGCGATGGCAGCTACTTCGGAGAGATCAGCATCCTCAACATCAAGGGCAGCAGGGCGGGCAACCGAAGAACGGCCAACATCCGCAGCATCGGCTACTCTGACCTATTCTGTCTGTCCAAAGATGACCTGATGGAGGCGTTGACTGAGTACCCGGATGCCAAGGCCATGCTGGAGGAGAAGGGACGACAAATCCTCATGAAGGTAAATGGCCTTGAGAGAGTAATGCGTCTATGTAGAGTCAACCAGCACCACACAGTCAATAACAATTAGTTCTAAAATACTAACATTTCATGATATGTTCAGTGTTGGGCATATTACGTTTATGTTTAATTTGACTTTTGATGGCTAGTTTAAAATAAAGAAAGAAAATGTGATTCTGAATCTGCTAAGATTGGTGCGTCACTAATTAAAATACTAAATATAAAGCGTCAAATTTGTTCATAAAACAGGTAGACCTTGTCTTTCATAAAGGATGTTGGGCCTAAACGTTTGGTGACCACTGCTTTAAAGGAACATGCTAATTATTGTATTATTATGTTTACCTTTTTAAACATTTACATGTATATTTTTGAATATATGTAGCTTTTCAAAGTATACTCCGTCAGAATATGTAAATACAGGCGGTCGTAGAAAGATTCCAGTGTCGTAGCTACTTTCTTCTGATAAAATTCTGATAAAAACGTGTCCTGTGCGCCACCTTGTGGAGAAACAGATTAGTGCAAAACCAAGTCAATGTACATGTGCGATGTACAAAGACAAAATTCAGGTGGTGCTTGTACACACATACTGTTATGACATTTTGACTATATGCAGATGCTCACACATGCATAAATCATCCAATTAGAATGCTTAAGAAATTACACGTTGTAAAAACATTTTCAAAAAGATCAGATAAATGCAGATACATTTTCTATAAACCTTATGGGAAGAGTGTTTGTACATTATTTTGAGAGAACCATAAACCATTAGCCAAAGTTCTGAGAATGTTCATTGTTAGCTGAGTTAGTTTCAGTGCACTGGATGTGTGCACTTATGTGTGTCTGGAGCACAAAAGCAGTCATAAGCAGCACATATTTTTGTAGCAATAGCCAACAATACATTGGGGAACTGACCCTGACCGAGCCTGGTTTCTCCCAAGGTTTTTTTCTCCATTCTGTCACAGATGGAGTTCTGGTTCCTCTGGCTTGTTCAGTAGGGGACACTTAATTTCTAATGATTATTTTTTATTTAACTGCAGACTCTATTTAAACTAAACTGATCTAGACAATGACATCCCTGAATTCAATAATGAAATGCTGAAAACTGAGTGTTTAATCTCATCATTCTACATTACCATCACTTTATTCTCCAATCGGATAAAGTTCAGTGCTTTGACACAACCAGTATTGTTAAAAGAGCTTTATAAATAAAGGTGAAAGGCGTAAGATACAAGTCAAAATGATCCATTTTTTATGCCAAAAATCATAAGGATTTTAAAGTCCATTTTAAATCAAAATTGACTATATTTAATTTGGTTAGCTCACATTGCTATTTTTGAAGTGAATAATTAATCTGTTGCCACTCAATATACACACAAAGAAAATAAATAGTTTGTCTTCATAATCTATAATCCGAATCTGAAATGCTCCTACTCCGATGAGTCTTCTCTGATGACATCAGTTTGACGGCTTGGGTGTGAGCGTGACATCATTAACCATGCCCCTCCAACTGTCCATGCTCATTTCTGAATGACACACCCACTTTACTACATCCAATCAATGTCTGAGGAAAAAACAAGCCACACCCTCTGTGTTCATCATTCAATATTCTGTCTCTCTCTGATGTGTCACAATGAAGTAAAACTGGTATTTTCCTTACATAAATATATCATAAACTCATTTTGGATCAGTAATATGCATTGCTAAGAACTTCATTTGGACGACTTTAAATGTGATTCTCTTAATAGTCAGATTTCAGTTAGCTCTCCTAACAAACCAGACATCAGTGGAGAGACGATTTAGCTTTTTCTGTGAACTCTTTTGTGATCCAGGGTCACATATATACTAAACAGAAGCAATAAAAGTGTGGATTCACTCTTAATGTTTTATTATTTTTATCCATAGGACAATCTACTGGATTTAGAGTTGGCCAAGCAGGGTCCCGATCCCAAAGACATGGAGGAAAAGGTGGTGAAGATCGGCAGCGTGTTGGATGACCTTCAGACACGCTTCGCCCGTCTCTTAGCCGAACACGAAGCTGCACAAGGAAAGCTGAAGAAGCGCGTGACTAAATTAGAAAAGAAGATGACAGACTCCGGTGGAGCGGGGCTCTCTGAGGTGCTGGACCCAGAGCCAGAGACCGCAGAGAAGAAGGAAGAGAAAGAATAAGATGACAGCTGCAGACACACCTGATTCAATTAATTAGTCTTAGAACTTTGAACAGAAGCCTTGTGTATTGTGTGGTCCACCTTTGGTTTGGACTGGATTTGTGGGGATGGATAAAAGCGCAGATACACACCAGCTCTGGACTGTCAGTCTAACACAGTGTGTGTGTATGTGTGTGTTTGCAAAGAAGAAATCTGATGTCTGCTTCTTCCATCTGTCTGCGACTGGTAGCACACAAATGTGAAATTCTGCACAGATGATTGGTGTTCACAGCGTTTATCTGTGCTTAGTTCTGATTATACCATGTGTCATTTATTCTGTTACGTCTGTCATGAGAGAATTTAAAGATAAAATCAATCCTTTTTGTTAGCAAAAGTCTGTATGATCTAGTTTCACTGAAGACTCTTGTAATCAACATTTATACTTAGAGCGAAATGATGCTGCTCTAGCAATATCAGTTAAACATGGGCTGTAAAAATTCTGTAAAAATAAATCTTCAATAAAGAATTTCTGACCAGACCCTTTCATATGGCATTTGTCTTTTGACTCCATGTTCTGTACACGACCAGTCAAAAGCTTTTGAACAGTGAGTTATTTTTAAGAATTTTCTTGTAATCGGCAAGTCTGAATTTGTTTATACCAAAGTACATCAAGAACAAGACATTTGTTAAGTATTTGTACTATTTAAAATAACTGCCTTTTTTATTTGAATATATAGTAAAAATGTAATTTATTCCTATCATTTTAAAGCTCAATTTTTAGGATTGTTACATGATTGTTCAGAAATCACTGTAATATTTTGATTTGCTGCTCAAAAATGTACATTTTATGTGATGGATATAAAGTTGTATGAAATAGATATCTTTTGTAACATACTTTTTCACCACTTTTAATCAATTTAAAGCAACTTTTAAAAGGTATTGGTTTCTTTAACCCCCTTGATATTAAGCATTTAAATGGTTTATATATTGTATAATGTTACAAAAGCTTTTTATATCAGATAAATGCTGATTTTAGGATTGTTCTGTTTATAAACGAGTTATGAAAAAAGTTCTCGAAACAGAAATGAATTACAGTTTTAAATACATTCAAATGCAAAGAAGTAAAACTTAAATATTTGACAATATCGCTGTATTTTGGATCAAATAAATACAGGCTTGGTGAGCGGAAGAGAATTCTAAGAATCCTACTGTAGGCTGCAAAAAGTTTTGACTAGCAGTGCATATTTATGTTTCCTTTACTAATAATGCTCTGGTAATGTGAAAGGCGGACGTGTCAGTGAAAGACGCGTTCTGAATGCTGACGGGAGTTGTAGTTTTTACGCGAGGATTCCGCCTCAGCGTGCTCCGTTAACGACCACTCCTCCCAGCATGCTCTTCGGCGCTGCCGTCTTCCGCATGCGTGCTGATTCCAGAGCTGATCGTTAGAGTAAGACTCTTTATTTAAATCAAATCATTTCGCGCATAATGCCTGATGATTATACACTGATTCAAACTTTATTCATCGGAACGGTCGCTTTTATTAAAAGCTGACATGTGTTCTGTAAGGCTTTCACTGTGTTCTATTGTTTTTATCAATTACTTTACCATGTTTTATTGTGTTTCCTTTTGGAGATCTTACGGTGTTTTATTTTTTGATTTTACTCTCATTCACCATGTTTTATCTTTGTGCTGCGTTCAGTTGATTTCCCTCTCATTTACAGTAAATATTTTACCTTATTCTGTGGGTGGTGTACCATGTTTCTTCAGTGGTTTCCCAGTGATTAGAGGATCTGTCATGTTGTTCTCTCAGTCATGGACCCGGCGTGGAGGCAGCGGGGTCGGGGTCGGGGTCAGGCCAGAGGTCACCGTCCTTCTGGGGCTGTGGGGTCAGAGGTCAGAGAAGCGAGCAAGGTCTCAGAAGGAGATTCGTCTCAGGTCAGGTTTGAGGAGATCAGAAGGTCTGACCAGGCGGCCGCCAGGAGACTGACTACTGAGCCCCACAGCTCTTCCTCTGAGGATGAGGATGAGGATGGGGATGGGGAGCGGGGGAAGGTTCTCCAGTCGGCTCTGTCTCCGTACACCATTCACTCAGGTACTGAGTTCACTCTCCTGTCACAGACCTCTGGAGTAAATCACTGGCACATGCCGCTACATCTGCGCTCTGAGAGATTAATTGAGGAGTAACAGTGTTCCTTTATAATGCTGCAGCTTTTAAAGGGGTCGTATGGTGTCTAGTGCCCTGGATTAAGCTGAACTCACGATAATGGAAAGGGACGCTACATTTCTGCCGCGTGCATGAGCTGATTTTGTTCTGATTTTTGTTCCTTTTTTTGTTAAAAGAGCTATACAAATAAAGCTGATTGAAAAAAAGGGATTGATATTATTATCTTAATAACATTTTTTTTTTCTCTCTTTTGTTTTAAAAATGACTGAAATACTGAATAACCACCAGTCCTAAGTTAAAATAACCAGTATGGTTACAAATATGACTACAAACTGGTTATTCTAATTACACATTTTTCTATCATCAAATCATTATAATGATTGACTGATGTTAAGTGTACATTCAGAAATTTAAAAAGCTGTTCCATTTTACAAACATTATATATATCGTGAGAGAGGAGGAGAAACTCTGTGTGTGTGCAGGTGACGCTGACATCCGTCTGCTGGAGAAGACACGTCATTATTTACATGAAGTGTGTCAGTCTGGAGGAGTCACATGTCTGATCTGCATCGCGTCTGTCAGGAGAACACAGGCCGTGAGACACACACACACTCGCTCTCTTTCACACACACACACACACACACACACACACAAGCACTCAGCTTGCCTGCTCTCTCTGTGTCTCAGGTGTGGAGTTGTGTGGCCTGTTACTGTATCTTCCACATCACCTGCATTCAGAAGTGGGCCAAAGACTCCATCTTCCTAGTGTCCTCAGTGACCGATGAGGATTTTGGCAAAAAAGATCACCCATGGCCATGGTGAGTATCTGACCAATCACAGCGCTCCCAGCGATATAACATCGCTTCACAGTTCTGTCTCATCAGTCCCAAGTGCAGGTATGAGTACAGTGCTCAACAGACTCCCACCAGATACTACTGTTACTGTGGGAAGGAGGCGGAGCCTGTGCCTGACCCCTGGCTCCTCCCACATTCCTGTGGCCAGGTGTGTAAGCGAGAGTTCAAACCGTCATGTGGACATCACTGTCTGCTGCTGTGTCATCCAGGTACACACACACAGAGTGACACTAAAAGAAAACCTGAGTTAAATTTTATTCATGAAATAATTTTATGTAAAAATGTATGTTTATGTTTTTGTGTGTGTTTGTGTCAGGTCCATGCCCCCCCTGTCCTAAGATGGTGAGTGTTTCCTGTCTATGTGGGAAGTCATCTCGTGTTCCACGCCGCTGTAGTGCTAAAGCCTGGAGCTGCACACAGATCTGTGGACGGACGCTTCCATGCAGAATACACACCTGTACAAACAGCTGCCACGCAGGTATCACACACCTCATGCTAATGCAGGAGTGTGTTCACACAGAAAAGCAGGAATGAGTCTCTCATATATCTCGTGGTCAGGTGACTGTGCTCCGTGTCCAAGGGTCAGCCTGCAGGCGTGTGCGTGTGGCCAGCAGCGGGCGGAGCGGCCGTGTGCTAGTCCAGAGTGGCACTGTGACCAGGTGTGTGTGTGTTAAACTGAACTGTGTGTGTGTGTATCAGCCGTCTGATGTGTGTGTGTTTCTGCAGGTGTGTGGTAGTCCTCTGTCCTGTGGGAATCACACATGTGAGCGTGTGTGTCACGCAGGTGTGTGTGGAGAATGTCCTCGTGCTGGAAATCGCTCCTGTTCTTGTGGCAAGACAAGTATGTTCACACACACACCCCTAGGTTCTTAACTGATGAAGAAAAATGAACAGGCGCAGTCATCAAGTGTTAGACAGTGTTCTAGATCAGTAATTCCCAATTCATAACGAGCTGATTATTTTATTCAGTTTTGTTAAATAAGAGAGACATGCAAAATGTGCAGAGCAGGGGGTCCCCAGGACTGGAATTGGGAACCAGTTTTTAAAATTTGTATGTTTCATTAAGCCACAAAGAAATATAGAGCTGAGTATCATCAGCATAACAGTGAAAGCTAACACCATGTCTCCTGATAATATCTCCC
>JAUYWG010000028.1:1167142-1184253 GCA_034779775.1 Enteromius afrohamiltoni
CTCCACACCATTGCATTCAGTTTTTATTCACAATTTGTTTAGTGTCCCAACTTTTTTGGAATCCGGTTTGTAGTTTTGATGTCCTTCTCTCTACTGTTTTTATTATACTGACAAACGAGTCATAGTTATGATGAGATGGGTGACTGTCAGAGATGAGATTTTCCACTTCTTCAGTTTGCTTTGAGCAGGCAGAAGCAGCGTTTCAAGGTGGTTTGCATTGGCTGCACTTCTCCACAGATGAAGACCGCAGTTGGGCGGTGTTGGGTCCTTGGGATTGGATCAAGCACAACTATTTTGGATAGATTTTAAAGATCTTTATCAACAAAACGTGTGAATGTTTGTTTAAATTAGTGAACTTACAATATTAATATGTGTTGTTTAGATAAATATTCTCTGCATTTTGCATTGAAAATATGTACCATGTTATAATTGTGTTCTGGTTCTTTAAGAATTGTGACAGCGCAGGAAGAGTCACACAGTGTTCTTTACCGCATCCGTGATATTTGAAATATGAGATTATATTTTATTTATTTTATTTCATTTGTTTTATGTTTCTCTAAGTGAAGATTAAAGGACGATATCTGAGAAGAAAGATTTCTTTATTGGACATGGAGCGAGTAAGACTGAAACTGAAAAAAGGATGCACACTCATACAAGGTTGGGAAGTTCAGACCACTCTTCCACATGAACACCGTGAGCATTTGTGTTTTTATAACCTCACCTAACACTATGTGAGTTTCCATCTACAGACATCAGGGAGTGTTTCCTTCTTTGGAGTTTGGGTAGAGGATGTAGTTCCTATGATGGTTGGTTGTTGGTTTATATAGTGAAGTTAGGGACAATTTTAGCGTAGTGTAGTATGATGGTTTACTGTGTCCATGTGTGCTACTATGAATGTTGATGCTTTCCATTTTGATGTTGATAATGAGGCATAGGATGTCAAATTGGCTTACTCCGTCTGCCAGCAGGTCAGCATTAGCAGTTGAGTATGTCTGTGTTTAAGGATGCTACAGCAAGATCTGTGGCAGTGGTTTGCAAACATTGACAGGTCTTTCTGATTGGTGACTTTACTGGCACCACAAGGAGGTTACTGCTTGCATCCCTGAACAGACCTCTGAAACCACGCATCAGACAATCAGGTTTCTCTGTTGTCTGGTGACAGGTTTCTGCTTTGACATCACGGAGAGTCAGTGTCACATGCTGCCGTACAACCAGAGTGGCGTGTTGCCAGGGACAACGGTCGTCAAGAGCAGCGAGCTGCAGATGTTCCTCAAGTTCTTCAGCTACCTGAGCCGACTGTCCTGCTACAGACACATCATGCTGTTCGGATGCTCCATCGCTCTCCCACAATGCATCAGCCACAGAGACCGTAGGTGTGTGAAGCCCATCACACTCTTCAGATACAGTGTGTTTCATTGACAGGGTATTGATTTTCATTTGAACTGGCAAATCAGGTAATTTCAGCAAACTGATGGGTGTCTCTGGAGCACCGCAGAAGTCATCAGCAGCACAGGGAAATTTGTAGCAATAGACAACAATATATGGGTCACATTTTTTTCTTTAATACCAAAAATCATTAGGATTAGGAACAGGCCATGTTCTGTGAAGATATTTAGTACATTTCATGCTGTAAATATATAAAAATTTTATTATTGTTTAGGAATATGCATTGCTAAGAACCTCACTTGAACAACTTTAAAGGGTTCATCAAAAATGAAAAGGTAGTTATTAATCACCCCCCCCAAACCCGTAAAAAATTAGTTTGTCTTCAGAACACAATTAAGATATTTTAGATAAAAACAGGGAGGCTTGACTGTCCCATTGACTGCCAAACACTTACACTGTCAGGCTGCAGAGAAGTATGAAAGACATCATCAGAATACTCCATCAAGCATCAGTAGTTCAATCTGAAATTCATGAAGCTACAGTATCAGAATCCATACAGAAAGACAACAAAAATAAGTCATTTATGCAACTATTTGGCACAATAGCAATAGAATCTGCTGAACGTAAACCGTGTTTTCATTCAAAGTATATAAACGCAACCGCACGGAGGATCCTGACGCAGAGGAGTTGAATTGTTGAATAAAGGGTTCTCATTTATTAATCATAGGTCTCGTTGAACTGAGCTGACTCAAAAACTGAGGCCCAAATCAACAAGGTCTACAATCAATTAGCTCCAAAAAGAAAACAAAAGAAAGCAAAACTGAAAAAAATGAAATATTTAGCGATATTATAGCACAAAGAGAGATTTTGGGGGAAGTTGTCTTACTCTGTTAGTCCGTTTTATTCCTGTGTTTACTCTATTAACGAGCATCTGATGGGAAAATGAAAGTTGTCTCCGGGTCAAACTGACTGCTGTGTTTCTGTGGTTTTTTATCGGTCTGTCGCAGGACTCTGGTTCTGCCATGTCAGTCGTTCTGTGAAGCGGCTCGTGAGGGATGTGAGCCCGTGCTGCAGATGTTTAACGCATCCTGGCCGGAGTTCCTCCGCTGCTCTCAGTTCACCAACAACACAGGAACATCCAGCGAGAAGACGCCGCTGTGCTACACGCCGCGACACGCCAGAGGAAAGCTTAGTGAGTGTCCTCCAGCGCTGCTCCAGCCTGCGGCGCACACGCTCTGACCTGTCTGTCATTGTGCCTCCAGCTGCCTGTGGAGGAAGAGATCACTTCCTGTGTGCCACCGGGATATGTGTCCCCCTGAAACTAGTGTGCAACGGATACAACGACTGCGACGACTGGAGCGACGAGGCCGACTGCAGTGAGTGTGTGCTTCATCACATCCAGCCCTAAAAGATCTGAGAAAGCCAAGCAACAGAAGAAAATGCAGAGCAAGGGAGTTGTGTATTACATTTCTCTAGATCTCTGGAGCATTTTCTCAGAAGAGCTGCTCTCATGAGGTGTGGTTATTCAAATCACTACGAAAAATTATTTTCTTTTCGAGCCGATAGCCTTGTGGGCAGTGCGCCGACATTCAGCGCTTCAGGCATCCCGGCTCACAGACCTTTCCTGATCTCTCTACCACTTCACTTCCTGTCAGTCCTGCAAAAATGCCAAAAGGATATTCTAGTAAAAATATGAACAAATCATTGAATCAGGACGCGTTTATTTGACAATATTATTGTTTTGTTAGCTTTTGCTTAACCTGTTGAGCGGTACGGTCCCACATATGGGATTTAAAATGTTCGGTGAAGTTGCATAACTGCCAAATTCGAACGGAGCTTCCGCTCGTTTGCTGACGCTGAGACCGAGAGAGACATGCACTGTGCTTGTTACATTATCACAACTATACAATGTTATTAATCACATAATGCATACTTTAGGTTTCAGACATCTAAATGCACATAAGCACTAGTGAAACAATACATTTAGAGCTTGTAAAATACACACAGATGTCTATGGAAGCAACAATAACAATCCATTTTAATTGAATTTGCCAATGTGTTTTCTTCCTATCAGATACACACAGTGTAAGAAACTATAAAGTCCACTCCATTCTTCACTCAGTTCACCGGCCACTTACTTTCGGGAGAAATACAGATCATGATCAAGATCATTTCTAAAGGTGTTTAATCGACAAAACACACTTATTTACACATATTTGTGAATCGGAATATCAGATTGTTCATGAAACAGTGAGCAACTTTGTGAATATTTAAAATAAAAAGAAAAAAATAAATAAAAGTGAAAGTTATTGTGCTATATAACGTGACAAGCAAGACGCGTCACCATGGGAACAGTAAGGGCAAATGTTCTAAAACAAAGTTCTCCCGCTTAAATAGATGAGAGAGGCCTGTAATTTTCATCATAGTTACACCTCAACTATGAAAAAAAATTATTTGCGAATTAAGGTGGAAAATAAGTATTTGGTCAATAACAAAAGTTTATCTCAATACTTTGTTATACACCCTTTGTTGGCAACGACGGAGGTCAAACGTCTTCTGTAAGTCTCTGTCTTCTTAGTTGGGGACACCTGATTTCTAGTGATTATCGTCGTCTTGACTACAGAGACCGTCTCTGCATTTGATCAATAAATAGTTTAATCTGGTCATTATACATCACCATCACTCTGTTCTTCTACTTGATAATGTTCAGTGCTCTGCTACGATCTGTATTGTTAAAAGAGCTGTAGAAATGAAAGTGACTTGACTTGTAAGTCTTCACAAGGTGATCACACACTGTTGCTGGTATTTTGACCCATTCCTCCACCAGATCTCCTTTAGAGCAGTAATGTTTTGGGGCTTTCAACTCCCTCCAAAGATTTTCTATGGGGTTAATATCTGGAGACTGGCTAGGTCACTCCAGGATCTTGAACCGCTTCTTATGAAGCCACTCCTTCGTTGCCCGGGCAGTGTGTTTGGGATCATTGTCATGCTGAAAGACCCAGCCACGTTTCATCTACAATGCCCTTGCTGATGTTTTCACTCAAAATCTCATGATACATGGCCCCATTCGTCCTTTGGTTTACACGGATCAGTCGTCATTGACCCTTTGCAGAAAAACAGCCCCGAAGAAATTCTTTGGAGGGAGTTGAAAGCCCCAAAACCTTACTGCTCTAGAGGAGATCTGGTGGAGGAATGGTTCAAAATACCAGCAAAACCTTGAGAAGACTTAACCTTTGACCTCTGTCATCCGAGGTTTATGTGACTTTCTTCTTTCAGACGAATCTAATCAGAGTTATATTAAATATGTTAAATGTTAAACATAGATATATGTTAAATATATCTCTTTAGCAGTCCAAAACACTAAATAAAGCGTGCACACGAGGGACAACATGCCTCATATAACTTCTCCGCTGCTTACCACAGTCAGCAGAAGTGATTATTACGCTTGAAATATAGATATTTATCTTATTCGCTCCAGGATGGGGGATTCTGTTCCCCTGGAGAAGTGTTGAGAGATGTTGTATTACGGATATTAAACATCTTCTGAACTGTAAGCAGCAAACAGCCGATGGATAGTTTTTGATGTAACAGAAAGAGGAAAGTCACAAACACATAGGATGCTTTGAAGCAGGGCTGTGATATTTTATGAGCATCTCATCAGTAAAGCTTGTTCAATATAATCGCACAGCCCTACTACGAAGGTAATTCATTTTCATTTTTGGGTAAACTAACCCTTTCAGTATTTACTTGTGAAGTAGTTACAGAAACTGAAGATATTTCAATTTAAAACAAAAGCAAAAATACCAAGTAAGAAAATCCTGTTTTGCAGTATAAATGAAAACTGATGGTTTATTGGCACTGATGGTCAGCGATGAAACCGTGTGCATTATATATGATCAGTTTTTGTGACAAGAAAACCAGTGCGTCCTCGCTCACAGCTGGTCTGAAAGCTTCCTCGTTCCTCGCCTCCTCATGATGCAGAACTGAGACGTCCTTCAGGATGATGAGTCTGATGGATGTCCGGCCCCTGCTGGAGGACGAGGAGCGAGGAAGCAAAGGTGCTTCAGTCCTCTCTTCTGTTGTTCTGTTGTGTGTCCAGCGTGTGCCGAGACTCAGCATCTGTGTGCCACCGGCCGCTGCATCAGCTCTGATCTGCTCTGCGACGGCTACGATGACTGTGGCGATCTGAGCGATGAGCAGAACTGTGGTGAGTTTGAACTTCTCAAATGGATTCAGAATGAATGTTTATTGCGTGTGTTGTGCTCCGGCGCGGGCGAATCTGATGTTTAGAGGTGAATGTGTATCTGTCAGTCACCGCTCCGGAGTGAACCCTGCACTTCTGGTAATCAGAAGAGTACGTCTGGAATGTATGACCCAAGTAAGAGTTTACTCAGTATATTGTCATCTGAACGAGTAAGTAACAAGTCTGCCATGTTTGTTCTGACCAGCTGAATGAAATGAAAAAAGCATTACAATAAATCACGCTACCTGTGCTGATACTGTAGCTCATATCACATCAAACCCTGCAAACAATTATTATTATTAATGTTAACAACATCAGCATTGCGTGACTGTGAGTATAGTGTGTATTAATGTTTAGATTTCAATTCATGGTCAGTCTAACAGCATATGAGTCTCAGGTTAAGTAATTATTTTAATCCAAAAAGTGAACTATTCTCCTTTTGAACTGCTTTCCTTTAAATTGATTTTGCATAATTTTAACCAAATAAATGTTACTGACTGCAGCTTTATGTAACAATAAAGCAGTGCATTACTTTTTAATTTAAAAGGAAATATCTTTTTCAAATAAGTATCTCCAGTTCCTCTGTTTCTCATGTAGTGACTGACAGCTCTGGGGTTGCCATGTTGAGAGAAATTAGGAGGAAGTGCACATGATCTTCCTGTAGTTCTAGACTAAATATTAGCATGTATTTACTCAGAAGCACATTATTTTTCTAGGGAGTAATGCAGTATTGAACTTTTGAAAGGAACTTTCCCCAGCAGTGTGCTGTTTTGTTGAAGACAGTGCCTGTGCTGCTGTGGACTTACCTTCTGCTCAGCAATAATTCAGTTTTATTTAATTTGAGATATTCTTTGTGGTGCTGTAGTATGTGACCCGGCTGAAGAGCATCGCTGTGGAGAAGGACGCTGTATTTCTCGAGACTGGCTCTGTGACGGAGATCACGACTGCCTGGACAAGAGTGACGAGCTGAACTGCTGTGAGCCGCTGCACACACACACACACACACTCACTGTGTAACCCTACAGGACATTAATGTGTTGTGTGTGTGTGTGTGTGTGTGTGTGTGTGTGTAGCGTGTAAGTCCCAGGGTTTAGTGGAGTGCAGGAACAAGCAGTGTATTCCCAGCGCCTTCCGCTGTGATGGTGAAGATGACTGTAAAGATGGCAGTGATGAAGAGAACTGCACACAACAGCAAAGTGAGTACACACACGCACACACACACACACACTCCTCTCATCAGTCAGTTGTTGTTTACGGGTCTCTCTCCGTCTCTCAGCTCAGGGTTTGTGTCCTCCTGGTCAGTCCAGCTGTACTTCAACCTCCTGCTCCTCGGGCTGTCATGGAAACACGTCATGTGACCTGCGCAACAACTGCAGTGAGTCCAACAAGTGACCCCTGACCTCTGACCTCTGGCCAAACACAGAGCTGCAGAGTTTCCCATCATTTTCTTTAGATTCAGTGTCAGCTAGATTGGATGATTATAATGCCTTGTAAAAGCAAAGACACCTGAATGTTTTTCACAAATGAGTGTGTGTGTGTGTGTGTGTGTCAGGTGGCTGTGAGCCCATCTCTATGGAGATCTGCATGAATCTGCCCTATAACTCCACCCGCTTCCCCAACTATCTGGGTCATCAGTCTCAGAAGGAGACATCCGTGAGCTGGGAGTCTTCCCTCTTTCCTGCACTCGTTCAGACAAACTGCTACAAATATCTCATGTTCTTTGCGTGTACGGTGCTGGTGCCCATGTGTGACCCTGTAACACAGCAGAGAGTGCCGCCCTGCAGGTCAGTCTGAGTGTGTGTGTGTGTGTGCGCAACTGGTATTTATCACTTTATAAGGACCAATTGTCTCCACAAAGATAGGAAAAGCAGTAAATATTGAGCCTGTGGGGTCAATTGTTAGGTTAGGTCCTCGTGAAGAAACAAGCTTATAAATCACACAGAATGAAGTGTTTGAGAATCTAAAAGTGTTTCCTGTAAGGGGTAGGTTTAGGTGTAGGAGTCTGTACAGTACAAACACCATTACACCTATGAAGAGAGACACCCCAGAACACATGAGTGTGTGTGTGTATGGGCTTTATAATTGCATATATAATAAACATTGACGACTGTGTGTGTGTGTGTGTGTGTGTGTGTCAGGTCTTTGTGCAGGAATGCTAAGGAACGATGTGAATCAGTGCTGGGAATTGTGGGATTGCAGTGGCCTGAGGATACTGACTGTGCTCAGTTTCCAGAGGAAGGTCAAGCAAATAGTTCCTGTCTGCTTCCTGACCCGGATGTAAACGGTCAGTGTGTGTGCTGAAGACTGGTCTCTGCACAGAACAGGTTTCTGCTGCTCCATATTGATGTGTGTGTGTGTGTTTCAGAGTGCTCACCCAGTCACTTCAAGTGTCGCTCGGGAAGGTGTGTCCTCTCTTCCAAGCGCTGTGATGGGCACACAGACTGTGATGATGACAGCGACGAGGAAACATGTGGTGAGTAAAACACACTCGCATGACATGATGGGTAACATAATCCAGCTCACAAACACACCCAGTGTCTCCTGTGTGTCTCTGTCACTAGGGTGTGTGGAGCGGGGCTTGTGGGAATGTATCGGAGACAAAACCTGCATCCATCACAACATGATCTGTGATGGCTTTCCTGACTGCAGCCAGCAGGAGGACGAGAAGAACTGCTGTGAGTGAACCAAACACACACATTGAGTTCAGAGGTGCTGGTGTGTGTGTGTGCACGTTCATGTGTGTGTCTGTGTTTTCAGCTGTGTGTGGCACTCATGAGATGGAGTGTAACAATCATCAGTGTGTTCACCGCTCGCTGTGGTGTGACGGCAGGAGACACTGCTCCGACAGCTCAGACGAGTGGAACTGTGGTGAGACTGTAGTACACACAGGCATCTGCCATACACTAGGGCTCTGAAGTATACTACAAGTGGTGACTAAATACATATTTTAAATACAAAAAGTATTATAAAAGCACATTTTAGTTTAAATTCATTTTGTCCCTAAAGAATCATTTTTAGTATATTTTTCGAATCAGTGGGCATGGCTTTATAGGCAGGGCTATATAATCAGTAGGTGAGGTTAAACAGGCAGGCATGTATAGAGTTGTGGGTGTGGCTAAACAGGTAGTGACATAGAATCAGTGGGTGGGGCTAAACACCATACACATAGAGTGGCCGTTTGGGCAGACTACCTTCAGTATAAGGTGTGTGAAACTTCCAGAATGTTTTTTTATGACCTCTTACATAGAAAAATGTTGAGGACATTTAGGTTTGTCAGTTCATGACCCCTTTAAATCATGTCAATGACATCTTGATCACACAGCAGCTGAAGTGTATTGTTAGCTGGTGAGGATGGTGACCGTTAGTTAGCGAGTGTGTTGTGTTTGTGTGCAGTGTCTCTGTCTGACGAGGGTTTTGTGGTGGTGCATAAGGCCGGGATGGAGTATCGGGTGTGTGCCGATGGATGGAGCTCAAACATCAGCAGTGTTGCGTGCACACAGATGGGTTTAGGGTAAGGTCAGTACACACACACACACACACACACACTTTAGTTTCACATGCACTCTCTTTAGAAAAACACTGCAGGATACTAATGATCTAATAAATTATAGATCTTTCTCTGTCTGAATATATTAATGGTGCTGTTACTGCTGCTGTGAGTTACAAGGGAAAGTCTGTACAAACAATATTTAACAATATTCAGTTAAAATGACTGAGTGAGTGCTCTTTCTGTGTGTGTGTGTGTGTGTGTGTGTGTGTGTAGGTCTCCTCTCTCTGCAGACGCGGTGCTGGACGTGTCGCCTGTTGCTGGACGGAGGCGCTGGCTGCATGTTGACCCAGACTGGAATCCACAGAACATGTTTCCTCTACAGGGCCTGCTGGAAAAGCGAGGGTGAGTGTGCATTTTTCTGTCTGAGCCCGGCCTGCCTAAGACCTAAGCCCGACAGGAATTAAGATATTTTTGTCCGAGTCTGATCCCACCCCGATCTAATTTTTTTCTCATACTAATGACACATGCACTTTTTTGTGTGCAAAGCCCGCTTTTATTAAGCAACTGTAGGAAGGCGGGCAGAAATGTCAACAGATGAGAGCATCAGCGCACACGGGGCAAAAAGCACCGTTTATAACACAGGCGCACGTTCGGGCTGATGTGACCGAGCCCGACCTGAACCTGAGCATGCTTTCTAAATATCTGTCCGAACCCGCCGGGTACCATCGAGCTCGGGTCGGGCATCCATCCTCTAGTGTGAGCTAGCTGTGCATTTGGGAACAAAATTAAATCAAATGGTCACATCCATTTATCTCCACCCGACCAAACTCTTCTTTTACTATCACAGAAGTCTAAACGTGCTGAGGGGTGTATTATTGGTCTTTGCTTGTGCTGGGGAAAGTTCATTTTAAAAGCAATTCATTATAATTCATTACTCCCTACAAAAGTACACTAATTATTTTTTTGTTCTAATATTTAAAAATATCTATTTTTGGTAAATATAAAAGGTAAGGACATTTTGAGACATCTCAGTGTCTATCACTGCACCATGGGTACATCTTCCAGTGTTTCTATACAGTGTGTGCCTATACAGAGAGATAGTGTGTACCTTATTATTGGAAGGTATATACAGTATCTCTAGTTGTGCACCAAGCATTAGGAAGAGACAATATGAGATCAGGGCTCGGTATCAGCAGATACTCAATATTCAATGACATAAAAAGAAGAATCCTTGGGACCTCTCTAGTGCAAGGCTTTTCAAATGGATTACATGAAGAATAAGACGCAGGAGAAGAACGTCCAACACTACTAACACAAATGTCAGACAGGAGAGCTGTCAGTCAGTACATGGAAAATAGCCTAACTTATTGGAAAAAGTGATTATTATTTCTAATGAACAACAACTCATTTTGGTCAACCAAGCCATCTCGTCAACTAACAGTTATTAATCTACTATTTTTCATAATCAACTGTTTTTCTGCACACACACACATGACAGCACCACAAATACAACACACTCCATGTTTAATATGTTTGGAATTCATCGCATGACACTGATCAACATCATTTCCTGTCTGCAGACAGAGCTGCCCATCATACAAGAAGATCTCACTGAAGTGCACAAGAGACGGTGTGTATGAGCATCACACACACACACACACACACACACATAAACCACTGTTTCGTTCTTCATTCTCTCTGTGTGTCCTCTGTGTTTCAGAATGTGGCCGTCGGCCTGCTGCCCGGATGGTAAAGAGGATTCTGGGAGGCCGCACGAGTCGCCCGGGAAGATGGCCGTGGCAGTGCTCCCTACAGAGTGACCCCAGCGGACACATCTGTGGCTGTGTGCTCATCGGGAACAAGTGGGCACTCACTGTAGCGCACTGCTTTGAGGGGTGAGAGGCGCACACACACACTCAAACTCACACACACTTTTTTTCTACCCCACATTCAGATTAATGGAATCAATATTGAACTGAATAGATCTGAATAATGACTCTATTGTCTTCTTTAGAGTGGATCCAGAGCTGAACGTTGTACACTGTATATAGTTGAATACAGAGAACACTTGGTTTCTTTAAGAGGTTTCAGTTGTTTTTGTTGAGTCAGGACCTTAACCCCCATTGAGCAAATTGGGGCGAGTTGGAAAAATAAACTGGACAGATCTATTGTACGTTGGCCTGAGCTGCAGAAGACACGGGATAACATTAGTGTGAGACTTCTCAGTGAATATATGACACTATGAGAGGTGGTGTGTGTGCAGGCGTGAGAGTGCAGACGTGTGGAAGGTGGTTCTTGGCATCAATAATCTGGATCATCCGTCTCCATACATGCAAACACGGCACGTCAAAAGCATCGTCGTCCACTCGCGCTACAACCGGGCCGTGGTGGACTACGACATCAGCGTGCTGGAGCTGGAGACAGAGGTGGAGGTGACCAGTTACGTGCGTCCCGTCTGTCTGCCCGGCCACGGTCAACTGCCCAAACCTGACCAGTACTGCCACATCACAGGCTGGGGACACGTGGGGAACAGAAGTGAGCACAGAAACTTATTTTGGATGTGATAGTCACAATTAATTATTTGGGAGCACTAGTTTAAATACTCAGTCAGACTACTGTTCCTTTTTAATTTATTTTTTTAATAACACTTTTAGTAAGTGTTTTATTTTGATTGGAGTTATTTTAAACGGATTTGTTCTTACCACTTGAGTAAAGAAGCTTTCCAATGAATCATGCTGCCAGTGCTGATATAATCTAATGATGGGTGAGATGGGTGGAAATGTAATGCCCCTTTCACATGTTTTAAGACCCTGTCACGCAGGACGGCGTATGAAACCCATTTATTTCAGTGAGCACAGAACTCCACATTACAACAGACAAGAGTGAATACTTCAACTAATAACAACACATAAGTTACTTACATAAGGAAACATTAACAGAATAGAAGTTTTTAGGGGTCTACCCAGCTCTGCTGACAGATGTGTTTGTAGAGGAGCGAGTCTGTCTTACTAGACTAGCCTGAAGCTGCCACAAGAGGGCAGAGAAGACCAGCAGAGATTTGTGCTGTTCCACAGAGCTCCACAGCCAGGGCAGCCTCTGCTCTTCTGTTTTGACCAATCAGATCCAAAATAAATGAAGTATCAGATTTGTACCAAAGAATAGCACTTAACTTTCATGTCTAATTACAGTAGTCATCGAGTGTGTGTGTGTGTCTTCTCCCACAGTGCCGTTTAAGCTCCAGGAGGGAGAAGTGCGGATCATCTCGGTCTCTCAGTGTCAGTCTTACTTCGACATGAAGACCATCACTTCACGCATGCTCTGTGCTGGATACGAGGCAGGAACCATCGACTCATGTATGGTGAGTGTAAGTGTGTGTGAGAGAGATAAGAGAGAGAGCTTATGAGGACCAATTGTCCCCACAAAGATTGGAAAAGCAGTAAATGTTGATAGTTAGGTCCGATAATTAACACCTCTATCATCCAGTTTTTTAATCAACTGTTAATTCCATTAGTTTCTCAATTTGGTGTGTTTCATCGGGTCAAGAAGAAATATAGAGCGTCTCCTGATAATATCTCCCAAGGGTAACATGTAAAGCGTAAAAAGTAACGGCCCTAGTACTGAGCCCTGGGGTACTCCATACTGCACTTGTGATCGAAATGATACGTCCTCATTTTCTACGTGAGTGTGTGTCTGCTAACATGACATCATGAGTGTGTGTGTGTTTCTCCAGGGAGACAGCGGCGGTCCGCTGGTCTGTGAGGAAGATGACGGCCGCTGGTCTCTGTATGGTTTGACCTCCTGGGGGTCTGTGTGTTTCTCTAAGGTCCTGGGCCCCGGTGTTTACGCCAATGTGACGCACTTCACTGAGTGGATTGAGAGACAGATTTACCTGCGCACATTTAACCTGCTTTAGGTCAACACACACATGCTCATAAACACACACGCACTACAACTACACTGCACACGCACTCACTCTTGCACACACACTTATAAACAAACACACAAATACTGCTCACACTCCTGTACATACACACTCACTCTTGTACACATACACAAACACACACTCACAGCTGGAAATTAACTGCGCTTGAACAATGACAAGAAAAGAGACGTGTGTGTGTGTGTGTGTCAGTTCTTTCGGACCTATGGCAAGCGTCCATCACATGTCCTGGTGTCTCTGAGGCAGTAGCATCTCAAACTCTCCAGAGGGCGATGGTGTTTCCTTCAGATGGTAACAGAAGATGCTTTCATTATCAGACAGCTGCTGTAAACATGTGGACAGTGACACTAACCTGTTCAACGAGAGACTCTTCTCCGCCATGACAGTAAGCTGAAACACAAACACACTGTTTGCGCTAATGTCAGCTAAAGCGGCCCTTATAGACTCCAGCTGCGTTACTTATTCTTCATTTACTTGACACTAGTGAGTGTGTTACAAGTGGATAAAAACTGTTTCACACTTCCTGCATCTGCAGCACATCAGCAAAAAGCCATCTTCAGTAGATGTTGACTTGCACTGTTTTAGTAGGTGCACTAATTTCTGACTTTCTGCATTTATAAACATAAAAAACAATTGAAATGGAATCTGTAAAGTGTGTTTTGACTCTGGTGTGAGGATCTGTGCTGCGGTTGTGTGATTGTGAAACTACCACTATATTTCACACGGGGTCAAAGGGCTTCTGCTGCTCACCTTAGTCTGCTCTCTGCTGCTATTGGTTGGTTCTGTAAATGGGCGGGACCTTCGAAACCTCTCAACCAATGATATTCTCTGATGGTTTGTGTTGTTGATGCTGTTCTGTGTTTCTGGGATTTTCTCGGTGTTAATCGTCTTTGTGCTTTAGTAATATTGTGCTTCATATGACAGTCACAAGTTCTGCCTTTAATGCAACATTCCATCTGTTTTCATTTTTTAAAGAATATTTTTCTACTGATTTTGTGCACATAAAGCGGTAAATCTGAACTCTGATGTACTATGTTTTTAATGCTCTGTAAATACAGTTCACATTTTGTGTAAAATGCGCATTAAAGATTTCTATCCACTATGTTGCCCGGTTGGGTTAGTGATTTGTTGCTCAGTCTGTAATCTGAGTCTGTCCTCCTGTTTCTGGCTTTACTCTGAGATTTGGTCCACATCACACAAACATCATTCTTACATATCTCTATATAAATATTTTTATGTTAAAAATAAAAAAGAGAAAGAAAAGTAAAGTAGATTTAAATGGCAGCATTTAAAGACCAAATTTAGAGCAGAGTTGTTCTTTAAAAAAAGATGTATCATTTCACACACACACATATATATATATATATATATATATATATATATATATACATACAGTGTTGCTGGTATGCTTTGCAAGTTACATAAATATTGTTTTAATGTAACTAGTAAAGTTTTAGAGTTACTGTTTCACATAAGTATCTCCAGTTCCTCTGTTCCTCATGTACTGACTGACAGCTCTGGGTTTGCCTGAGAGACATCAAGAGTAAGTTTGTATAACACAAACCTGCAATAATTAAATATGTAAAAGAACCACAGCCCTTTGCTGGTTGATCCAATTCAACCATATGTATAAGCAAATATGGTGCTGTGGTTTTGCCAAGCAAGACATGATCCTGGATCAACATTTCTGTCCGAAAATGTTGACTTCCCGACCCCTAACCCTACCCCTACACCTACACAACATTTATTCCTAAAATCAGTGGGAAATGACAACTGATTACCAAGGGTTCGGAAGCACCTAACCCTAAATAAGCCTAAAACAGAGATTTCCTGGAAAATGATCCCTCAAATCTGTTTGGTTGATTGGAATGTTGATCCAGGAACATACTTGATTAAATCCCGCTCACCAGCAAATATGACTTTAGATATCCATAACATTGGTGTTTCTTTTCTTCTTTTGCATCCTTATGCAATCCAGAACCGTAGCACAAGATTTGTTTGAGGAAATGGTTTCAATTATTATTTCAATTTTGGTGAAAAATACAGTGTTTTGCATTAAAAACAATCCAGCAAAGCCCAGCCCAGTTGAGATAAAGTAACAATTAGTTGGACCTTATCTTTCTGGAGCAAGACCATATTATAATGCAATTTTTAACAAGTACTTGTGCAATTTACCTTATTTGTGTAAATTTTTGTGTGGGCTATTTACAGTCCACAATAACATTTTTCACATTACCGTTTATGGCTATAGTTTAGAAAATGGTCATATAAATGACACGATCATAAACTGTCAGAAAAAATTCATCTTCATAAATCATGAGAAGAGAATCATATGCTTCACGCACTGATTTAGTAGTTAGTAGTAGTGTTAGTAGACTGATTTATTCTTGGGGTTCATGAACTCTCCGCCTCCTGGAGGCTGTTCACACACACACACACACACACACACACACACTCAAACAGAGAGAGAGCTCCTCCTGTGCGCAGATAGACAGGCGGACAAATAGACAGGTGTCTTCTTCACAGAACCATGTCATCCTCCAGAAACTCCTCAAACTTCACGCACACCAACAAGTTCGCGCAGACTCCGTGGCGCGTGGCGCTCTGGTCGCTCGCGTTCGCGCTGGTTCTTCTGGTGGCCGTCACCGGGAACCTGATCGTGATCTGGATCATCGCGGCGCACAAGAGAATGAGGACCGTCACCAACTACTTTCTGCTCAACCTCGCGGCGTCTGACGTGTGCGTGGCCGCGCTCAACGCGCTGGTCAACTTCGTGTACGGAGCAAACGGAGACTGGTACTTCAGCAGCGCCTTCTGCCGCTTCCAGAACTTCTACCCAGTCACCGCCGTGTTCGCCAGCATCTACTCCATGAGCGCCATCGCCGTAGACAGGTACACACTCAAACACACACACAGTTGGTGTGATGTTGGTCAGTCCTCATGAATATCTGCAGATAATGATGATGCCATTTAAAGGTCATAGCTAAATTTGTGCCAGAAAGAAATGCCTACTGGTTTTGTGATAAATGTGACCTTCAGTCAATCCTCAAGTCTGCAATAATAACCACAAAACACTATTAATAAGTGAATTAAAAGGAGCCCTTTGAAATTTCCCAGCAAACATGCTTGTAGTGTTTTTTTGGAGCTGGAGAATGACGTCACCAGACTCATAATCAGATCCCTGCAGTGCTGGGGAGTTAGGTGTAACAGAACCATGCATTTAATTGCCAATTAGTGAGAGAAAAAAATATTCAATAACAGTTATAATGAAAATGTTAATCAGTAATAGTTAATCTGAAATAGTTACACTGTGTAGCTTGTAATCTGTAACTTACTGGATTTGCAAAGAAACTTTCCCAGCCCTGCATCTCTCAGAGATTTTGCATGAGTTTGAGGCGTTGCAGGAGTCAGCAAACTAATGAAGTTCTGCACAGTTTCCAACAGAGACCTCAGAACGTCTGACCGCTCTCACTGTCCAGATGAGCTCCCCATCAGGTGCTTTCATCAAATACATTCTGGATCCCAAGGACTGGTTCTGGCACAAATGGAATCGTGAATCTGTTCATTAGTGCATGTCTGCACCTTTGCTAAGATAAATGATTATGTGTTGATGTGTTTGTTCTTTGTGTCATCTTCTTCTGTCATTAACCGAAAGCTGTTTCTAAAACTGTGTATGTGTTATGCATATTTTAAATGGCAGCCCAGGATCAGCCAACAGATCGGGCCACTGTTGTGCGTCCTCACCAAACTTTATCATTTGTACATGTTTTGTCTTGCTAATTTAAACATTCAATCGGTTTTAAATTATTCAAGCACAAGAAGACACAAAAGAACTCCATTCAGTGCTCGAGAGCAACATTCTTTGTTTTATAAGGCTTTGAGGGAAAATTTATAGAATTGATTGCATATTTAGGATGAACTAAAGGGGCTGAATGTTTCTGTTACTATGCCTTATACACATCAATCAATCTATCAATCACTTTTATTTCTATAGCTCTTTTAACAATACAGATTGTAGCAAAGCACTGAACATTATCAAGTAGAAGAACAGA
>JAUYWG010000028.1:1229819-1241629 GCA_034779775.1 Enteromius afrohamiltoni
TAGACAGATAGACAGATAGATAGATAGATAGATAGATAGATAGATAGATAGATAGATAGATAGATAGATAGATAGATGGCGTGAGGTGAAGATAGATGTGCGTGTGCGATACGTGCGCGCCGCGGACGCAGACAATAGCTTGGCGCGTGCTTTAGCTTGATGCTAGCTGCGGCTAACTCACCGTCTGTGACAGGAACAGTTAAACACACACTCTACTGCAACGAGCGGCGACCGGTCCGCTCCTCTTTATCCGGTAAAACACGACCCACGGCACTGAGCCCAAATATACACACACAGACGCAGACGTGACGTGCGCGCGCCTGTGACGCAGAAAAGCACGACTTCCGGCCGCGGTCACGTCAAGCACGCGCACTAACCTAGAAATCAGCGCTTTCAGTTTTAATTTCTATTAATATGTCAGAGCTGAAATTCCATGTAAATTGTGAACTGCTGCGGTGTACAAGCACCCTCTGAAGCGATTGTATCTGAAAATAACTACAAATTCTTAAAATAGAGAAAGAGCTGCTTCTTATTGCTTTACTTTGACTTGAATGTGCTCATATATTCAAGTCGAGTCACTTTTATTTATTTATCAAATTTGAGACAAATTCTAAAGATTCAGTTTAGATTCAGTTCACTGATTGCCAAATAAGTTTAGTTCAATTAAGATTTTGTTTATTCTTATCCACTAATGTCAGTGCAGTCTAGCAAAAGCAAAAAATACTATTGAAGATTAATTATTCTGCACTTCAGACTCTCTGGCATGTCTGATTCTGATTCATCGGTTAGATGATTCTTGACCAGCGCTGTTATTGTGAAAAGATCTATTCTGTGTAAAATAAAGTCCACCAGTCCACCATCCTGTCTCTTCAATGTAATTAGATCTTAGAATCCAGAATTCATTTGTCAACAAAGTCAGAATAAACTATTTTATATGTATATTAACTCAGGTTGCAGTAAGAAACAGTATCAATGTCCCTTGATTTTGTACGTGTTTTGAAAACATAATCAGTCATTTCTAGAAAATGCATTATTAAATTCTTTACTTATGGTTTGTGATGTGATGCAGATATAGTACTGCTTCATCTTATGAAGATCTGAGTTGGCCAAACACCTGAGAAGATATGATGTCATCGAGTTATCGAGTAAACCTTCTTCACCACGACAGACCGGTACATTGACCGCATTACTGCAGAAGCTGCCCCTATCCGTCTATCGATCTCTCGCTCCACCCTTCCCTCACTTGTGAACAAGACTCCAAGATACTTAAACCCCTCCACCTGAGGCAGGAACTCTTGGGATTCCTGCCTCAGGCCACCCCTCCAGGTGCATCGCTAGCATCGCCCACATGTGTGTTGAAGTCCCCCAGTAGAATGACGGATTCCCCAGTTGGAGCCCGACTATCTCTAGATGGTACCTCTCAACCTCCCGCACTAACTCTGGTTCCTCTAACTCTACCTCCTTTAGTGGACTTTGCTATCCTTGGTACTACCAACAGTCCAGAGTTTTGAGATCTTAGGGATTGTGATGGATTGTACCGTGTTAGAAGACTAGTTAGGTACGCAGGAGCTAAATCATTAAGTGCCTTATAGGTAGGAAGTAATATTTTATAGCTGATGCGGAATCTAATAGGCAGCCAGTGCAGAGACTTTAAAATTGGAGTAATATGATTATATTTTCTTGTCCTGGTAAGGACTCTAGCAGCTGAAGAACACTGTTTTTGTAACATGAGAAATATGACTTTCAAAAGACAAAAGATCTTTTGGTTGCCAGACCAGGGTCTCACCTGTTTGGAGATTTCCATCTGTCCCTTAGGGAAGGACACACCCCTTCATAGCAAACTCAATTCTGTAAAAGTTTTCAATCTTTTTGAACATAGATTATCTGTACATAGAGTATTTTGTCTGCTGCTGAAGTGGACTGCAGAGACAAAAAACACACAGTCTGTGACAAATATTGATCATCTGATTGTGGAAAAAGAACAGAATGATGGACTAATCAGCAATAACAGAGTATATGTGGAACTTACGGTGAGAATGGAAAGGAAAAGAAGGATTCTCATGGTGTTTGATGACAGACACATGGAATAATATTTGTGTTTTACTGAGAATTTACATTTATGCACACTGCATTTTACTTGCATTTACATGGTCTCTCCATAGGCTTAATGGTTTTTATACTGTACAGACTGTATGTGGTATTGACCCTACACCTAAACCTACCCCTTACAGGAAACTGTGTGCAGTTTTTGAATTTGAATTTCAAGCATTTTGCTTTACAGGGACACAGGAAGTGTCCTCATTAACCATGTTTACTTAGTAGTACCCATGTTATTATATACATTTGTGTCCTCGTAAACCACAAATCCCAACACACTCATACACAGTGACAGCGCCTCCCATGGTGAGCATGTTTATTGATGTCCTCAGGTGCTTGTGAACTTACAGACTGACATGAAGTTGCATGTTTACAGTGTACATATAAAAACATCTCATTATCTCACTGTAAGATGTCAGATCATCAGAATCACACACAGCTTATACTGATGATCAACAGTCCTCCTGTTCCCTGAGCTTGTGTGTGTGTTCATGTGTCTGTCTCCTCTTCAGTGATCTGTCTGATGTTCTGCAGTAGCTCAGAAAAAGGTGGTCGTCCGTGAGGTCTCTGAAAACAAGAAACACACACGTAAGTGAACATCAGAGATGGACACTGGGCATCATTCATTTAATCTTTAAATGGTTGCAATGAAAAACTGAGCATAGTACACTAAACAAAACACCAAACATGTCTGATCTCCTCCAACCGCATGAAATCAGCGTATGCAATATAAGGTATTTTGTAGTGCATGTTGGGAAAGTACCCTATCCTACAGAAAGGCATTTAAAAACTGTTAGATCTGATTACTTTTCATCTCTTTTAGAAGAAAACAAACACAACCCCAGTTATTTAATCAATACAGTGACTAAACTAACAAAACAGGTGTTGGCATTCCCCAAGATCACAGCAGTAATAACTTTATGAACTACTTTACTTCAAAGATTAATACCATCAGCTACACATCACATCAGATGTGCGCTGTAGATCCCCTGAGGAACAACTCCACTCTTTCTCTACTACAGGAGAGCTAGAATTGTGTAAACCTCTATAACATTGTATAAACCAACAACATGCATGCTACACCCTATTCCATCTAAACTACTAAAAGAGGTGCTTCTCCGAAGTCATAGATCCTCTTTTGACTATTAAGAAATTTGTCATTGTCATTAGGATGTACCCTAAAAACCTTCCTGTATGGTGTACCTCAAGGCTCAGTACTAGGACCGTTCACGCTTTAGATTTTACCCTTGGGAGAAATGATCATAAGAAGAATGGTATCTACTAATTTTAGTCTGTTTCTATCTTATTCCAAGGTCACCGTAGCCACCTGATCCAGTCCATATGCAGATTAGCACCTAGACAACTAGTCAACAGCCCCTGATCGTCAGCAGAGACCAGGACACCTAGATGAGCCCCAGAGACAGATTCCCAGGGAAGACCTCGACAGTTATTGGAACAAGACCACAGTAATCAGATGAGTCCTTTACACAATCTGACTCTCATCCTGGTTTCTCCCAAAGCTCTTTTCTCCATTCTGTCAAAAATTTTGGTTCCTTGATGCTGTCGCCTCTGATTTGATTGCACAGATACTATTTAAATTGAACTGAATTGAAATATTAACTGTTGTCCTTTTACATTATGGTACTATTTCCTATTTAATACTGTAAAGCTGCTTTTACACACTATTGTTATTAGTGCTAGGAAATAAAAATGAAGATCAGAGAACTCTGAGTGTGAGTCCAGACTGAAAGTCATGGGTAATCTGTGCAGATGTGTGGTGTATTGATTGTGAAGTGTGTGTGTCTTACCTCATGCCAGCAGCGGTACATGATGTTGTAGATGTGTGCAGACGCCCGTTGAGGCCTGTAGAGACGGCCGCCCTGCGTCACCTCCTCCACCACCTCCAGATTAGAGCGGTTCTCAAACGGCGTCTTTCCCTCCGAAAACACCTCCCACATCAGCACACCTGTTCACGCAAACACACATGCATCAGCACACTCATAACACACACACAAGCCCTGACCTCTGACCTGCAAGCCTCACCAAATGACCAGACATCTGACTTGTTGCTGAACTTGTTAAAGTGAAGAACTTCAGGTGGAGACCATTTGACAGGGAACCTGGAGCCCATGGAGCTGATGTACTGATTGTCCAGAACATACCTGCAGGAACAGACACCATCAGTCCAACAGAACAAAACCATCGGCCTGATTCTACATAGAACATTTAACCATGATGCTTTAAGATGAACAAAAACCCAATATCTATGGTAGGAGGATAATCAGCATTCTGTTTCTTCAGACTGATCTGAACTAGATCTGACTGCAGCTGCATCACAAACCGTAAGTGAATGATTTCATTATGCTTTGTCTGGAAATGACTGCTAAACATGTGAGGGGGCGCTGAAACTGTTTCCCACACAGTGACGTTAAACAGTCTGATTACTGACGAGCCTTATAGATCCTAACCCTTTAAACGGTCCTTTTAGAGAGAATGAGGGTTGTAAATAATAATTTCCCCTCACATTTATTTGTTTTTAAAATAGACATATGTCATGACCTGTTTAATAGGCCCAAAAAAGTTTTTTTCCTAAGATTCCTATTATATAATGAAAACGTGTTCTCTGAATGTGCAAAGCTTCTTAATGTTTTAATAACATTAAAATACGAACTCTAAGAGGACATAAATGTTATCATTTATTGATGGTATCATTATTAGAATGTTTTCTAAATCTTCTGAAGCAAGTTGAAACATTTGAAAAACATTAGATGGGCGTCCAACTGATATCTTCCATGTTTGTTCAAAGCCTTGGCAGAACGTTTTGAGAACATTTCGTATTAGCAGGGCAGAGATCAGAAGAACTGAAGGGGGTAGGGTTAGTTTAGGACTCTGACCTGGTCATGCCAAAGTCGCACACCTTCACCACGTTCCTTTCATTCACCAGGCAGTTCCGAGCAGCCTATGGACACACACACACACACACACACACACACGCAGTATCAGTCATCTGAGTGCGTGTCATTTGTGGATTGAGTGCTGACGGCTGTGTGTAATCACAGATCAGAACAAAGCACAACAATCTGCTGCAGCGTCAGCATTAGCTGAACCAACCAGAAAAACAGCATTAGTGCTTCTGCTGTCTGTTCCGCTGATGTAGGGTACATGTGAACTGTGTGATTGTCTTGAGAAAAACAACATACTCTTCATGCTCTTTCAGTGTTCTCTATCTGTTTATCTAGACTTGTTTGTTTCACAGACTGCATGGCCTTAAAACCGTCAACCTCAAACTGGCCAGGCTCTGTCAGGCCAACGTTAAAGTTACTTTTTTTGGTATTCATTCAATTTGTATAGTTTGTTTGTATCATTTTGTATTAGTTTTCAGCTGGGCAGAAGTGTCTCAAACAGGTCCAGTGTGTGTGTGTGTGTGTGTGTGTGTGTGTGTGTCTCACCAGGTCTCTGTGGATGAAGCTGCTTTGCTCCAGGTACTCCATGCCCTCACAAACATCCTGACACATGAAGAGCAGCTGAAGTCGTCCCAGAACTTTGCTGTGTTGTCTCAAGAAGTGCAGCAAGCAGCCGTTCTCCATGAACTCCGTGACGATGCAGATGGGACGCTGCGTGACACACACTCCGTACAGCTGGACCAGCTTCGGGTGACAGAGACACCTGCGCACACACACACACACACACACACACACACACAACCACTTTTTTACCTTCACTAATGACAGTTAACTGTTTAGAAAATGTGTGCAAGCAGTCCAAAAACAACTAATATTTGAGACACGTTTTATAACACTGAAAACACATTAGCTATCTTTGAATGTTCTAATGAGGTTATTTGTTCTTGATGAATGTTAAAAGAAACATTTTGTAACCTTTAAACAGTATTTAACACTAATAGAATATTACAAATAAAATATTATAAAATAAAAATAATATAAAATAAAAGTAATCATATAATATTAGTTAAATGTTACATGAATGTTTTCCTTTTTTTATTGTACAAATAACATTATATTTTGAGTGCAATCATGATGTTCTTAGAATGCTGAAAAATAAACATTCAAATAATAATAATATATTTTGGGTCAAAATAAAGTTAGTATAGTGTTGTAAAAAAAGTTTTTGCACCCTTAAATAATGTCATAATTAAGATGAGAATACAGGACATTTGAACGTTTTAGAAATATTTCAAACATTGTTTTTACAACATGATTCTGTGACCTGGAAACAAAGCTAAAGCATAGATCCCTGATGGAGAAGATGCTGAAGCTCCTGTGACGTGTGTTTCCATCTCACACACACACACACACGCACACAGAGAGAGAGACAGCAGGCTGAATGAGAAACAGCCGCTGAATGAAGGATTGATAAGAATCTAACGCTCACAGCTCAGGAAGTCTCTCTCTCACACACACACACACACACACACACACACAGACGTTTACCCACCCACCACACTTTCCAGCTTCTCAACAACTTTCCATACTTTGATAAGTTTGTGTGTGTGTGTGTCTCACGTCATGATCTTGGCTTCCTCTATGAAATCATCTTCACTCATGGCTCCTTCATTGATGGTTTTTATGGCTACTTTATGCTGCGCTCTCCACTTTCCCAGGCGCACCACTCCAAACTGACCACTGCCCAGCTCCTTCATGAAGGTCAGCTCCGACGGGTTGATCTCCCATTTATCTGCACACACACACATCAGCTCCTCCCACTTAGACAGGAAATAAGATGAAAAGAGTTATTTTTAGTCAATGGGATCAAGTCAATTCACAGCAAAGCTGCTTTCTCTGACCCTGTTGACAGATATTTGTTCTTGTTTTAATCAAGGCTTCTAACAAACCCAAACCTGCTTTATTCATATATTCATTATTCATTTATCCATAACAGCTGTAAATTCTCTCCCCTTCCTCCCCATAGCTTACAGGGGCTTTCATATGTTTTATTTCTAGTTCTAATTTGTTCTGATTGTGAAAGGGCAGCAGGTGATGATCAGGTCTTGTTCTTGGTGAAATCCCGCTCACCGTTTAGGTGTAAAGACAGTCTGTATGGTATGAAAGCATTACACTGATGGAGTTGCTACAAAAAATGAAAACTGTGTGTCTGACCTGAGCTGAATCCCGCTGTAGCCGGCAGACATTTACCCGTGGGGCCGATGGGATATCTCAGTCTGGAGACCAGCCCTGATCAAACACAGACAGACCTTTAGAAACCTGGTTTCAGCAGAACCTCAGAGCAGCCCTCGTGAACAGAATTACCCGCTGCGTTGTGTCTGTGGTAGTTGATGAGTTCAGGAATAGAGCCGAACACGTGATTCTCTGCCAGGAAGAACTGAGCCATGTCTGTCTGCTTGATCTGGTAGTGCCTCACCTCCCCTTTACCTGAACTGATCAATCCATCAAACCTTCCATCAGTCAACAGATCAGCTGATCAGTCAGTGAACTGATGGAGAAGCTTTACCTGTGTGTGTAAACAGAGACGGTGTAGCTGCCAGGCTGACTGGAGCTCCTGACCACAAACCCTCCGTCCTTCTCCTGAAACACACACGAGGAAGATGATACAGATGATGATGATGATGATGATGATTGATGCAGGGGCTTCTTTACCTCTTGTCTGAGTAAATGTTCTGCTTCAGCTCTGTTGATGTTCTTGCAGTACCAGCTGATGAAGATCATCATCATCACAACACACACACACACACACACACACACACACACACACATATGAACACTGTCAGTGACGAGTGAGCTCTGAATGAACTGATGCGAATTATTAAAGAGTGATTCTGATCACTTAAAGGGCTCGTAAGATGCTGCTAAAAGGAACAGTATTTGGTGTAATGTAATGTGTTTGTGTGGTTTAAGGTGCTAAAAACACATTATTTTCTACATACTGTACATTATTGTTTCTCCTCTAAGCCCCGCCTCCTGAAACGGCTTGATTTGTACAAAGCTCATGGTTCTAAAAAAGTGAGGTATGCTCTGATTGGCCAAATCATCAAATGACCCATTTAAAGAGATCTGGAGTGGAGTGATTGGTTAATACTCACTCGTTGGCCTCTATAGATCCAATTTCTGTAACATAATTACTGGGAATGAAGCCCTTGTTCCTGAGAGAGAGAATTAGCAGAGATCAGTGCATCTGAACTAAAAAAACAACCACACACTCACACACACACACACACACACCCGTTTTTGTCTTTGGCTCTCCACCACAGCTGGTGTTGTTTGTGGAGGATGATGTACGTCTCTCCATGATGAAGCGTCAGGTCTGAACTCTCTCTGGCCGTGAAGTCGTACATGGCCACCACCTTCATCAGGCCAGTGTCATCATCCTCAGGAGGAGACGGAGGGAGCTTCTTCTGAGACAGCTGAGTCTGGGACACAAGGAGAAGACATTACAGGAGCACAGAACAAATCACCGAGTGGAGGAATTGATGACTGCATACCGTGTAGACGGATGCTGGATATCTGCTGGGGTTCACGTTCACACGAGTGCTGCTTCTGAGAGACACACAGATCAGGAAAATAAAGTCTGTGGAGTACATATGAAGGAACAGCAGGATCCATTTCAGCTGAATATCACCAGCTCAGCTGCAGTAGATGTTCACTGTCCCTGGCAGATCATACTCATACAGTATATTTCCCAGATAACAAAATAGCTGTGGCCCAGATCCGGCTCACCTCTGATGCTGTCATCTGGCCCAATTTCAGCCTGGAATGATGGCACTTGGGAGGTCCGCTCCTGTTTGCCAAGTTTAGGCCACAAGCAAGCCAAAGGAAGGCCTAATGTCAGTTATGAATAAACCTAATAAAGCAGAACTGGCCCACACACTTTGTGGAATAATGGCATTTGGGCAGATGTTTTGTCAGATTTGGGCCTCAAGTAAACCTAAGCATCACTGCATGTAAGCCATTCCAGTTTTTTCTCAAATTTGAACCTAAATGCTTCTCACTCAGATTCTGTCTACGCTGTCATGGCCTCGCTGTGGTAAAGAGCACATGACAAAGATAAAAATATCATACATATCATACATCTTCATTCCAACAAGGGCAAAGCCAAATAATGAACTAGGCACACCTGAACAGAATACAATCAACACAAGAAAGGAAACGGTGCAAAAGAAATACAAAGTCCAAATGAACACACTTGACAGTAAGAGCTATCGCTGTAGTTCACTTCTGTTTTTATGCTGCACAGTACACATAACATAAACTGCTCCCAGACAGCAGGCAGCACACCTGGCTCGTCTGAAGTCCAGCTCAGATCTGGAGCTTTCTTAAGACTCACATCCAGATCCTCCAGCATCAGTTAATTGTTGCATCCTACTAAACGTAGCCGAGTTCTGTTAAGAGATACGTACCGTTTCAAAGTCCATTTCATTCAGTGTCAAGTGCGACATCCAAACCAGAAGTGGCCCTCATCTGTTTAATAATATACGGCCCAATAAAAGCCATGCGGGCCGGATCTGGGCCTGCACTGCTTGCTGTCTGGTGTCAAATGTGGGACAACGTAGGCTCACACCCACATGAGCCAGTGCTTACTGTGCCGAATGTTTGCCCAAACACAGTTTAATATACCTGGGCCACCTTTGCTGACACATATGTGGACCACATTCGGTTCACGCCCTGATTAGCCTGTCTGTGGGTCACATGCTAATGTTTCTTGGTTGAAGAAAAAAATTAAACACTCTATTAGAGACCCTGTTAATTAATTTTATAAAATGTGGAACCCTATACTTTCCTTTATTGAGACTTACACATGGTTATTTACAGAATTTTCATTTATTGCTATAGATTGCCGAAAGAAAATAGCAGGCTGTGTTGATTTTCACATTTGTCACGTACATGTTGTTATTTAAGAGTCTGCATAATAAATAAATAATAAAAAGAAAAAAAGAAGCTCATGTGGTGGGAACATACCTGGTCTGTAGAGCACAGCAGCAGCAGCAGAAGATGGAGTGAATGGACTGATCTGGAGGAGAGATCAGAGGCGTTGCCAGAACAGTAAACTGCATGGGTCAGAATGATAGATATCTATTTTATGCTAAAAACCATTAGGATATTAAGCAAAAATCATGTTCCATGAAGATATTTTGTAAATGTCCTACCATTAATATGTCAAAACTTTAACTAGTAATATGCATTGATAACCTAATTTGAACAACTTTATCAATATTTATATTGTTTCGCACCCCCAGATTCCAGATTTTCTAATAGTTGTCTCCAGTGTTGGGAGTAACGTGTTACAAAAGTAATATATTACAGTAATAAATTACTTTTTACTGTAATGCAGTAGTGTAAGGCATTACTAATCATTAAGTTTCAGTAATATTTTACTCAGTACATGTTCAGTAATGCTTGCATTACAGCAGGTAAGGTGTATTCAGGGCAGGTTTTACAGAAGTGTGGCGAGGCTACTGACCCAACAGAGGAAATGATTTCAGCCTCTGTGCTCCTTCTACCAGAACAGCTCTTACTGTTTCAGCTATTACAATAGCTCAGATTTTTGTGTAATGGCAAGATAATAATATTTAGTTTAGTTTTTTTTTATTAAGTTAATTTAGAAAAAACGTTTAATAAAATAAAATGAAACATTTCAAGCATATAACACTGTTTAAGCGTTAGCCCTGCGCTGGTGTGATGGTGTATTCACTCTGAGCGGAGAATAAAGCAGGCTCCTGCAGCACACGGAGGAAGCAGGGCTAGCAAACGTTTAGTAAGAGTAATACCTCATTCAGAACTGTAAAGGGTCTACTTTTATTTGTGTGAAAAAAAATCACAAAAACCAAAACTCGAAAAAATACACAAATTAAAAAAGCTTTAAATGACCACTTAACAAAATAAAAAGAAATTGAAAACAAATCCTCTTTCATTATAATTGTAATCCATAAAGACGACTTAAAGTGCATCAGAGGAGATGGCGAGTCAGAAAATGTATCTTCAGAAAACACTAAATAATTTAAATATCCTCGGACATATTCCTGGTAATTAGGCTACTCTTGCTGAAGCTGTGACGAGCTCTAGTCTCCTGCGTGTATCTGAATGCAGCTGACGGCACGCTCTCTGGAGTTATTTTGCTGAGAGTAACTTCAAAGTAATACAAGAGTCATGTAACGCATTAGAATTTTGAATCGGTAATATTGTAATGTAAGGGTTATAAACCCTTTATTTTATCCCGTTTGTTTATTCTATAAACTTCTTCCTTCGTATTTTAGTGTTGTTTTGTAGCAAAAATATCAACATGACAAAGTGTTTACAGAATCCTTTTTAACAAAAGATAAATCTTTTAAATCTGTGTATAACTTTATCGAAGTGTGTTGCCAAATGCCCTACACAGCAAGCAAATTCATCACAGAATCTTCAACAAGATCTTCAACATCTTTGTGAAGAGGATTTCTCAAAAACGAGGGTGTGAAGTGGCTTCAGCTGAAATACAATGACCAGCTGCTCAAACCACAGGCTTCCTGTCAACAGAGAGGTGAAGAGACACCGGAGAGAGATGCATCAGGCACGCACACACACTCACACGGAGACACACACACTCACACAGAGACCCTCACACACTCACACGGAGACCCTCACATACTCACACACACACACACACACACACACACACACACACATTTTGGGTTTACATGTTTTATGGGGACATTCCATAGGTGTAATGGTGTTTGTACTGTACAGACTGTATGTGGTATTGTC
>JAUYWG010000028.1:1298495-1311347 GCA_034779775.1 Enteromius afrohamiltoni
TTCTATGGTTTACTCTTTATTTCTTCTTTATCCTCATTAAATAATAATAATAATAATAATAATAATAATAATAATAACTGTGTGTAGGTGTAAGCTGGCTCAGTCTAACGGCTGGGGTGTGATGGTCAGCCATCGCTCCGGTGAGACGGAGGACACCTTCATCGCTGACCTGGTGGTCGGTCTCTGCACAGGACAGGTACCCATCATGCATCTGTGCTCTTTCAGTGTGGTTGTGTGAGAATCAGTGACCCTAACCTGAGTTCTGCTGTGATCAGATCAAGACCGGTGCTCCCTGCAGATCCGAGCGTTTGGCCAAGTACAACCAGCTGATGAGGTCAGCAGTGGCATCATAGCCTTCTCAAACCAGCGGTCCAATCAGAGTGTGCCTAACACGTGTGTGTGTGTGTGTGTGTTCTGCAGGATCGAGGAGGAGCTCGGAGACAAGGCCAAGTTCGCAGGCAAAGACTTCCGCCACCCCAAACTCTGAAGCAGCGCCGCTCTTCCTTTTTGACCGAAGAAAAAAATAAAACGATGGAAAGAAGTGACGCGTGTCTGCCTTTTATTGACGTGACCAATCAGAGCAGCTTCATGATGTACAGTAAACTCCTCAAACATTCCTAACATTACAGTTCAGTGAAACAAAAATCACTAAAATAAATGTGCATTAAACGTAAACCTAATTCCAGCTAGTTGGTACTTCTCTTGATCTTGTTGAGCTTGATGACCTGCAGGCATCGAGTAACAATTGCATCTTAATTTAAAAAGCATTGTGGAAGTAATCTTAAATTAAAATGTGTATGTAACTATAGAAATATAACCAAGATTATTAGTGTTTAAGAACTATTTTATTTCACTTACAAAATGATACTTTATTAGCAATTTTTGCCCCCAAAAAAATCATTGGTTAACTAATAAATGTGTTTAGGACGGTAAGCTTTCTTCATGAAACGGATTATTATGAGTCTTGTAGTGAGTGTGTGTTTGAGCTGTTTAATCAGACTCCGATAACTGCTGCTGCTTCTCCTGTGATTAATGCAGGATGTTAAGCTCCGCCCCTGCAGCTCTGGCTCATTTGCATACACTGTTGATGCACAGAACCAAACTCCGCCCCAGCCTTTTTTATTTGTTTCATGTCACAACACAGAAGAGAAGAGCTGCTTCTTCACATAATAACAGACTTTTAATAATCACAGTCTCCCTCGCGGTACAAAATTTTAAAAAGTTTTACGTGTACACCCCCACACACACACTCTGACGCAATCAAACACACACACACACACACACACTCAAAGACGGGACAGGGTTGTGTGTGTGTGAAAGCATTTCAGTGCAGGGTCCCAGAAACGTGTGTGTGTGTGTGTGTATCATATTAGTGTGATGTAGGGTCCTGGGGTCAGAGGTCAGGGAGCTGGCAGGTGTTCGGCTCTCCCGCTGCTGTCTTTGATGCACAAAGATCTTAAAAGTCCTTGATTTCCCATATTTACCTAGCAGTGTTTTCAGCTGCTTACACATCTCCAAAACCATGCCTCTGTTAATCGAAACATCACACAAAGCACCTCCCATCTCTGACAGAACGAAGCACTGTGAGCACATGGTCTCAAACGCGTCTCAAAAGCACACGTTCGCTGCTGTGTGTTAGAGAACTGCGGCTGTTGTTTCACAAAAAGTGTTTAATGAAATCTCAATCTTAGTCAATGTCTGTGTTCAGCACTGATGATACTCAGAAGTGTGTGTGTGTGTGTGTGGAGCAGTAAAGCAGTGTAGTATTCTGATTGCTGAAGACCGCAGTAATGACGCTGAACATCACAGAAACACACTTGAACACCGATCACCGCTGCTGTAGATCAGAGTAATATCTGGGAGCGTGTTTCAGATCAGCACAGATCACGTCTGCGGGGCCGCCGGAGGTTGAAGGGCCCGTGACCTGCGCTCATTTCCAGGGAAACTCTCATCTGACGTGGAACTATTGTGTCCGATTCTCGCAGGAGGAAATAGTTCCCGAGCGCCGCCCGTTTCCAGGGGGAACTTTTATAGGGGGTGGATCCCGAGGGGGTCAGAGGTCGCGCCAGTCTGTGACTGTGAAGAATGACGAGCTATAAACGATTAAATGAAGCGCTTACAGTCGTCAGCGGGGCTTTCTGAACCCACGGAGTCTGTCAGGAGAGAGGGTCGTCTTCAGTCTGCAGGTGTGACGTCTGAGGGGCGGGTTGTCGCTCACGGCAACCTGTTGCTATGTGTGACATCACAGCGATGCTCCTTAAAGGGCCGGCCCGGCACCCGCTCCGCCAGAGACCCGTCCTGAAGCGTACAGGACAGAACCGTGACGTGACGTGATCCAGCGCTGGACTGATCTTTATCTTCTGACCGGTGACAAGCATGGTTTCTTCATCTCTTCTCCTGCTCCTCATCATCGCTGTGGCAATGCAGATAGAGGGACGGCCGTCACCACGGCGACCAGATGCTCAGGTGAGGATTAGATCTTTGTCACCTCAACTTCTGATTTGAGCAATCACAAGAGTTTGGGGCGGGACTATCGGACTGGCTGACCAATGACAGACGAGCGTTTGGGAAACGTGTCTGAAACAGTTATCCTGCGCAAATTACACACTTCACCTTAAAAAAAGGCATAATTATTTTCTTCTTCTTAATTTATTAAGACATGATGTGGTCCAGGATTATTACAGTTGAATTAAACTACTCTGACCACACGTTACTAAAAACATCTTAACAAATCTTAACTTTTTATTTTTATTTAGTTTAATGATATACTACATATACGTATACTAATACACTAATATAGTTTCACATTATATAATATACTAAAACTTTAATTAAAATATTAATGCTACTCTAATAGTAAAATGCACGATTTAAAAACTGCAAAAAGCTATTTTATTTTTATTTTAAATAATGTTATAATCATGACAAGAAATCTAGACATTTTTATTAACACTAAAACAATGTTTTCATATTTCGTCATAAATAAATAATGCAATAAAAATACTATTAATTATTGTGGGATACTGCCCAAATGTGGAGTTACACACCAGCTAAATATTTGACGAAGTAAATTGGAACCGTTTTAAATGAATAAAAATACATGTGATCCTAGACCACAAAACACAAGTCAAACTGAGATTTATACGTCATCTGAAAGAGGTCAAAGGTTTTGATTCTTAACACTGTGAAAACTTCTTATTTTGCCTAAATATATATTTCTTCCGTACTGCCCTTCAGAGGCTACAGAAGATACTTTAATGTTTCCCAGAAGACAAAATAAGTTCCATTTACCCTGATCTTCAGTGTCAAGGTTTCTCCTTCTGGATCATCAGTGAGAGTTTGATCCTTCTCTAATATCTGCGTAGGAGTCCCTCAGCTGAAAAACAGAGCTCACAATCATACAGTCATTGCTGGAAAGGGATCAAACACACAAAAATGCTAAAAAACACAGCGAAAAGGATTTTTCTGAAGATCAGCAGCAGTCGAACTGTTCAGGAGAGAATCAAGAGCAACTATCACTAAACTAAAACACACATAAACACAAAACTGAGAATCAAAACTTCTGAAGCTGTTAGGTAGACATCTTTTATGTGAAATATCTCTAAATGAAAAATTGCATATTTGTATAATCCCTCTTATTTTGCTAAAATAATTAACAATTAAGCTTTCCACTGATGTCTGGTTTGTTAGGAGAGGACAGTATAATCTGGAATCTGAGGGAGCAAAAACATCTAAATGAAGTTCTTAGCGATGCTTATTACTAATCAGAGATTACGTTTTTATATATTTATGGTAGGATATCTTCATGGAACATGGTTTTTGTAATTAGATGTGTATTGTTGTGTATTTCAGAGACACAGATAACATGCTGTATTCATTAAGTGTGTGTTTCACTCAGGTTCTGCAGGATCTGTTCGGGCTGAAGATCAGCTCTCTTCTATCGGCTCATCCAGAGGTCAGAGAGGGGTCAGCAGATGAGGCTCCGCCCCCGGCACGCGTGTTCCTGGATGTGCTGAGCCGTCACAGGAAGATGCAGGGGCGGAGCAGGAAGGGCGTGGGCCGGGGCTGCTTCGGGATGAAGATGGACCGGATCGGGATCATCAGTGGACTGGGATGCTGACAGTACAGCTCTTCATCTCCTCCAGAGGTCAGCCGTCTTAGTTTATGTTCCATACAGATATTTTGTAAATGCCCCTACAATGATTATATCAAAACTTCATCTTTGATTAGTAATATGCATTAGCAAGATCTTCATTTCAAGTCTCAGTATTTCGATGTTTCTGCTCCCTCAGATCCCAGATTTTCTAATAGTTGTCTCTCAGACAGATATTGCTTTATCGTAACAAACCAGACATCAGCGGAGCGATGATTTATTCAGCTTTGATGATGTATATGTGTCTCATTTTCAGATGTGTGGAGTCTGCAGCTGAACTGGTTATATCTGATGTGTTTTCTCTGTGTTTGTGTGCAGAGCGGCTGATCTCAGACCTGCAGCAGCACAGATCCGGCTCTCTGTTGGAGTTTGTGTTGTTTTAGTGGCTGTCGGATGATATTTCCATCCAAGCGGCTGTGACACTGACCGACTGCAGTGGGCTAAACGTGGCCCTTTTATGCAGAATACAGAACTCCACATGTTTGTCTTTTTAAGATCCTGAGGTTTTCTCAGCAGTGTGTGTGTGTGTGTGTGAGAGAGACCCCTGGCTGATTGTCCAGTCAGTTTTGTTTACTATGTTTGACGGGACAGCTTCTGTTCAGAGTTTCTGTGAGTGGGAACTTATTCTCAGTATTTAACACAAGTTTAAACTTGTTTGTGTGACGTCTATAAATGTTATTTAACATAAATCTGAGCTGTCGTTGTCTTTCCAAGCTTTCTGGAAGTCTTGAAATTTCATTTCTCTGTGTGTTTCACAGCAATAAAACCGATTCCCAACAGAACATGTAGACAGTATTTTGACGCTTAAATGAATAATAATAATAATAATAATAAATGTATTCATTAATACAAAATAAACAGGCTAATTAATATTCAAAGCTCAGGGTCTCCGGTTTAACAGTGTCCTTCCAGAAAACACCTTTTAAACAAGCTCTTTATCTCTTTATTTGGATCTGTATATTTCAATCTTTAAAGATTTTTTCCTGAAAGCTCATATTTACTTCACACTTAGAAACCACATTGATTTCACTCCTAAAAGCATGTGAAAGTGCTTTGTTTTACTGCTTGTTGACAGTATTTTCTGATTTAACCTTACAGTGAAGAGAAGGGGTTTCTGATTCACTCTTGAAGTTCCGATCTAAACCAAATGATTCGCAAACAATTTAAATAAAGAGCTTCAGAAACCCGATTCCGATCTAAATCAAGTGATTCTCGATACGTGCTCCGAAGTCAAGTACAAGATAAACTATAACTAAATAAAATCATCCTCAAACCCAAAACGGTGCCGCTTCGAGGTTCCGAATGAAATGATCTGCGCTCGAATCTGAATTAAACGAGTCGCGCTTCGAAGCTCCGATCGGAGTCGAATGATTCGCAATACGCGATCCGAGCACTTAGAAGTGAATCACTGAACAATTTTCAACGTAAAGATTCAGTTTCGGAAAGCTCCGTTTAACTCATCACTATGTGCTTTTTTAAATCATTACAAGTGATCTCAAAATGACAAAATTAATGTTTTTCGTTTGGGTTGACGTCAGTAGTTTGAGACTGATGCAGTTCAGTTTTCTGTCTTCACGGGTGTCAGCTCTACAGGTCTCTCTAGTTTTATGAAATTTATTAAAAAAAAGCGAAAAACAGTATGATGTTTACAAATAAAATACCAATTTCCAAGATAACCAACACCAGGAACATATTCAGATAAGGTAACAGGTGAAACGCTCCTTTAATATGACGAGCTACAGCTCAAAATACACGATTAATAGAAACATTGTGCTTTATGATGGAGTTTGGAGCTTATATTATATTATATTATATTATATTATACAGCTTGAATCATTACCACTATATCTGAAATAGTTTGAGCTGCGGTTCAGTTGCTCAGCGGTGTGACGTGACGAGGGGGTGGGGCCTGCCCCGGGTCACGTGATAGCGCCGCTGCGCAGCTCAGGCGACTTGAACGGAACCGAATCACCGGACAAATCCGCTCCCTTTACCGTCCCAGCGCGATCTCCCGCCTCCCGCGACGCGTTCCAGCAGCGGCAGCATCATGTCGGCGGTGCAGCGGATGAAAGTAGCCAACGAGAAACACAGCAAGACGATCACACAGAGAGGACACGTGCAGAAAACCACGGTACGCGCTCCCGCGGCTCTCGCGCACGAACGAACGCGGATCAACTACCGATATAAGCGATATACTCGATGCGCATAAACACACACATAAAATACACAGTCTCCGCTAAAAACAGTACCATGGTATATTACTATCACATTCTCTGAAATAACACAGTGCTATATAGCATAAGAAACGTGTTATTACCGTTTTATTATGGGGTATATATTTCCTTGCGTTATTCTGTGCTACAGTAACGTTAATTACTAGGAATATTTAAAATGCACATCAGACTCTCAACATTTGGCGGGTTATTTGTGGTAAAATTATCGATTGCTTTTTGCGCTAACGTTACATTTTCTGTGTTTGATGTTTATTTGTGTTTTAGCTCAGATGTTGTTATTCAAGTTAAATGTTCTGCAGCATATTTTACAGATGTCCAGGTAAACAAACAGAACCTTTATATACAATGAGTACGGGAAGTTTTCACTCTTTGTTATATTGCAGCCATTTGCTAAAATACTTTTCCCTCATTAATGTACACGCAGCACCCCATACTGACAGAAAAACACAGAATTGTTGACTTTTTTGCAGATTTATTAAAAAAGAAAAACTGAAATATCACATGATCGTAAGTATTCAGACCCTTCGCTCAGTATTTAGTAGAAGCACCGTTTTGATGGAATACAGCCACGAGTGTTTTTGGGAAAGATGCAACAAGTTTTTCACACCTGGAGGATGCCTCTGCCATTCCTCCTTGCAGATCCTCTCCAGTTCTGTCAGGTTGGATGGTAAACGTTGGAGGACAGCCATTTTTAGGTCTCTCCAGAGATGCTCAGTTGGGTTTAAGTCAGGATATCCCTTTACTTCATCTTTCCCTCGATTGCAACCAGTCTTCCTGTCCCTGCAGCTGAGAAACACCCCCACAGCGTGATGCTGCACCACCATGCTTCACTGCTGGGACTGTATTGGACAGCTGATGAGCAGTGCCTGCTTTACTCCACACATACCGCTTAGAATTAAGGCCAAAAAGTTCTATCTTGATCTCATCAGACCAGAGAATCTTATTTCTCAGCATCTTGGAGTTCTTCAGGTGTTTTTTAGGAAACGGCCAGCTGTAGGATAGGTTCTGGTCATCCCAAACGTCTTTTATTTAAGGATTATGGAGGCCACTGAAATGTTTTTGTAACCTTGTCCAGATCTGTGCCTTGCCACAATTCTGTCTCGGAGCTCTTCAGGCAGTTCCTCATGATTCTCATTTGCTCTGACATGCATCGTGAGCCGTAAGGTCTTACATAGACAGGGGCGTGGCTTTCCTAATCAAGTCCAATCAGTATAATCCGCCGACGGAAGCTAACAGTCTTATTCTGGTTAAAATGATTGAAGTAATTATGGCTTCCTAACACACAGAAACATAGATAAATACTTCCCACACATATAGAGACAAATGTATTGTGCAAAATCCTCTTTGGCACATTTGGAGCACAATAATCTTTTGGAAATTAGTTTAGTCTTAACAGTTACACAATGACTGTACACATGCAGTAATGTTTAGTCCACTGTTTGCAGCACAGACCTCGTACCCTTGAGCTCATGATGCTGTGTGTGTGTGTGTGTGTGTGTGTCCTGCAGCGTGTGGTGAACGAGGAGAAGTCTCCGGTGGGTCCGTGGCTCCTCGCGCTCTTCGTGTTTGTGGTCTGTGGATCAGGTGAGACGTGAAAACAGCTCTGTTACATCAGATTCATCAACACTCTTAAAGAAATCAGGATCTGGAGGAGTGTGTGTCTCCATCAGATCTGCATCAGTGTCTCAGTAATGGAAGTGAATGGGTGCCGTCAGAATGAGAGTCTGGTGAAAACATCAGTGAACATCAGATCAAACTAATCCATTACTAAACTAATGCCCTGAATATCTGCGCTTCTTTATTTTATACTTTGCTACCTTGAAAGGCTGTGTTTTTTATAACAAAAGGTGAATTAGTTTGTCTGTACTGCTCAGACGCCTGCACAAGAGTAAAATCAATGACAAAGAGTCATCGTAATGTGGTATTTTCCCATATCGCCCACCCCTACGTGTACTCGAATTTGTTTAATTGTTAATATTGGTTTTCAAATTGCAATAATGTTTTCGTTCGGGTGATCAGTCACATCACGTGACATGTTCTCTGCTTGGGGCAGCTGAGCGCAAATAAACCATGCCGGGAAAATGTCTCTTTAATAATGTTAAAGTATACTGCATGGCTTGAGAAAGAGCAGGACCCTCTGTGGCCTTCTTCAGGGCAGATTTAACAGCATGTTTCTGCCCGGAAGGAGGCCACAGAGGCCCAAACATGTTGGCATGTTTTTAATGGATAGCCCAGTTTAAATAAAGGCTTTTTAAACGTATATTCCTTGTGAGTGCCTCAGAACTACTGTTTATTAAGCTTTATTAAGTGGAGGTGTACTGTGTACGGACCCTGTTTCTATCAGACTCTCATTCTGACGGCACCTGTTTGCAGTGAACAGCTCGGAGCTCTGCGTTATCATTTAGGTTATTTGCATGCTGTTCATAACCAGTCTGTTGTGTTTAGGATCTCGGATGTAGATCCTGTGGTTTGTAACAGCTATAAATAATCTTGTGTGGTATTAAAATGTGTTGGTATCCTCCTAACAATCTACCGTCTGTCCAGCCGTTAAACACTGCTCTGTTCTCAAGTTCTGTTTTTTATGTAATAATTAGTAACTTTGGTGATATGTGGTTATATTTGTATCATATTTATCTTGCTGTAGCTTTTTAAATCAAGTCAAGTCGAGTCACTTTTATTTCTGTAGCTCTTTTAACAATACAGATCGTAGCAGAGCACTGAACATTATCAAGCAGAAGAAGAGAGTGATGGTGATGTATAATGACCAGATTAAACTATTTATCAAAAGCAAGTCAAATGTGCATCATAACTGTCCATGCCACTGTTAGAACACGAGGTCTCTGTCTGCGTTGTTTGGGCTTCATGAGGCTCTGCTGTGATCAGACTGTAACGTGATGCTTGTTTGGGTTTCAGCGATCTTCCAGATCATCCAGAGCATCAGGCAGGGCTTGTGAGCAGACGTCTGACCCCAGCACTGATCTTCCATGTAGTCGTCCACTTCTGTTCATCTCTCCGTTGTTTACAGCTGATTTTATGTGTGTGTGTGTGTGTGTGTGTCACACTGATTGTTGTCACTGATGAGGTTTTGTAAATCAGACATCAGCAGTCATATGATCCTGTACATCTGTGTCTCTTCCTCCCTCTGACAGGAGATTAATGCTGTGTAATAATGATTTTATACAAATAAAAAGTATTTTCTCTATCCGCACTTTCAGAATTCATTATAAAAACACAGTCGCATCAAACTAACAAAGCGCTTGTCTTTCATTTAGCTTTAATCTGTTTATCATTAGATTTATGTCTCATCTAGTCATCTACAGAGGTTGGTAGATCGCTTGTACAAACTAGTCTGGTATTGCCTGGCTAGAATGCTAGTTAGTAATGTAATCCCTTACGCGTTGTAGTTAATATAATCCGGTACTAGATTACTTTTGACTCGTTTTTCGAGCCTGGGGTTCGTTAGTGAACTGCGAGGGGTTTGCAATTAATAACAATAAATAAAAAAAATAATCAAGCAACAAAATAAAGCACTTGCTAAACGGATAACGTGATTATTTGTTCACCTGTCTGTTACGCGTCACAGAACCGTGCACGCGCATGTACTTCATTATTAAAATATCAGGGACTTCAGGTGAAGTATTAGCTGAGAGACAATCAGTTCAGCTGAATTAGTGCGCAGTTGAAGATAGTAATAAATGATCTGGAATATGTTAACGCGTTCATCGGTTAGTTAGTTAACCTCAACTGATCTGATAATGACTGATCTCTGACTGAAGACTGCTTATAAGACAAAAAAGAGGAATTAAGGACAATAAATTTAATTAATTACTTGATTTTTGGAATCTGATTGCGTAATGTTATCTATCGGTCTATACATCGCGCGCTCCATCGGTCTGTCCGCCGGTGCGCGTGCTTGGCTCCTGCGGGCGCGCGCCCGGCCGTGTGACGTCACTGGTGAGAAGAAGATGGCGGCGCTCGTGAAGGCGGAAGGTAAGTGGCGGAATCCGTCGCCGTTAGGGTCAGGCGTTCCTGTCAGCTCCTCAGAACCGGCTGCGGGCTTCGGTTCTGTTCCTCCTGCAGCAGTGCGCCGCGCGCGCGCGTGTGTGTGTGTGTGTGCCGCTGCTCAGCGCGCGCGCGTGCGTGAGTGCGTGTCAGTCAGGGGCCTCTGTCAGGTTTGTCATATTTATGTTTATGAATAAAATAACGAAACTCAGTCCGACGGGTTCGGTCGGCCCGGTGTGTGTGTGCGCGCGCGCGCGCGCGGTGTTTTTACGTCTCTGTCAGAGTACCGCGGTATTACCCTGTTTCTGTACTCTGCTATTGTTCCTGTACCTGAGTGTAAATGACAGCAGAGTATCACCACAGTGTGTGTGCTGAGTGTGTGTCGAGCAGAGCTGCCGAGATGATGATGATGATGATGATTAGTGTTATTAGCAGGGGTTTGTATTCAGTCTCACACAGATTCATTAATAGCGCATTATGTTTATATGATATATGTGTTATGTGTAGGCTAAATACACACACACACACACACACACGCGTGTTAATGTTTAACAGAAACGTGTTTACGTTCGTGCAGTGATTAGTAAGTGTAAACACAACATTGTTTCTTAAATACGCCTTCGTGTGTATTATAATACACGTAATAAAGATACAAGACCCACACATATCTACACAAAACCTTTTATTTTAGATGTGGTTGTTCATTGCCCATCACTAGGTCGTATATTAAATATATGATGTAATATGAATATAAAGATACGATCAGAATCTGTGCCGAGTGTGTATTTATTGCACAGTTCACACACACAGCTCGTGACGGACTGGTGTGTTATATATGAAGGGGTTCTGCTTTTATCGGGTGTGTGGAGTGATGGTTTCTGGGATCTTTGGGTGGCACAGAAATCACACAGACAGTAATACAACAGGGTTTACTTTACCGCGTCGTCCTGAAAATACACGTGTTATATTTACATTTACATGCATATGGTTTATACATTGTTGGGAGTGCTCAGGGTTTATTCTCTGATGGCTCTGCAGCGTAAGGCTAAGGATTATTGTTCTGTTTTGATGAGATTATGAATTATTAGCAGTAAAATGATCTGTGGTTGACTGAGCGATGATGAGGATAAAACCGGATAATTAAAAACTGACAAAAACAATTATGAAAACATTTCATTGCCATTTAATATAATAAATAATTATTAACCATATTTAAATGGAAGGATTTAAATGTAAAAACTAAATAAATAAAACTAAATCTGAATTTAAAAAATGAGGAAATTATTTTTATTATTTTAATAGAATCCTTGAAATGATATTTTACAGTATTTGGTATAAATATACACAGAAATGTGGAAGGATATCGTTTGCTGGTTTATTTGTTGATTTCCGAGCGCTTGCTCATCCTGGTCATTGACGGTATTGTACTGTATATTGCTTTATAACTTCTAAATGATGTCTGAAATGTAATCAGACCCGGTTGTGATGTTTAGAGATCAAACATCAGGAAACACATGAACCAGCGGCACGGGGAACACATCCATATTATATAAAAGAGACGTGTGTGTGTGTGTGTGTGAGGACTGAGAGAATACATTTGATCACCTACTGCTGCAGTTACCAGGCAACACAGACGACAGATCCGGAGAGAGAGACACTTCCTGTAGAAATCCAGTCCAGTTATGTGTTTCAGTCTGCTGGCTTTTATTGTGCTTTTATCTTCGTTTATAAACCACACCCAGTTTATATTCCTATAACTGGTAACTAGCTGATACAGTATTTTAGCCTCCATTAAATATCTTTATGCACTAGCAAACAAATGTCTGTAAAAGTCTCTTCTGCTCACTCTGATCAAACGACGGTAAAAGCAGCAGCTGTGTTCTGATTTACTGTGATATAGCTCATCTTTCAGGAGTCTCAGATTCACGTCATCCTGTGCTGTTATTAATGCCTCTGCTGTTAGTTTGAGTCTTGTGTACACTAATGATTGAAATAATAATCAATACACTGTAAGAATCATGAACAAAAAGGTAATGGTAGAGTGTGCATGTTTGATCGAATTTAGATTATTAAGTTCATCAAGTTAATTTGCTGAAATATATATTTTTAGATTATATTCAATTTTATGTGCGTTGACTTTGATTTCCTTTCCTGTCAGTGTTGCAGTTTCATCCTCCCTGGAACGTGTGACTGCCTCCTGCAGGCCGGAGGAGTGTGAACTTCACCATGAACAACAAGGACACGACCACAGAGTCTGGTCCGTCTCACACACACACACACACACACACTCATGTGTTCTGGGGTGTCTCTCTCTCTCTCTCTCTCTCTCTCTCACACACACACACACTCATGTGTTCTGGGGTGTGTCTCTCTCTCTCTCTCTCTCTCTCACACACACACACACACACTCATGTGTTCTGGGGTGTCTCTCTCTCTCTCTCTCTCTCACACACACACACACTC